>CM053026.1:436892958-437300458 GCA_028564925.1 Lithobates sylvaticus
GTAGTCCTTAATATAGGCTTACCTATAACATAAAGTTGTTACAACCACTTTAAGAAGACATTGCTTCACTTGCACTTGATTGGAGACATCTGGTGGTGGTGTACGGACATTACACATACTAAAATGCATGAAATTTATCACCACTTATCATGTGTTGTACTATATGTTTTTTATTAGATGTTTGTATTTGGGAGCGCGGTATGAAAATGATTGTTTTCTCTTTATGATTTAGGCCACTTGAGTCTCACTACGGCTGCTCTATTTTTAAATATTATTTATTTACATATTTATTTACATATTAACCACTTCACGCAAAACGACGTGTACGTCTGTACTTTGCCGCTAGCTGCCATAACCCCGGTATTTTCGGGAACGCCGTGCATTTCTCTTTAAGATAAATGTGGTCTCTGGCAGATTTGCCGCAAGATCACTTTTAATCGGCGGCAGGAGAGGTGCCTGCCGTGCTCCGGTCGTCTCCGCCACTTACTGGACACGCCGGTGGCGGCAGAGACGATGGCGTCCTCTCCCTTGGATGCCTGGCTGCTGACTGAGGGGAAGATGGCCCCTGCTCGGCTCCATGGCATGGGAGAGCGGAAGCAATGTCAAACGTCACTCCATAGCTCTTAACCTCCCTGGTGGTATGATTATGTCGGATTTTAGGTGCTGAATGCGGTACAATTATTTTGCATGGAAATTAGGCGTTTTATATTGTAGGCCTGTAATTTTTAGGAATAACTCACTTAAATCTGTCCAAACCAGAGTCTAGTAGACAGGTATATGTATGATAAGGTTTGAAACACAAAATCATAAATTATAATATAATAAATAACTATAAATAATAACAAATAATATATCATAATAATACATTTTAACCAATAACATAAACAAATCAAAAACACTGAAATTTTTTTGGGCCAAACAAGGGTGCAATATTACTAGTCATATTGCTTCAGTAAACATCCCGGGTATGGTAAATATTTTAAACATGGGACTGCACAAAGTCCAACGTCACAGTCAGGACAATAGAACCTGGTTTCTTTTCTGATTTTCCTTCCAGTGTCATCACGCTTTGAGCAGCAAACTACGCAAATCCTTGTGGGTGCTGCCTTTTTCTCAGTTGGTAGGATGTGGTCCATAAAGTGATGATCAGTCAGGTGTTCCGGGTTGACAACACCAGCAGCACGACGTCCAGCTCTGTTTGCAGTCGTTGGTGTTTGGTGGTTCAGAAAAATACGTTCTGCAACTTTCCAAACAAAGTCAGCATGAACCACAGGCTTGTCCCTTTTTTTTTTAGAATGAAGGCATTCCATAGGCACTGTTCAAGAAGGTGCCTAAAGATCTTCTTATAATAATTTTTTTTGTTGTTTTCTCATGGCTGGATAAAATTTCATTGCCTGGTCGGCTCTGTCAACACTTCCCATGGTGTTGTTGTAGTCTATAACCACTTGTTGTTTCATGATGTCTTTCCCACCTTTTGTGTGTACCATGACAGTGGAGGTGGTATAAATTGTATACTTTTTAGGCACACATCTTTTTTGTCCCGCCATCGCAGTGCCATCATTTTACCTTTCTGCCAGGCAACTATTTCTGCCGTCTTGAGCTTTTTATTGCCAAAGGTTGGCGGCATGTCACGCCAGTTAGCCCTAATGGTTCACTCATAGAGTTCAGGAGATGTGTAAAGATTGTCTGTAGTTACACAATAGCCCTGATTCAGCAATGGCTCAATAAATGAAAGAACTGAATAGGTTGCCATTCCATAATGATTGTATTTTTGGTTGAATTTGGTTCCTTTACCGGTGTATAGGACAGAGTTCCAAATATAACCAGTGCTCGATTCACATAGCATGAAAGATTTTACGCCAAATCATGCCCTCTTTGACGCTATATATTGTATCCAGCTGAGCCTTCCCTTGTAGGCCATTAGACTTCTGTAAATGCTGATGTCTCTATCTGGGACATAGCTCTGTTGGAAATTTTTCATAATCATCTGATATACCTCCCAAATCTTCTTGAGTTTGGGGGCTGGATGAGTGGTTTCGTCAAATGCTTCATTATTTTCAAAGTGCAAATATTTCATTATCAGGAAAAATTTGTAGTCCGACATCATCGTGCCAAAGAAAGGAGTGGCTAGTAATTTATTGGTTGCCCAATACCACTTCTGCAGGGGTTTCCCTACCACTCTCTGAATAATTATGAGGCCCAGAAATTTCCAGATGTCCTCTTTGGTCACTGGTTCCCACTTTCTGCTCCTTGAAAACCTCCGAGGTGTAGAATCTTGTTGCTCCTGGTACCAGTTTGTCTCCATAACAATTTTTTCAATGACCTCATCGGGCAAAAAGAGTTGGAGGTATGCCAATGGGTTGTCATCTTCCACATCCACTTTGATACCAGGTGCTCTAGTAAATGGGAACCTTGGGGGCACTACGTGATCCGTACCGCAGTCGATAGAGCACCAAGTCCGCACATCACTGATATCAGTCGCAGGATCGTCGCTGAAATCACTTTCTGTGTCTAATGACGAACTTCCCCACGAATCGCTATCACTCAATTCTGCAAGTGATTCTGTATCGCTGTCGCTGTTTTCCAGCATGTCATAAACCGCTTTTGAGGTAGAGGCGCACTTTTTTGATGCCATGGTCGTTTTGCAGTTTCCAGGCAGAAAGTAAAGTCAAACTGAGGTCAATTTATTAGATACAGTAATGTAATCCAATGAGATTACTATGTATGGTGTGTGTTGGATTTATACATTTTGAATCTGGTGCCAGTTCCACCCCCCTGCGTCGCGACGCTCGCAGAGAAGGGAAGCCGAAACACACAGAGGATTGAGCGGAGGATTAGGCCACCGTTCACAGCAGGAGTACATCGCGGGATCCCAGGGACAAGGTAAGTAACCCTTTTCCAGGATCCAGCAAAGCTCGGGGGTTACCGCTAATGGTTCTGAAATCTCACCCCGAGCCACCACTTCAATACAGGGCACTTAAACACCTTCCTGCCCAGACCAATTTTGAGCTTTCAGCGCTGTCGCACTTTGAATGAGAATTGCGCAGTCATACTACACTGTACCCAAATGAAATTTGTATCACTTTTTTTCCACAAATAGAGCTTTCTTTTGGTGGTATCACATCTGCGGTTTTTATTTTTTGCAAAACAAATAAAAAAAAAAATTTGAAAAAAAATATGTTTTTTTTTGTTTCAGTTTCAAAACTTTGTAAATAAGTACGTTTTCTCCTTCACTGATGGGCACTGATGGGGCTGCACTGATGGGCACTGATAAGGCGGCACAGATGGGCACCAATGAGGTGGCACCAATGAAGTGGCACTGAGGTGGCATTGATGGGCACTGATATGTGGCACTGATAGGTGGCACTGATGGGTGGCACGGATGGGCACTGATAGGTGGCACAAATTGGCACTGATAGCTGGCACGGATTGGCATGGATAGGCGGCACGGATGGGCATGGATAGGCGGCACAGATGGGCATGGATAGGCGGCACAGATGGACATGGAAAGGCGGCACAGATGGGCATGGATGGGCACTGATAGGTGGCACGGATGGGCACTGATAGGTGGCACGGATAGGCACTGATAGGCAGCATTGTTTTGTACTGATGGATGCCAATCAGTGCCAAACAATAATGCATGCCAATCAGTGATGCCCATTGTGGGCACAGATTGGCATCCATTGTGGGCACTGATTGGCATCCATTGTGGGCACTGTGTGTCATCCATGGTGGTCTAGGGTGGCATACCTTGTGCTGGGCATCCCTGGTGGTCTGTGTAAAAGTAAAGAAGTGTAGCGCTGAATGGTGATTTACAATTGTGCAAAATCATCTAGTCAAAATATGTATATAGTAAAAAACCAAATAGTGTAAATCGTGAACCAATAAACATAAATCAATAAGTGACCCAACAAGTGCATAAATGCATCAAGTATTCAAATTAAGTTCATATATAAAAGTCCAAATAATCAGACTAAAGGTTTGAAAGTTGATTATGTGAAGACATCCAAACTCATTCCAGGGTATATCTGTTAATAGTTGTGCTTCCCGTCACCACAGATGAAATAAAACAAGAGGAGGGGAGGCTTACCAAAAAGCCAGTGACCGCCCTTATTCAGGGGGGTCAAACTGAGCTTAGAAGATGAACAGCCTTGGTGCTGTTAGTTGTCATCAACAACATCCCTCTGGGTGTCTATCAGCAGCAGGGCTTCTCCAATGTAATGGCTTTTCCTCTCCAGCTCTCAAATGCCACGGGTGCAACGGGATATCCAGATGGGTAATTCAGGTGAAAACAAAAAAAGACTTAGTGTAGACGTTACAATGGGGTTTTATTTAGTAAAAAATCCACATTAAATTAGTATGTGTAACCTTGCAAGGTATAAGCTCCGTTAGTCTATGGACATACAAATGCAATCGCGCATGTGTGGGGCGTACGTGACGAACCCATGATTGTTTTTTTTAAAGCGACACGTCCCAACGAGCTTGTACGCAGAAGCGAACGCATACGTGAGTAGTGCCCGCATATGAAAACAGTGTTCAAACCACACATGTGAGGTATCGTCGCGATCGTTAGAGCGAGAGCAATAATTCTACCCCTAGACCTCCTCTGTAACTCAAAACTTGTAACCTGTAGAAATTTTTGAACATCGCCATTTTTAAGGGTAAAGGTTTGTCGCCATTCCACGAGCGGGTGCAATTTTGAAGCGTGACATGTTGGGTATCAATTTACTCTGTGTAATATTATCTTTCATAATATAAAAAAAATTGGGCTAACTTTACTGCTGTCTGATTTTTTAATTGAAAAAAGTGTTATTTTTTCTGAAAATTTGCTTGTAAGAACACTGCGCAAATACGGTGTGACAAAGTGTGGCAACGACCACCATTTTATTCTTTAGGGCGTTAGAAAAAAACATATAATGTTTGGGGGTTCTAAGTAATTTTCTAGCAAAAAAAAAAGATTTTAACTTGTAAACAAGTGTAAAAAAGAGGCTCGGTCCTTAAGTGGTTAATAATATTTTGGTGATCCAGAGTGCGCAGGTTGAAGGTTTTGTTTAACCCTTTTTTGTTTTTTATTTAAGGTAATCTACCCTTTACCAATTATGTCTCTCTATTAACACTATCCATTTTAATTCACCAATTCATTCCCACTCATTTTATTTTAGTTATTATTGATATAACACCACATAACATACCTTTCTTTCCCTATTCACTAAACATTCATCTCACTTCATTCTGCCTTTTTACTCTTTGGGCCTCTCATCACCATATTCATTTAATGTTTATATCAAATTAACACCACTTCACACACCCATTTCTACACTAAATTTCAATTATGCTTTGCATTCACTTAATTTACTTAACCGCTTACTGACCGGAAAATTCGCCTGCTTAACCACTTTCAGACCGGACCAATTTGCAGCCAAAGGACCAGGCCCCTTTTTGCGATTCGGCACTGCGTCGATTTAACTGACAATTGCGCGGTCGTGCGACGTGGCTCCCAAACAAAATTGACGTCCTTTTTTTCCCACAAATAGAGCTTTCTTTTGGTGGTATTTGATCGCCCCTGCGGTTTTTATTTTTGCGCTATAAACAAAAATAGAGCGACAATTTTGAAAAAAATGCATTATTTTTTACTTTTTGCTATAATAAATATCCCCAAAAACTATATAAAAAAACATTTTTTTCCTCACTTTAGGCCGATACGTATTCTTCTAAATATTTTTGGTAAAAAAAATCGCAATAAGCGATTATTGATCGGTTTGCGCAGAAGTTATAGCGTTTACAAGATAGGGGATAGTTTTATAGCATTTTTATTAATAATTTTTTTTTATTAGTAATGGCGGCGATCTGCGATTTTTTTTGTGACTGCGACATTATGGCGGACACATCGGACATTTTTGACACATTTTTGGGACCATTGGCATTTATACAGCAATCAATGCTATTTAAATGCATTGATTCCTGTATAAATGACACTGGCAGTGAAGGGGTTAACCACAAGGGGCAGTGTAAGGGTTAAGTATGCCTAGGGGTGTGCTTCTTACTGTGGGGGGGCGCGGCTGTCAGCTAGTGAATGCTGATCTCTGCTCCAATCACAGTCATTATCTCGGCATCTCCCCGTTCAGCCTTCCCGTGAGACGATCGCGGGTGTCCCCGCGGCGATCGAGCCCGCGGGGACCGCGACCGGACTCACAGGGGGTCCCGACCGGCGCGGGAGCGCGCCGCTCCCGGCGCGCTCCCGATGGCACGGACAGGCTAAAGGAGGGACTTATATATACGCCCTCCTGCCTGTACGTGCCATTCTGCCGACGTATATCGTCGTGCGCCGGTCGGCAAGTGGTTAATGACAAGGCCATTTTTTTGCGATACGGCACTGTGTCACTTAAACTGACAATCACGCGTTCATGCGACACTGTACCCAAACAAAATTGACGTCCTTTTTTCCCCACAAATAGAGCTTTCTTTTGGTGATATTTGATTTTAATTTTTGCGATATAAACAAAAAAAGAGTGACAATTTTGGAAGAAAAAAAACAATATTTTTTACTTTTTTCTATAATAAATATCCCCAAAAATGTATTTAAAAAACATATTTCTTCATCAGTTTAGGCCAATATATATTCTTCTACATATTTTTGGTAAAAAAATTGCAATAAGCATATATTGATTGGTTTGCGCCAAAGTTATAGTGTCTACAAACTGGGAAAGATGTCTGGCTTTTTTTGGCATTTTTATTATTTATTTATTTTTTACTTGTAATGGCGTTGATCTGCAATTTTTAGCGGTACTGCGACATTGCAGCAGACAGATCGGACACTTTTGACACATTTTTGGGACCACTGACATTTATACAGTGATCAGTGCTATAAAAACGCACCGATTACTGTGTAAATGTCACTGGTAGGAAAGGTGTTAACACTAGGGGGCGATCAAGGGGTTAAGTGTGTTCCCTAGTGAGTGTTTCTAACTGTATGGGGATAGGACTGACTGGAGGAGGAGACATATTGTGGTTCCTGCTTACTAGGAACAAACAATATTTCTCCTCTCCCCTGACAGAACAGGGTTTTGTGTGTTTACACACACAAATCCCTGTTCTAGCCCTCGTTCCCGCAATCGCGGGTGGCCAACAGCGATCACGCCCACCGGCCACATGCATTGGGTCCCCCACCATGCCACGCGCGTGCCTCCAGCGGCTCTTAAACGTACCTATACTGGGTTTCGTGGGAACATGCCACTTTGCCAACGTATATCCACGTGAGCCGGTCGGCAAGTAGTTAAACTATCATTGACTTATATCATGTCACTCAGTTCATTTCTTCTCCCTTTATTATTCTCACCTCTTTGCCTTTAACTCCCTCAATTTATTTGGTTGTTTAAAACTACCTCATACAGTTAGGCCTCATGCACACTGGGCATAAAAAAATACAGGCGTTTGGCATTTTTTCTTTCAGCCTGTAGAAGCAACTTTGTTAGCCTATGTTTCCATGCACATTTGGGCATTTACAGACATATTTCTTTTCATTTACAAGCTGAGAAAAAAAACCATCACAAGTTTGTTTCTGAGAGGAGCTTTCGGGCTGAAAAATGTATTGACACGCACAGAAACGCACCTAAACACAGCATTTAGGTGCATCAAGCTTTTTTAAGTGTACATTTTTCCTAGTGTTATAAACGCAAACATGTGTAAATGTGCCTGAATGCGTGTACAAAATGCTCTATAGAAGTGCTTTTTATACAGTTTTTTTTCTGCTGCCTAGTGTGCATGGACCCTAAAACCTCCCTAATCTACCACTAGAGGGCCACAAACAACTTTCTAACATTCATCTGTGCTGAGTTATAAAATTACAACTTTTACATCAATAAGAAACACACAGAAAGGGGTTGATTTATTAAGACCGGAAAGTGCAAAATCTGGTGCAGCTCTGCATAAAAAAACAGCTTCCAGATTTTTTTGGCAAACTTTAATTGAACAAGCTGAAGTTAGAAGCTGATTGGCTAACATCCACTACTGTAGCAGATTTTGCACTCTCCAGGTTTAGTAAATCAACCACAAAGTGTTACATATTCTCAACAACGTTGGAGTAAAATCCCCAATTTCACTTCCATACAAGTGGTCTTAATTTTTTTTTTAGATCGTAGCATGTTTTTTTTTTCAATTTAGGTGTAGATTTTGTCTCTTGGGAATTCTGGGATTATGTAAAGTTGGCTTATTGTATTATTTAAATATGAATATGATTATACAATATTTCACATTGAATATTGTTGATTACTGCCACTTTATTGATTTTGGCAAAACCCATCTCCAGAAAAAATGTACCTTTGTGGTGGGGACAGGCCCGGAGTGCTGCCCTGAACTGTGGAGAGGATGAAAGGGGCACAGGAGGACACAGCACACTGATGAATGATGGGGAATGGAGAAGTAATATGATGGATGGTGGACAGAGCACATCAGTCTCTGTCCCCTGCATGGCATGGCTTCTGCCTCCTGGGGCTCCCAGTAACATCCTCCTATCTCTCTCTCTGTCCCCTTTTTTACTATGGATATCCCCCCAGCTTCACTCTTCTCCTCCTCAGTGTCCTCCTCAGTGTCCTCCTCACCGTCACCGGCTGCTGAGCTCCTCCCTGACTTCGCCTATGACGAGTGCGCTGCACAGTCGCCGACTGCTGCGGTCTAGACCCTCAACCTTTTCAAAAATGGCGCCGGGCGGCGCAATCACGTTACTGTGCATGCACCGCCCGGCCGAACATGTACGAGCTTTCCTGAGCTCGGCTGCTTCGGAACGGCGCATGTGCAGGGGGCGTTAGTGCGGGGGCGGCCGAGAAAGCCGAGAAGTTGCCGCAGGAGTGGCGCCACCCCTGCGCCACTGCTGCCCCGAAGGCCTGGCCTCGGTGGCCTTGTGGGAAATCCGGCCCTGGGTGGGGACCCCCTACACTGCAAGGGTTAAATGCTCGTTAGGTGTAGGGGTAGAGGAATGAGTGTTATTGCTTACTTTATCACCCATTCCAGAAGGTGCCTCCTGTGCTCTCCTCCCCAAAGCTCTAGTCTGTGAGCAGTCCCTCGTGGTTATCACACACAATGCAGTTCTATAAACCCTGCATTGTACATGATAGGGAAGAGTGTGCAATGGTATCCCTGAACTACATAAAGCTGGCCATACATAGATAGTTTGAATCCCGGCTGGTTTCTGCTGAATTCGAACCATGTATGGGCAGGCTAAATGTACCTAAATGTACCCAAGCTGATCAATCGATCGACTTGTGTACAACCAGCCTGCCGGATTTGACATGCGATTATTGCTAGCAGCTGTCATAGCCTCTAGCAATAATCCCTGTGTTCTCCCAGTGGGGAAGGCTTCCCGCTGGGAGAACACAATGGCTCTGGGGGAGGGATTCCCCTGTCAACACTGTCTGTCCCACGCATGATTGCAGGAAAGAAATTCACCCTGTCTCTTGTCGGCCTTGTGCCTCGTACACACAATCAGATAATCGTACGACTTATCGTTCGCATTTTGTTGCATAATACTAATATCAAATTCAACAGTGCATTTTGCGCTCTACTAAATGTAAGTTTTTTTTGTACGATTTTGGAAAAGCTGCCTGTTTGCGTAGCTACATATCAGAAGTGATGTCATATATGTGTGACTCCTGTGTCTACCACGCCTTTTGGCTATTTTTGTTCGTATTGTAGAGGCATGTATTGCTCTCTGCACGTTTTCTTTGCATGTGTTTTTTTCGATCATTCACTTAACAAACAGAGAACTGTACTAAAGGAATGCAATTTCAATTGCCATCTTGGGGATATTGGCAGAATGTCCTTAAAAACAAGAAACAAACAAGAAACAAAAAAGGGGGACATAGTACTCCCATATCTTTCTTCTAAAAGAGTTGCAAGATAACAATCCAGAAGATTATCGTAATTTTTTAAGGATGAATGATGGCTGTTTCCTAAATTTGCTGCACGCTGTCACATCATTCATCTGCAAAAAGGACACACCAGTGCGGGAATCTATTAGCACTGAATAAGGGCTAATTGCTACGCTTCCTTACTTGGCGACAGGGAGAAGTCTTCAAGACGTTACATTTTCGACAGGCATTTCTCCACAAACACTAGGTACAGTGCTTCAAGTGATTGTAAAGATTTTTTTTTTTTTATATTAAATCGAACCTTCCGTCATTTCAGCCCACCACTTCAGCCCCAGAAGAATATACCCCCTTCTTGACCAGAGCACTTTTTGCGATTCGGCACTGCGTCGCTTTAACTGACAATTGCACGGTCGTGCAACGTGGCTCCCAAACAAAATTGACGTCCTTTTTTTCCCCACAAATAGAGCTTTCTTTTGGTGGTATTTGATCACCTTTTTATTTTTTGCGCTATAAACAAAAAAAGAGCAACAATTTTGAAAAAAACACATAATTTTTTACTTTTTGCTATAATAAACATCCCCCAAAAATATATAAAAAAAAAAAGTTTTTTTCCTCAGTTTAGACTCATATGTATTCTACATATTTTTGGTAAAAAAAATTAGCAATAAGCGATTATAGATTGCGCAAAAGTTATAGCGTTTACATAATAGGGGATAGTTTTATGGCATTTTTATTAATAATTTTTTTTTTTTTTAAATGGCGGCGATCAGTGATTTTTATCGTGACTGCAACATTATGGCAGACACATCGGACATTTTTGGGACCATTGTCATTTATACAGCGATCAGTGCTATACAAATGCACTGATTCCTGTGTAAATGACACTGGCAGTAAAGGGGTTAACCACTAGGTGGCAGTGTAGAAGTTAAGTGTGTACTAGAGGCGTATTTCTAACTGTGGGAGGCATGGTTGTGTGTGACACGTCACTGATCTCTGCTCCGATCACAGGGAGCAGAACGGGGAGAGGCTTGTTTACATTAGCATCTCCCCGTTCTTCCTCCAAGTGAGGCAATCGCGGGAATCCCCACGGCGATCGAGTCCGAGGGACCCGCGACCCGACTCACGGAGCTTGCCGCGCGTGCGTGCGCCCGCTGGCCACCTCTTAAAGGGCCACATACAGGTACGTGATTCTGCCTGTACGCGCCCTTCTGCTGACGTATATCGGAGCGAGGCAGTCGGCAAGCGATTAAAGTGATTGTAAAGGCTCGTTTTAATTTTTTTTTAAATAACAAACATATCATACTTACCTCCACTGTGCAGCACGTTTTGCACAGAGTGGCCCCGATCGTCCATTTCTGGGGTCCCTCGGCGGCTCTGTGGCCCCTCCCCTCATCAGATAACCCCCTAGGAGAATCGCTCTCCTGGGGGGTTACCTTGCGGGCGCGCTCCTGAGTTCAGCATTTGCATCCATAGACACGAATGCCAGACTCGGCCCCACCCCCCGGCACCCACGTCACTGGATTTGATTGACAGCAGCTGGAGCCAATGGGTGTGCTGCTATCAATCTATCTAACTAAGAGCCGGGACCCTGTGGAGAGAGGGACAGCACGTCCTCGCTGAGAAAAATAGGGGGCTCAGGTAAGTGAAAAGGGGGGGGGGGGGGGGCTGGGGGGCCAGTCACTGCAAGGTGTTTTTTCACCTTCATGCATAGGATGCATGAAGGTAAAAAAACACGAGGGTTTACAACCCCTTTAAATCTTCTGCCCTTGTTGTTTTAACTTTGGATAGTAAAACATTTTTTTTTTCTGCCAGTAAATACCTTATATAGACCACTTCCTGTTTCTTGTTACTCTCTTGTGAGAGTTTGCCAGGAAGGGAGGGGGGGGGGTGAGTCATAAGAGGGCCAATGAAAGCTGCAGAGCTGGATGTGTGTGTCTGTGTAAATCCAGGAGGTGAGCGGGCAGCAGCTTCAGCTGCCAACAGTTAAAATGGCTGCAGCCAGACTTAGTGGAGGGAGATTTCTGCAGCATATTTGGCAAGTACAGAATCACAGTATATATAAAGTAATATGCAAAGTGGTTGGAGGGAAGCTTCAGAATGGCAAAGATGTTTTTATTCAAAATGATGTGAGCAGACTGCAGTTCCTCTTTAAATAACAAACATGTCATACTTACCTGCTCTGTGAAAGGGTTTTGCACAGAGTGCTAAGTGACCACTCTAAGTGCAAAGTGACATTGAAAATGAGTGGTAAATGGTAATGAATAATACAATGAATCCATACATGTGCAAAAATAACACAAAGCATACAATATTTGATTAAAGAGGAGTGCCCACTAAAACATTTTTTTTAAAAGTCAGCAGCTACAAATACTGCAGCTGCTGACTTTTAATAATTGGACACTTACCTGTCCCAGGGTCCAGCGATGCGGGGGAACGAAGCCGCCCCTCGTTCCCCGCTCCGCTTGTGGCACTGGCATCCTTACTGTGGGCACAGTGAAGCCACAGCCGGGCACCCACTGCGCATGCGCGAGCGGCGCCGTGTGCCATGATACGACGCTCAGTCATCTGGGACACGTGACAAGTCCCAGATGACTGTGCGGCACCGAGGGGAAGTGATGTCAGTGCCCGGGCACTGAAGGTGGCAGACTACGAGGGACCCCCTAGCAACAGGCATTTAGAGGTGAGAAATTATTTTTTTTTTTATTTTTTTATGATTCCTAAGCAAATTTCTTTTTTTTTTGGTGGCAACACCACTTTAAGTTGATAAAAATGTGTGCACTTAGTGAATATAAAAAGAACTAAAGTCCATAGACGGTTCAAGGGAGGAACCTAAAAATGGGAAAAAGAACCCAATACGTCCAATGGAAAAAACACATGGGGGCGTGATGGCGTCAGTACGTAGCACTGCCCTACATGTTTCGTCACAGCTGACGTCTTCAAAGGGGCACGGGCGACGTACTGAAACCATCACCTTTATAGAACTAGACCACAACCAAGCCTCGTTATGGCTAGGGAGTCATCACGTAATCCACAACCAAAAGACAACATTGCAAGAGAACACCAGACCTCAAACTGACGCACATTACATCTAAAGGGCTCCACACTAGAGCAAAGAGGAAAGAACTGTATGCAATTGTGCACTTGTATATAAAATATGTTGCCATACAGGCACTATAATGGATGAAAGGAATTGGATGTAAATGAAACTAAACTTTAATACAAACACCCATACAAATAAATAAAATATAATATATAAAATATAAAAATATATAATATAAAACATTCCTTATGATAACTGATCCGGATGGGGGCCAGATGAAAAATGCTATGGGACATTTAAGTATCAACATATCATCACTCATATTCTGGTTTTCAATTGGGGTTTCTCTTTTTCTCTGCCATCTTTTCCTTTTTTTTTTTTTTTTCTCTTTTCTAGATACTTACCAATGAGTAACTCGATTTGTATAATCCAGGATTGTAGTTAAGGGATGGGGTTGGGAGGGTTGAGTGGGTGGAAGGGGAGATAAAGGGAAAAGAAATTTTGAAATAATAATGTTTTTTTTTTCTAATCTGTATCACTTGTTGTAGAATATTTCAATAATGTAAGTTTTTAAAATTGGTAACTTGAAAAAATATCAACATATTAAATGACACGCTACATATCAAGATAGGTGTTCTCTCAAGCATATATAAGCAAAATTTATACGAAAAACTTCATACCCATATATGCAACATACCACTTAAGATGACATTATTAGGCGTTATCGATGAAAGCATTTATTTCTATGTCAACATTTAACCCAAGGGGCCCGAGGCATCTGATTTTATAAATCCACCCCATTTCGAGCTTGGAAATGGATCGTCATTTAGGACCCCCTCTCCAAGGCAACTTTAGTCTGTCAATATTAACAAAACTAGTCCCCTTAGGGTCCTGTTTGTGGAATTCCAGATAAAGCCTTGAGACAGGGTGCCCCTTAAAACCTCTCAGAATATTCCCGACATGCTCGTTCAATCTAACCTGTAACGGTCAAACAGTGCATCCCACATATTGAAGTCCACACGAGCCCTGACGACCCCAGGAGTAAAACAGGTGATTAACGATTTTATCGGGAACTCACGGGAGGTACTATTAGACTTGAAATGTGTGATTTTCCTATCTCTGATAGCATTAATGGAACATACCACACATTTCTTACATCTGATCAACACCCTGATAGTTATTATCAGAATTCTTTCCCTAGAGGGGCCTATTTCGGATGAATATCAATACAGCCAATATGGCCCCCCTAGGAGAACGGATGAAGAGGGTCAATATTTCAACTATACGGTCCCCACCCAGAATAGATTCCAGCCTTTAAGGGAGGGGAACTATCAATATGAGAATAGTGGATATGGGAATAGGGACGATTTTCGCCCTGACCATCGTACCCCCCAAAGAGGAACACGACCGAATAGACCCCCTTGGTATCAACCCCCTCCACAACGAGGTGAACAAGGCGTACCCCCCAATATCCACAATGGGAAGAACATCATCAACCCCAATATTGTGGACCCATAGAAAAAAGAGAGGAGTCAGAGGGGGCGGAGATCAAAAAGCCAAATGGAGGAGAGAATGAGGGGACAGGGAATTTTCAACTTGAGTAAAGTCACTCTTGCACAAGCTGAGACCTCTATTTTAGATAAGGTGCTTAAGTTTTCACCTCCTAAATCCCTTAATAAATTCCAGACCTACATGGACATTCACAAATATACTAGAAAATTAAATGTTAAAAGATATATGTTGTCCAATCCTATTAGCATTGGTGGTGTCAACCCCACTGGAATTAGGTATTTAGGTTTGGCTAATGCTTCCCTATTCAACCCTCCAGGGGGCATGTCTGCTTCGATCAAGGTATTCAGGGATGTTCTTCTCAGAGACCTTGACGATTTGAAAATTAAAAATGTGAGGATGGCTAAAGATCTACAATTGGGACTTACATAGTTACATAAAAAAAGTCCATCCAGTTTAACCGCAAAAAAAAAAAAACAATATCACACAATCCCATATACCCAATTCTATACCCACAGTTGATCCAGAGGAAGGCGAAAAACTTCAGCAGAGCATGATCCAGTTTGCTAAAGCAGGGGAAAAAAATTCCTTCCTGATCCCCCGAGAGGCAATAGGATTTTCCCCGGATCAACTTTACCTATAAAGGTTAGTACCTCGTTATATTATGTACATTCAGGAAATAATCCAGGCCTTTCTTAAAGCAATCTACTGAGCTGGCCAGCACCACCTCTGCAGGGAGTCTATTCCACATTTTCACAGCTCTTATGCCCCGTACACATGGTCGGAAATTCCGGACTTTTTCCGTCGGAATTTCGCAGGATCTCAAATTTTCCGACAACAAAATCCGATCAGACTTTTTCCGATCGTGTGCCGAGAATTCCGACGGACAAAGTGCCATGCATGCTCAGATCAAATTACGAGACCAAAGCTATTGGCTACTAGCCTCTTCATAGTTCCGTCGTACGCAACGAACGTCACCACGTTCAGAATGATGTAATTTTCTGACAACATTGTCCGACCGTGTGTATGCAACACCAGTGTCGGACAAAATCCGTCAGAAAAAAATCAGATGGATTTTGTGGTCGGAATTTCCGACCATGTGTATGGGGACTTACTGTGAAGAAACCTTTCCGTATTTGGAGATGAAATCTCTTTTCCTCTAGACGTAAAGAGTGCCCCCTTGTCCTCTGTGTTGACTGTAAAGTGAATAACTCAACACCAAGTTCACTATATGGAACCCTTATATATTTGTACATGTTGATCATATCCCCCCTTAATTTCCTCTTATCAAGAGTGAATAAATTAAGTTCCTCTAATCTTTCCCCATAGCTGAGCTCCTCCATGTCTCTTATCAGTTTGGTTGCCCTTCTCTGCACTTTCTCCAGTTCCCCAATATCCTTTTTGAGAACTGGTATATGCATATTCCAGATGAGGTCTTACTAATGATTTGAACAGTGGCAAAATTATATCTCTCTCTCTGGAGTCCATACTTTTTTAATACAAGAAAGGACTTTGCTCGCTTTGGAAACTGCAGCTTGACATTGCATGTTATTATTGTGCTTATGATCTACCAAAACTCCCAGATCCTTCTCCACTATGGATCCTCCCAGTTGTACTCCCCCTAGTATGTATGATGCATGCATATTCTTAGCCCCCAAGTGCATAACTTTACATTTATCAACATTAAACCTCATCTGCCACATAGTCGCCCAATTAGACAGAGCATTGAGGTCGGCTTGTAAATTGGAGACATCCTGTAAGGACGTTATTCCACTGTATAGCTTGGTGTCATCAACTTTGCAACCAGAAGGATTTTATAATTAGACCAGCAGACAAAGGGGGGGGGGGGGTTGTCATTCTTGACAAAACTGATTATCTTCAAGAACTAAATAAGATTGTATCAGGTACTCACCAAGGCCGAATTGCTGAGAGCGGCTTCCCTTGCAACTGGGTGTGCAGTGCCCCTGAGAGTGGAAAAGTGGCACTGGGCACGGAGGGGCACGGGTTGCCAGCAGGTAACGGTGACTGTAGGACTTCTGGCAGCAAGGTGACCCGTGCAGGGTGGAGTTGGTATTTGGCTGGAGAGAGGCCTGGCTGGGGCTCAAACACCTGAAGCTGGAGATGGAGCCTGGAACAGTACTGGAGGTGGAGGCCGAGGGTCAAGAACAAGAAACAGGAACAGAGTCTTGGAGACAATCCAGGGGTCATACACGGAAGTCAAGCAGCAGGCCGAGCGTCTAACACAAGGAGCAGGCAGAGACAGGTCCAGGAGGAAGTCGAGGGTCAAACACAGGTATCCAGCAGATAGAGAAGTCCGAGAGGCAAGCCAAGGGTCAAATGCAGGAGAAGATCCAACAGTAGTCAGGTCAATCCGGGTCACAACTAGGGATGAGCCGAACACCCCCGGGTTCGGTACGCACCTGAACCTGTGAACGGACCGAAAGTTTGCACGAACGTTAGAACCCTTTTAATTACAATGGACGCGAACGTTCGAAATCTAAAGTGCTATTTATAACGGCCAATATGCATGTTATTGTCCTAAAAAGGGTTTGGGGACCCAAGTCCTGCCCCAGGGGACATGTATCAATGCAAAAAGAAGTTTTAAAAACTGAAGTTTTTTCTGGAGCACTCATTTTAATGAGGCATAAAGTGAAAAAAAAAAAGTGAAATATTCCTTTAAATATCGTACCTGGGGGGTGTCTAAAGTATGCCTGTGAAGTGGCATGTGTTTCCCAAGTTTAGAACTGTCCCTGCAAAAAATGAAAATTGTAAAGGAAAAAAAGCCATTTAACCACTTAAGCCCCGGACCAATTTGCAGCCAAAGGACCTGGCCCCTTTTTGCGATTCGGCACTGACAATTGCGCGGTCGTGCGACGTGCAGGGCCGGATTAACATAGGGGCTGATGGAGCTGCAGCTCCAGGCCCCTGCCTTAAAATCGGCCCGCCCAGCCAGCAGTATAAGCCCCATTTTCTCCTGTCCATAAACTTCTATGGGACAGGAGAAGCTGTGTGTAAATGTAGGGGTGTCTGTCTGCATCTGTGTTTGCTCACTGTGGTTATTACAATGTCACAGTGCACAGTCCCCCCTACACAAATGGGTGAGGCTGAGTCAGCTCTGCCTTTCCCCTCCCCTTTCCCTCTGTGAAGTCTGTCAGCCAGCAATGCACTGTGGGCCGTTCGTATCACACGAATTTGATGCGAACGGCCCACAAAGTTCTGGTTTCGACGAACAGACGAATGGCCGATGTTCTATTCGAACATGGGTTCGAATCGAACACCGGGCTCATCCCTAGTCACAACGGGTAGGCTCAGGAAACACAGGTAAGACACAGGAACACAGGAGCTGAAAAGACACACCAGCAATGACATGGAACACAGAGCTGTCTTTTATAGGGCTGCCAGGGGATTATGTTGTGCGCCTGCCGTTGCGCCACATCGCGCACCCGCGTGCGCCGAGACGCAATACTGCGTGCGCGTGAACCCGCTAATTTGGGCACTCGTATGTGCAGACCCGCTGAATCACGCACCCGTTGCGCTATTCTACCCCGCAGGTGCGCAGGGAAGCACTGACGCTGACAGGTTTGCAATTTTGTAGTCCTCTGACAGTGCCCCCCCCCCCCCCCAAGGGGCAGCCTCCGGATGCCCAACCTGGCTGGTATTACTGGGTGTTTCTGGTGAAAGGCCCGTATTAAGCGGGGAGCATGGATATTGTTAGAGGGTTCCCAGGAACTGTCTTCAGGGGGATACCCCTTCCACTTCACTAAATACTGGGTTTGTCCCCCCTCTTTCTGTAGTCCAGTATTGCCTCCACCTCGAACTCTTCCTCTCCTTCGATTTCAATTGGTGGAGGTGGTGTTATTCCTCTTCCAGTAAAAGAGTTGGGGATCACTGGTTTTAGCAAAGATGCGTGAAACACCCGGTGGATCTTGTAGGAACTGGGTAAGTTTAACTCAAAGGCCACTGGGTTAACCATCCTCTTGATTTCAAAAGGGCCAATTAGCTTTGGACCGAGCTTCTGGGATGGGTAAGGTAGTCTAAGGTTGACAGCTGATAGTTACACTTTTTCCCCGATCTTAAAACTTGGGCAATCCTTTCTCCCTCTGTTGTAGTACTTATAATCCTTTTGGGCTTATTTCATAGCTTCTTGGATTTGCAAAAAGTTGATTTGGATTGATTTTACTCGTTCCTGTGCTGCTGGAGTTGAGACTTCGGGTACAGAATCTGTCAGAAAGGAAGGGTGAAACCCGTAATTGGCCCAAAAAGGCATTTGGTTGGTGGCAGAGTGTATGGAGTTGTTATAAGCAAATTCTGCACAAGGCAGAAGAGAAGACCAGTTGTCTTTGGAACAGGAGCAGAAGCAACGGAGGTATTGCTCCAACGTTTGATTAGTCCTCTCCGTCTGGCCGTTGCTTTGCGGATGATAGGCAAAAGGAGAGAGAGGTCTTGATCTCTAGAGACTTGCAAAGGCCCTTCCAGAACTTGGAAGTTGTCATGAACCTTGAAACACTGATGTAGTTATCCTTTGATTCTATTACACAGTGGGGGGTCTTCTGCAATGTCTTAAGGCTAACCCACTCCAGACGTCTCTGTTGTCTGGAAGGAATGCATTGTTCTGTGTCTGACCGTTTGTTTATGTACTTTAATTACCTCCTGGGGCTTCTCTGTGTCATTACACCTTATCAGTCCTCCTATTCAAGCTATCGGACCAATCCCTGCTGACCCTGTTTCAAGTCCTAATTTGCATGGAAGAGGACCTAATTGAAAGCTACAGTCTACTTTACAATTGACCAATTGGAAAGTGGTTGTTGGGGGCGGGGTGTTCAAACTGATGTGTATAAAAGAGTGTTGTTGATCCAATAAAGATATTCCTGTTTGAACTTACATACAGCCTGCCTGGTGTTTGTTCAGAGCCATCACAACTGGATTCGAACAGCACATAGCTGTAGTTTGAATCCCGGAGCATCGCATGACCGAACCATCAGATGTTGCGATCTGTCGGGAGACATAGGAGTGTCGGGAGAGTGGAACCGAGCGAGCAGGGGCTCGTTACATTGGTTGGCAGCGGTGGGATTTGCTCTCCAGTTACTGGGACACTCCAAACCACCACAGTGAATGACCAGCTATGCAGCCTGCAGGAGAGCCACGCTGAAAGACTTACTTGAGAGCCGTGGAGGAACCGGTGGGACAAAGAACAAGGCCACCCTGATCAGTGAGCTAGCCAAGATGGATCAGAGGGATGGTGATGCGGGACCCCGGTCAGTTGAAGACTTGTTTCAGCAACGAGTTCGAGAGCGGTTGGCATTATATGGTGCTAACCCATCAGAGACCGCCATACAGAATGCCATTAGAGACATCCAGCAGCAGAACGAGAACAAGCCAGAGAATTACTCCAGGACCGGCAGGAGATGTTTTCGGCACTCCCTGGGTACACTCGCATAGCTGTGCACAAGGTAGAGACCCCCGGGCAGAAGCCCCTGAGACAACCAGCCTATAGGATTCCCGGAGCAGTGCAAGAAGGGATGAGAGCGGAGATTAGGGAGATGCTCGAGTTAGGGGTGATCGAACCATCAGCAAGCCCCTGGGCTTCCCCTGTAGTATTAGTCCCAAAACGGGATGGCACGACACGATTTTGTGTGGACTATAGGCGACTGAATGACTGTACTGTGACAGATGCCTACCCTATGCCCCGAGTGGACGAATTGCTGGACAAAATAGCTCAGGGACATTATCTGACGACTATTGACTTGTGTAAGGGCTACTGGCAGATTCCCTTGGAAGCAGAAGCAATTCCAAAGTCGGCCTTCATCACCCCGTTCGGCCTTTACCAGTTTCTGGTAATGCCATTCGGGATGAAGAATGCTCCAGCTACCTTCCAGCGGATGATAGATGAACTCCTCGATGGTCTGCAAGATTTTGCATGCGCATATCTTGGCGACATCGCAATCTATAGCCAGACATGGGAGGAACATCTTAGACACCTGGGAATAGTGCTAGATAGGATCCGAGCCGCTGGCCTGACCCTGAAGCCAGACAAATGTAATATCGGGATGTCTGAGGTGCAATATCTGGGACATAGAGTGGGATGTGGGAAGCAGAGGCCAGAACCTGCAAAAATCGAGGCCGTCCTAAACTGGCCGGTTCCCAGAACCAAAACCCAGGTACTTGCATTTTTAGGGACAGCAGGGTACTACAGGAAGTTTGTACCCCACTATAGTGACATTGCCAAACCCCTGACGGACCTGACCAAAAAGACTCTCCCTAGACAGGTCCTGTGGTCCCCGGAGTGCGAGACAGCGTTTCATCAGTTAAAAACCGCCCTAACGCAAGCTCCCATACTGGCGGCACCCGATCCTAACAAACGCTTTGTCATTCATACAGACGCTTCCATGTTCGGACTGGGAGCCGTACTAAGTCAAATTGGCGATGACGGGAAAGAGCACCCGGTGGCGTATCTCAGCCGCAAGTTGTTACCCCGTGAAGTTGGATATGCTGCTGTGGAAAAAGAGTGTCTGGCCTTAGTCTGGGCTTTAAAGAAATTGCAGCCCTACGTGTATGGACGCTCTTTTACCGTCATGACAGACCACAATCCATTGATATGGCTTAACCGGGTGGCGGGAGAGAACGGCCGATTACTAAGGTGGAGCCTGGCTTTGCAACCGTACAATTTCACCATACAATATCGGCCAGGGCCCCAAAACGGGAATGCGGATGGGTTATCTCGACAGACGGACCTGGAACCTTAAGACTACTTCTCTTTTCCAACATCCTCGAGTTGACCCGTTCAGGGTCCCACTGTGGCTGTTGGACTGTTTCCCAGGAGGGAGAATTGTCATGAACCTTGAAACACTGATGTAGTTATCCTTTGATTCTATTACACAGTGGGGGGTCTTCTGCAATGTCTTAAGGCTAACCCACTCCAGACGTCTCTGTTGTCTGGAAGGAATGCATTGTTCTGTGTCTGACCGTTTGTTTATGTACTTTAATTACCTCCTGGGGCTTCTCTGTGTCATTACACCTTATCAGTCCTCCTATTCAAGCTATCGGACCAATCCCTGCTGACCCTGTTTCAAGTCCTAATTTGCATGGAAGAGGACCTAATTGAAAGCTACAGTCTACTTTACAATTGACCAATTGGAAAGTGGTTGTTGGGGGCGGGGTGTTCAAACTGATGTGTATAAAAGAGTGTTGTTGATCCAATAAAGATATTCCTGTTTGAACTTACATACAGCCTGCCTGGTGTTTGTTCAGAGCCATCACAACTGGATTCGAACAGCACATAGCTGTAGTTTGAATCCCGGAGCATCGCATGACCGAACCATCAGATGTTGCGATCTGTCGGGAGACATAGGAGTGTCGGGAGAGTGGAACCGAGCGAGCAGGGGCTCGTTACAGAAGTAAACCGAATTCCCCTATCCGACACAATGTTGAGAGGGACGCCATGCAGTTTTACTATTTCTTTTATGAAAATATTTGCAGTGGCTACAGCAGAAGGAGTGCCTAACATGGGTAAAAAGTGCGCCATTTTAGAGAGACGATCAACTACTACTAGAATCGTAGTGAACTTGTCAGAGGGCGGCAGATTGACAATGAAATCCATGGAGATTTCTCTCCATGGGCGTACAGGGATAGGTAAGGACCTCAAAAGTCCCCAAGCCTTGGTAATTGACCCCTTACCACGTTGGCACACCACACAGGACTGGACGTAGTTCTTGCAATCTTGTCTGCAACCCAGCCACCAAAAGGAGCGATTGATCAAATCAGCTGTCTTCTGGATCCCAAAGTGTCCTGCCAGAAAGTTTCTAGGATTTCTAGTCTTACCGGAGGAGGAACAAATACCCTGTTCTGGGACCACAGGAAGTCATCTTTCCTTTCCAAGGAGGATGCTTCAGGCTCAGTGACTTGGTTAGTGACTTGTTTAATGGCTGTTTTAAGATCGGGTTGGATGAGTTGGAGGAAGTTATGGGGAGATAGAATGGTTGCAGGTTCAGTTGATTCATTAGCTTCCGGGAACATCGCCCGCCTTCCCGTTCTTAGAACCGGGGCGATAAGAAATATGGAAATTAAACTGGGAGTAAAAGAGGGCCAATCGTGCTTGTCGTGGTCTGAGGTGCTTAGCTGCTCGGAGGTACTCCAGATTTTTTTGATCTGTGAAAATCATGATGGGTTGGGACGCACCCTCCAGTAGATATCGCCATTCTTCTAGGGCGAACTTTATGGCAAGGAGTTCTCGGTCACCAACATCATAGTTCTTTTCTGGGGGAGTAAGTCTTCGTGAAGCAAAGGCGACCGGATGAAGGAGGGCCTTTGGGCCGATTCTTTGAGAGAGGATAGCCCCTGTTGCGGTTTCAGAAGCGTCAACTTCTAATACGTAAGGTAGAATTGGTTCAGGATGTTGGAGTATGGGAGCAGACATGAAAAGTTTCTTTAGTTCTTCAAAGGCTTCCTGGGCCTGTCGGGACCATTGGAATTTAACTTGCTGACGAGTCAGTTGGGTGATGGGAGAGATAATTGTGGAAAACCCCTTAATGAACCTGCGATATAAAATTGGCGAAGCCAACGAATCGCTGAACCCCCTTTTTATCTGAGGGGGCTGGCCACTCCTGGATGGCTCTAACCTTTTGTAGGTCCATTGCGATTCCTCCTGTCGAGATGATGAACCCGAGGAACTGGATGGTGTATTTTTCAAAATCGCATTTTTCCCCTTTTAGGTAGAGCCTATGTGTTCTGAGGACTTGGAGGACCTTCTTCACCTGGGTACGATGCAGTTCTAATGAGGTGGAAAAAATCTGAATATCGTCAAGGTACACAATGACAAAATTATCTAAGTACTCACAGAAAATGTCATTAACCAGGTGCTGGAATGTGGCCGGGGCATTGCAAAGCCCAAAGGGCATCACTAAGTACTCGAAATGTCCAAACCTAGATCTGAAGGCCGTTTTCCACTCATCCCCATCACGTATTCGGACAAGATTATATGCCCCCCGAAGATCTAGTTTAGTAAATATTTGGGCAGCTCTGAGGCGTTGGAAAAGTTCAGGGATGAGGGGAAGCGGATACCTGTTTTTATAGTAATTTTATTGAGCTCCCTATAGTCCACACAAGGCCTCAGAGATCCGTCTTTCTTCTCAACGAAAAAGATACCTGCGCTAGCCGGGGAGGAGGCAGGACGGATGAATTTCTTTTCCAAATTTTTATCAATGTATGAGCGCAGGGCTTCCAACTCAGTCTCTGATAATGGAAAAATCCGTCTGAACGGAATCTCAGAACCGGGAAGCAGATCAATCGGACAATCATAAGGTCGATGGGGCAGCAGACTATCAGCCTTTTTCTTATCGAAAATGTCCAGAAACTCATGGTAAGCTGAAGGGACATGTTGGAGGCTGTCTGGTGCTGTCTGTATGGTGAGACAGGAGGTGGACTTCTCGGAGGCCGGCAGGAGACAGTGCTGTGAGCAATAGGCAGAGGAGAAGATCACTTCCTTCTTGCTCCAGTTGATCTGAGGATCATGGGCTTGCAGCCATGGAAACCCAAGAATGACCGGAAACAGAGGTGAACTGATGATATTGAAGCAAAGGAATTCACTATGACCAGAGTCTGTGGATGTCCGAATGGGTTCTGTCTCTTGGGTCACAGGGCCTGAGCAAGGTAAAGAACCGTCAGCCAGATGAATTTGTAAGTAATGTCCTTTGCTTCA
Organism: Lithobates sylvaticus; assembly: GCA_028564925.1. Lineage (NCBI taxonomy): Eukaryota > Metazoa > Chordata > Amphibia > Anura > Ranidae > Lithobates > Lithobates sylvaticus. The sequence goes on from CM053026.1 coordinate 436,917,065, forward strand.
AAGGGGAATGTGCAGGCTTTGGGCTAAAGAAGCGTCCATGAAACAGCTGCAGGCCTAGGAATCAATGATAGCTCGCAGCCGCACCTCCTCTTCCGCCACCTGTAATGAGATCGGGAGGACAAGGTGAGATCGGGTAAAACCAGCAACTTGAAAGTTCATGGCAAAACGAAGTTGGCACTTACTGGGTCTTACAGGGCAGTTACGTAGGAAGTGGCCTGCCTCTCCACAATACAGGCAGAGGTTGGCTTGACGCCGGCGGAGTTTCTCATCTGGGGTGAGTGGAGGCTGGAATAGACCTAGCTGCATAGGCTCACAGTCGGTGGCAGGAGAAGAAACCGGAGCAGGTGCAGGGACAGGAGGTACCCGAGGTAACATCCAGGTTGGTCGTGGTGTCTGGAGACGTTCGGAGCGACGCTCCCGCAGGCGTCTATCAAGTTTGGTGGCCAACTGGATCAGGTCTTTCAGGGACGTGGGAGAATCCACCCGGGCTAACTCGTCCTTTAAAATCTCTGAAAGACCCAGGTGAAATTGGTACTTAAGAGCAGCCTCAATCCAATTGGTGTCCCCAGACCATTTTCGAAAACTCCACAGAGTAATCCTCCACCGGTCTTTTCCCCTGGGTCAGGGTGTGCAGGATGGATTCAGCTGTGGCAGTGCGTTGAGGGTCATCATATAACTGGGCCATAGCCTCAAAGAAGGTTTCCACTGAGTCAAGAAGGACACTTTTTTGCTCCAGGAGGTTATGTGCCCAGGACTGGGGTTCATCGGATAACAGGGAGATGATGAATCCTACTTTGACAGATTCAGAGTGGAAAGTCCTAGGTTGAAGGGCCAAGTACAGAAGGCATGCGTTTTTGAAGGCCTTGAACTTCTTGCGATTTCCAGAAAAGCACTCAGGAGTAGGGACCCTGGGTTCTGGACAGGCCATGACCACTGCAGGTGCTGAGCTGCCTTGTCCTTGTGAGGCAGAAGTGCCTCTGGCTGAATGGGATGAGGGATCCGAGGGGCTTGGAGAAGAAGTCAGGTGCTGTAGGCGGCCCTCAATCTGAAAGTATTCATCTTGCAGACTCTGCACAGCTTGGGTAAGGGCTGCCACCTGCTGGCAAAGGGCCTCAAGGGGAGAGCCAGCTCTGACATGGCTGGTTTGTACTATCAGGTACTCACCAAGGCCGAATTGCTGAGAGCGGCTTCCCTTGCAACTGGGTGCGCAGTGCCCCTGAGAGTGGAACAGTGGCACTGGGCACGGAGGGGCGCGGGTTGCCAGCAGGTAATGGAGACTGTAGGACTTCTGGCAGCAAGGTGACCCGTGCAGGGTGGAGTTGGTATTTGGCTGGAGAGAGGCCCGGCTGGGGCTCGAACACCTGAAGCTGGAGATGGAGCCTGGAACAGGACTGGAGGTGGAGGCCGAGGGTCAAACACAAGGAAGTCCAAACAGGAACAGGGTCTTTGTAAGAGAACTGTTAGTTCCTGCTCCGCACGCACTCGCGCACATGTGCGCGCATTGGCGTACACTCGTGCACACATGTGTGCGCACATGCGGGCATCAAAGAATGCCTGTGTGCATCAATGCGCGTGGCGGGCTACGTGTGCGCGCATGAGCGCGCACACAATGACAATTGGCGCCAGACGGCCTATTTAAAGAAGTGCTCTGACCCCAGATGGTTGCTGACTCATCTTCAGCTTGTCCCGATACCTGAATCCTGCTGTTTCCTGCCTGATACCCACTGATGAACCTGGCTTGCCTTGACCCTGCTCCTGGATCCTGCTGTGACTCTTACCGGTTTCTGACCCTGGCTCCACTGGACTCCGCTTCTGTCTGCTGCTTGGTACCGCACTGTCCGCCTGTTACCAGACCCGGCTATCCTCGCGACCTCGCTTCTGCCTGCTGCCTTGTACTTCACTGCCCGCCAGTTACCAAACCCGGCTTCCCTCAAGACCTTGCTCCCGCCTCTGCTCTTCTTGCAAGTGCCTGCTACTAGGGTCCTGCGACCCACTACGGTCGCCTGCTGCAAGTCTACCTGGGACTTATCATCACCTTACGTTCCAGTGCCACTGTTCCAGCGGAGTCCCTCTTTAATCCCAGCTGATCTCTGGTGCAAGACAACCCTTCCTGACCTTTTTGATCCCGGTATCTTCACGGATCCCCATCCTATATTACCTGCCAAAGATCCACAAGGATCCGGTCTGTCCACCAGGCCCCCCTATTATTAGTGGAATTGATTCCATTACTTCAAGAGCAGGGAAGTATATTGATGAGTTCCTTCAACCCTTGGTCAAATTACTACCAGCTTATATCAAGGATAGTAGACATACCATGAAACTTCTCAATGATAGTGCATATAAGGAGGGACATTGGCTGGTTACAGCCGATGTCACCTCCCTCTACACTATAATTCCCCACCATTGGGGAATTACATCAGTGAAATATTTTTTTAAATAAAGACTCATCTTTACCAAATAAGCAGAAGCGCTTTATTATGCAGCTTCTTGAATATGCCACTACTCACAATTTCTTTTGGCATAGCAATCAGTACTTTCTTCAGACGAGAGGTGTGGCTATGGGGGCAGAGTTTGCCCCCAGCTTGGCCAACCTCTTCATGGGGAAGTGGGAGGAGGACGTCATCTATGCCCAGAAAAGACCACAGTTGGTCTTGTGGGCAAGGTATATAGATGATGTCCTCCTCCTATGGAATGAATCCTTACATGCCTTTAAGGAAGGTTTAAACAATAACGACAGGGGTATTGAATTTAAATATGAAGCCAGCCAATGTACTGTCAATTTTAGATTTTTAGAGAAGGGCTACGATAGTTCTTTTTTTTAAACAAAAATTTGATGAGGTAGAGCTATTGGATCGCGACCTCTTACTTGTTGATAAAGTAGCTCGTGATGAGGATAAAAACAATGGTAATTTTGTGTGCCCTTTCATAACAGGGTATTCCCATTAACATTTTTCAGTAAAAAAAATTACTACTCGAACACTGGCATATTGTAAAAAATGATTGGGTACTTGGGTCCGTGCTCCCTGAAAAACCTCAGGTAGTTTTCAGAGGGGTCCATGCATTGAGGTCCTTTGTGGCCACTAGTGTCTGTGACCCCCCTGATAAGAAAGTAATGTTCTTTCAAAATATGGTGGGCTTTTACAGATGTAAAAAATGTGTGGTATGTTCCATTAATGCTATCGGAGATAGGAAAATTACACATTTCAAGTCTAATAGTACCTCCCGTGAGTTCTCGATAAAATCATTAATCACCTGTTCTACTCCTGGGGTCGTATATCTTCTCACTTGCCCATGTGGACTTCAATATGTGGGACGCACTGTTCGACTGTTACAGGTTAGATTGAACGAGCATGTCGGGAATATTTGGAGAGGTTTTAAGGGGCACCCTGTCTCAAGGCATTATCTGGAATTCCACAAACAGGACCCTAAGGGGACTAGTTTTGTTGGTATTGATAGACTAAAGTTGCCTTGGAGAGGGGGTCCTAAACGACGAGCCATTTCCAAGCTCGAAATGGGGTGGATTTATAAAATCAGATGTCTCAGGCCCCTTGGGTTAAATGTTGACATAGAAATAAATGCTTTCATCGATAATGCCTAATAATGTCATCTTAAGTGGTATGTTGCATATATGGGTATGAAGCTTTTCATATAAATTTTGCTTATATATGCTTGAGAGAACACCTATCTTGATATGTAGCGTGTCATTTAATATGTTGATACTTAAATGTCCCATAGCATTTTTCATCTGGCCCCCATCCGGATCAGTTATCATAAGGAATGTTTTATATTATATATTTTTATATTTTATATATTATATTTTATTTATTTGTATGGGTGTTTGTATTAAACTTTAGTTTCATTTACATCCAATTCCTTTCATCCATTATAGTGCCTGTATGGCAACTTATTTTATATACAAGTGCACAATTGCGTACAGTTCTTTTCTCTTTGCTCTAGTGTGGAGCCCTTTAGATGCAACGTGCGTCAGATCAAGGTCTGGTGTTCTCTCGCCATGTTGTCTTTTGGTTGTGGATTACGTGATGACTCTCTAGCCATAACGAGGCTTGGTTGTGGTCTAGTTCTATAAAGGTGATGGTTTCAGTACATCGCCCGTGCCCCTTTTGAAGATGTCAGCAGTGACAAAACATGTAGGGCGGTGCTATGTACTGATGCCATCATGCCCCCATGTGTTTCTTGGAACACGGATGTTCGTTTTTATTGTAATTGCTTGCCGGCTATTTTTTATATGTAATAAGCGTGAGACGCTGATCCCCGCTTTTGTTTTTAAGCAATAAATGCTTTTTCAGTGACGATATCACACTATTGGAGTTATTTTTACTTCCCCATATTCATGGTCCTTTCGGCCAAACGAGTGACAGTCCCGAGCGAGATCTTGGTTCCTGTTTCTTGGACTTTTGCGGAGACATGAGATAAGGGAGCAGCTGGACATCCATTTCACCCGTGCAGAGGGTTATATCTGCCTGCAAATTAGACCTCGCTACTAAGGGGGTCCACCGTTTCCGGTAAGGGCATTCACAATAGTGACACGTTCTCATCAGGGAATCCCTTTCATATTCCTTCTTCCTGTAATTTTCGGTGAAGGTGTATCTTTGAACTTTCGGACTTTCTTATTTTTTCCCATTAGACGTGTTGGGTTCTTTTTCCCATTTTTAGGTTCCTCTCTTGAACTGTCTATGGACTTTAGTTCTTTTTATATTTACTAAGTGCACATATTTTTATCAACTTAATCAAATATTGTATGCTTTGTGTTATTTTTGCACATGTATGGATTCATTGTATTATTCATTACCATTTACTATTTATCACTCATTTTCAATATCACTTTGCACTTAGAGTGATCACTTTTATTAGCACAATTTACATATTTTTGATTTCTTATACCAAATGGATATTTGTTGGTTTCTATTGCAGCTTTTCTTTTAGATTTAGGTGTTTGCATTTGAGCGAGGTTAAATCCTTCTTTTATGCACATAGCGGCCCCGATCCTCCTTTTATGGGGTCCCCAGGCAGCGCTCCTGGCTCCTCCTCCTCAGCGTGTTCCCCTGCTTTCCATTGACACAGGGAGCAGGACTCGGCCCCACCCCCGGCTCAAATCCGTGTCACTGGATTTGATTGACAGCAGTGGGAGCCAATGACTCCTGCTGCTATCAATCTATCCAATGAAGACCCGAGACAGCGGCTGGAGCTGCTGGGCTCGTCATGGACACTGGAACAATCGGGTTCAGGTAAGAAAAAGGGGGGCTCTGGGGGGCTGCTGCAGCCCAGAAGGTTTTTAGAACCTTTAGAATGCATTAAGGTGAAAAACCTTGAGACTTTACAACTCCTTTAAATAATGTTTGCTTACTGTAGAGTTCTATATATACAATTTTTTAATTTTTTTTATCATCCTTAATAGCCTGTTTCTTTCCTTTCAGTTTCCCAGCAATCCACAGCAGTGGAAGGAGGTTGTCAATGATTTCCAACAAATTTGGAGCTTTCCTAATTGTGGTGGAGCCATTGATGGCAAACATGTTCGTATTGAACCACCTCCAAATTCAGGCTCTTACTACTGTAATTATAAGGGCTTTTTTAGTATTGTCATGCTTGCAATAGTTGACGCCAACTACGAGTTCCTTTATTTAGATATTGGCAAGAACAGGCGGAACTCCGATGGAAGTATCATCAACCAAACCGAGTTCTACATGCAGCTCAAGGAAGGGATACTCAACATACAATCTTGCGATGAAACCTTTGAAGGCATGAACTTTGTCTTTATTGCAGATGATGCGTTTGCGCTCAGTGAACATATCATGGAACCATTACTCATGAGAAATCTCACAAGACACCAGAGGATGTTTAAATACAGGTTGTCCCAGGCATGCAGGGTTGTTAAAAATGCGTTTGGCATCCTTGCCAATAGTTTTCAAATTTTTCTTACTACAATTAATCTAGCGTTGTACAAAATTGACTCCCTTGTACTATGCTGTTGTGTCCTTTACAACTATCTGCAGAGAAATTCCCATCTGACATCTGTGCCCTTTGAAAGAGAGCCAGACATTCCAACAGCAATGCCAGGGAGTAGTATTCGTGGAGACAGTCATGATCATATGGGGGTACTCACTCAAGGCTTCCCACACAAAATTCCCGGCTACGCCGATTTGATTACATGGAGTATTTTGTCGGAAGGGTGTCAGTTCCCTGGCAGGATGACAACTAAAAACACCACTTGGCCACATTCCCCCAATCTATATCTCAACTTACGTCATAAGGAAATTTACTCTTTATTGTTCAAAAAACATTGTTATGTGTTATTGCATTATTGTGTTTACTTAAAAAATATGCAGATTCTGGTCCCTTAAAGCAGATTACACAGCACAGCACTTGTGCTGTGTAATCTGCCCCCCTCTAAACTGTAAAAAAAAAACCTGAACATTGCACTTCCTGTATGGCCTCTCTAAACAGACCATGAAAATCAGGGCTGCTCCGCCACGATCACCATGGTCAAAGTGCCTCACTCCACGATAGGCTGCCCTGCTCTGCTCTCCTCTCTCCCCCCTCCTTCCTACCTCTCATCCCCCTCTGTGTCTGTCCCTGGCCAGCCCCACCCCCCCACCGCTATTCTTGTGAACTAAAAAATTGTTACTGCCAGCCTCTCTTTTAGAGGCTGGCATAGCACACTATGTCATTCTTTTTCAAAAGCGAGTAGTGTAAATACCTAATTTGAGCTGTTTTCAGGCCGGTCACATGACTCACGGCCGCTTTACTGCTCCGATACATGGCTTCTGCGGTAGGGTTGCCACCTGCCCGGGATTCACCCGGACAGTCCAGGTTTTGAATCATGTGTCCAGGTTTCAGACTGGACACATGACTGAAACCCGGACACATTATTCAGGTGGGACTGCAACCCCCCCTCCAACTTAGGCACAGATTCCCCCTGTTGCCCGGGTTGCACACATCTATGCTACCCATTAACGAAGTACCACAACCACCCAGTGCATAGGCCCCCCTACCTCCCTTCTCCGTCCTGCCCCTGAGCAAGTGAGTACACTAAGGAATGGGAGACTCAGATGTAAGGGGTGTTCTGTGGACTCTGATGTAAGGGGGAGCTTTGGGAACCCTGATTTAATGGAGAATGCTGGGAATTCTTATGTAAGTGGGGGTTTTGGTAAGTAGAAACCCCCTTAGATCAGAGTTCCATTTTATACTCCAGTCCACAGTGTTCCCCCCTGTAAAAAAAAAAAAAAAAAAAAAAGATTGCAGTGTGCCGCTAAAGTGTTCAGGTCTGGCTTGAAGAAAAAACACTATTCTGTGGAGGAGACGAGTGGTCACGTGATCACCCGGCTGACATCAGAGGGAGATCACAGCCCCTCCCACAGAAGCAATTCATCAGAGCTGTAAAGCGTCCGTGAGTGATGTGAACTGCCTGAAGACCGCTTAAATTAGGTATACCTGCTCGTGTACCTGCTTGTTTAAAACTAATGACACAGTGTGCTATGCCAGCCTTTAATAGAGGGGCTGGCATAGTTTTATATGGATGGGTTAACAAACCCTTTAATTGTTTGTACTTAAAGTTATTTGACATTTTTTGGAATATTTTTTTTTATATTTTTAACCCTCATGGTAGATATATTACTACATGCGCCATTATTTAACAACAAAATAAATCCTAAAATGATATATAATTTTGTTATTGTTTATATTAGTCAAGAAATACACAACATTTTACTAACAATTTTCTCTTTACTATAAAGAAGCCAATAACAATTATTTTTTTGCAGTAAACAGCAAAAGAAATACAAGTTCTTAAAGCGGGACTGTACTGAAATTTTTTTTTTTAAACGCCAGCAGCTACAAAAACTGCAGCTGCTGACTTTTAAAAAAGGACACTTACCTGTTCCAGGGTCCAGCGGTGTCGGCAGTAGAGGCTGATCGATCGCTCGGCTCTCTGCTGTAGCCGGCGCCATTCTCGGTGAGGGAATCAGGAAGTGGCTTCACTTCCAGATTCCCTACTGCGCATGCGCGAGTCGCGCGGCGCAATGAGAATCTTCAGCGCTGTCTGCCGGGAATCTTCAGCGCTGTGTGTCCCGGCAGACAGCGCACCGGGACAGGAAGCTGCGTAAACTCCCGTGGGAGTTTATGCCGGAAGTGGGTGCAGATACCTGTCTTAGACAGGTATCTGCGCCCCCTCCCCCCTGAAAGGTGCCAAATGTGACACCGGAGGGGGGGAGGGTTCCGAAAAGCGGGAGTTCCACTTTAGAGTGGAATCCCGCTTTAACTTCAACTGCAATAAGAGCTAAACTTTCCAACAGTTCTGTTGTTCTTTTTTTTTTTAAATAAAGGCTTTAACCACTTGACAACTGGGCACTTAAACCCCCTTTGTGACCAGACCAATTTTCAGCTTTCAATGCTCTCACATTTTGAATGACAATTACTCAGTCATGCAACACTGTACGCAAATGATTTTTTTTTGTCCTTTCTTTCATACACATAGAGCTTTCTTTTGGTGGTATTTGATCACCTTTTTCTTTCGCTATAGATGAAAAAAACGCATTTTTCTTTGTTTCTGTGATAAAATGTTGCAAATTATTAATTGTTCTTCATAAATTTTGGCCACAATTTATACTGCTACATATCTTTGGTAAAAATAACCCAAATTAGTAGATATTATTTGGTCTTTGTGAAAGTTAGAGAGTCTACAAGCTGTGGTGCAAATCATACAAAAAACATATCTTTGGTAAAAATAACCCAAATTAGTAGATATTATCTGGTCTTTGTGAAAGTTAGAGAGTCTACAAGCTGTGGTGCAAATCATACAAAATTGATCACACCTGATGTACTCATTTCTACCCGAACAAGCCAGGAAAGTACAAATACCCCCCAAATTACCCCTTTTTTGAAAGTAGACATTCCAATGTATTTAGTAAGAGGCATGGTGAGCTTTTTGATGTTGTAATTTTTTCCCACAATTCTTTGCAAAATTAAGATTTTTTTTCCACAAAATTGTCATTGTAATAGCTTATTTCTCACATGGCATGTGTATACCAAAAATTACACCCCAAAATAAATTCTGCTACTCCTCCTGAGTATTACACATCTAACTTTTTGACTAACTATTACACTTTTGAAGGCCCTGGAGCACCAGGACAATGACACGTGACACTGATGTGGCACTGATGACAAATGGCACGTGACACTGATGTGGCACTGATGACAGATGGCACTTATACGTGGCACTGATGACAGACGGCACTAATATGTGGCACTGATGACAGATGGCACTAATATGTGGCACTGATGACAGATGGCACTAATGACATGTGACACTGATGACAGATGGCACTAATGACACGTGACACTGATGACAGATGGCACTAATGACACGTGACACTGATAACAGATGACACATGACACTGACAGGTGGCACTGATGACACGTGACACTGATGACAGATGGCACTAATATGTGGCACTGATGACATGTGGCACTGATGACAGATGGCACTAATACGTGGCACTGGGGACAGATGGCACTGACAGGTGGCACTGGGGACAGATGGCACTGACATCTACTGTGGGCACTTTTTTTTACACTTTTTCGTTTTTTTACACTCACCGCTGCAGCCATTCGCTCTCCCTCCTCACATGCTGTCTCTGTGTGGGGAGGGAGAGCCGGCGATGAGAGATGATCTCATATGTTTACATATGAGATCATCTCTCATTGGAAGCTCCGATCGCGCTGTAAACGGCCGCTGTGATTGGCAATTTACAGCGATCTGTGACTGGCTGTGTCCAAGGGACATGGCCAGCACAGAATTTCCCCGATGCGCGCTCACGGGAGCAAACAGGAGGACATCCAGGGACGCCCTCCCAGCAATTGGCGTCCGCGCTGTAGCCGTCTTTCGGCTATAGCGCGGATGCCTAGTGGTTAATCATGATTGCCAGTAATGCCAAAAATACATCATTCTTTTTTGTTCAAGGGGAAGAAAACAGTGTTCCCTCCTACAAAAAAGGTAGAGGAATGGTTACCCTGTAAAGTGTCAAAAATAGTGCAAAACAAAAACAATGGCAGCCAGGTAAGTATATAAAATGAGATTAACAGTGTACATATTATTAAAAACACAACAATGAAAACCATGAAAATACTTATACAAAAAGATTTAGCATAAAAAAAAAAAATAAACTTGAATATTTAAATTGAGTGCTTTAGCCATGACTTCATTTTTAATAATCACATGATTGTACATTAGCTAACAGGTCAATGAAGTACTGCATTCAGGGCAGTATGGATGATGCAGCATCTTTAATCCTTTGCACAATAGTGCAGCGGGTCTCTGGACACCACCGACAATGTTTCAGAATTCAAAATTGGTTCTGTAGAAAAATACATTTACATATTGTGACAGACCTAGACGGGACACAGGCTTTTTGAGAGGACTAAATGCGAGCCTCCTGCCAACCGATTATGGGCCCTGGATTTTAAGGGGCGCAGGGTGAAGGAGAACCCCAACCCCAGTCAGATTCAATGCTGTATATATGTGTATATATAATGTGTGTTGTCTCATGCTGTTGGTACACACACTGTCAGATGCTAGTGTCATGAACTCAAGATGTTAATTGAGAGAGCTGATCACATTGTCCTCTGTACAATGTAGTAGACGGTCCGTCTGTTACTGGTAGTCTCCTGCTATTGTGATAACATGTCTTGTGGTGGTAATTATGATAATTTATAATCAACTGTGTTTAGCTCGGTGATAACAAGTCTGACCTGTAGTGAAATCCTGATGAGTCACATGGGCTGCTAAAAGGGATTAGTTAATTAGTTTATGTTAAGTTGGTACAGGTGTATTGTTAGAGTAATATGAGCAGGAGGGGGGATCTCCTCTTCTACTGTATATAAATGTGAGTTTGGTTGTAATAAAAACACTTGCTAGCACTAAGCAAGTGTCGTCTCGTTTGGTGTTTGGGAGCGGTTGGAATATCTGAGATCCGTATCCAGACTGGGAGGAAGTGATATATGACGAACGCACTCAAGAGGAGTATAGGGACGTTCCGTCACACATATTATTATTTATTATGATTATACAGGATTTATAGAGCACCGAGAGTTTGCGCAGCGCTTTAATCATCAAGTATAAGGCAATGACATGTGTGTACTAGGGTTGCCACCTTTTCTTCAAGCCAAACCCGGAGACTTTAGCGGCGGCATTTTTTATTTTATTTTACACGCTATAAGATTGTTAAAGACCTTTTACGTTTGGTAGCCTGAAAGAGAGTAGTATAGCATAGCTCGCCGCAGCAAATGTGGCTGAATTGCGAGTGTTCTGCACGGAATGCAGGGGTCAGATATGTCCTGGGGAGAGGGCTAGTGCTAGCAGGTGGGTGGGGAGAGTTCGATATTGGCTGGGGGGCAGTGGCGGCTGGTGCTCAAAATTTTTTGGGGGGGCGCAAACAAACTGAAAAATTCTGAAAAAATAAAACATAAATTGCAGCCTCATTGTGCCCATCAAATGCAGCCACGGTGCCCATCATACAGCCACTGTGCCCATCTTACAGCCACTGTGCCCATCATATGCAACCACTGTGCCCATCATATGCAACCACTGTGCCCATCATATGCAGCCTGTGCCCATATGTGCTAGGGGCGCTTGGGGGGGGGGGTCAGATATGTGCTGGAGGGGTCCTTTGGGAAGGAAGAGAGATAGTGCTAGTAGGGGTTGGCAGGTTTCAATTCCAATCCACACTTCTAGCATATCTTCCTCCTGCCAAAGCCACTTCAGTACATATCCTCCTAGCCCCTCAATCACTCCACATATTTTCTACCTTGCCCTCCTTTCCAGACGCTCTCTCCCCCTCCCTCCTCCATCTACAGAGCATAATAAAAACTTTCTACAGACCTGATATCAGTATATCCCTGCCCCTACCCCCCTCCTGTGTGTGTACAGAATGGAGGAGGAGGAGGAGGGGATGAGCTTTGATACACTGACACTCTGCTCTGCTGAACCAAGCTGCTGTCAGGGAGAGGGGAGACTCGTCACTCTCGGTGCAGTCCATGTGAATGATGTGTCCGGGTCTGGGGCAGAAGTAAACCTAAACACATCATTCAAAAACCGGACTGTCCGGGAGAAAACTGTACAGGTGGCAACCCTAGTGTGTACATATCCATGCATGCTACTCACAGGTGGAAGAGACATCGTCCACTAGGCTTTGCTGTATCACACTGAATATTCAAATTTTCTTCTACAAGATCAGGTATGCCTGGGTCACAAAGATTATTGCTGTCCTGTCTGTAACCTTGTAGGTTGAGTATATTACCTATGAAGACTAAAATATACAGTAATTATAACATTATTCACAATTATTGTAATTAAAACTAAAATTATCCTATACTGCTTGAAATACAATTGGATAATCCCACAGCGGACCATTAATCCCACAGCAGATCACAAATTGGACCTAAAATAGAACCTACCAATCAAAACATATGGAATGTGCATTTGCATTTTAGAGGAACATCTTGCATACCTACCTGGCTCGGTCAACTCATCGCCAATCATCCTAGTAGTCCACCAACCTCACATAATGCGATCATGTAATCTAATTACTGTTGATGCAGCACGATAACACAGAAAAAAACACGACAAACAATAAAAATGTATTAACCTTTTGCAGGTTCCACAGGAAAGGACGATTCCTCAAGCATTATCATTCCACTATCTTCATCTGGAACATATGCATGCTCATTGGTTCAATCTTCAGCATTCTCCCACATGCCTTCCTCACCTTCTTGCTCTTTCAATTCTATTCCTTTTTTCGCTATCCAAAAACAAAATGACACTTACACAGTACATTATGTTTGTGTTGATTTACAATTAAGTGATCAAATTCATACAAACACACTGCATTTCCATTTTTTTGGAGTTGCCAACTTTACCACTTGACGACAACTGAAGTCCCAGTATGTTGCTGTACCTAACTAACTGCTGGATTGCCTTTACAAGCAGTGAGCGTGGACGTAGCTACCTCCCCACCCACCGCCTTAGAATGCTTTCAATGGCAGAGAAGGGTGTTGAGTTGTTACATGGATTTTTTAACTTTGTACAAGAAGTTTGTATACCCTGCTTTGTCATTTTTACCTACAGGTAAGCCTATAATAAGGCATAAATGTAAGTAATTTCAGTGTTCAGCTTGCATACAAAAGGGGGGTTTGTTATGGTTATTTTTGCACTGATTGCTCCCTCTGTTTTTTTATACTTTTGTATTTTCACTATCGCCTTCAGCAGCATTAATGGAAGTCTTTCAATTTCTAGAAACTAGAGATATCAGGCTTGATGAGATTTTTTCAAACTCTGTACCATCAGTCAGCACAGATGAAGTGTCATCTCTGTTTAAAAAACGTGGCTTTCTTTTTGAAAAGAAAATTAAAGCCTGGTGGGACATTTGAGCAATATATCCAAAATAAATTGGTACCCAGACGCTTAAGGTGGGATGTCCCAACAAGTGATGGCTTGTTGGATGAGTTGTCTTTACAGAGTGGTATGACTTTTTCAATAAAAAGGGCCTTGAGGTTATGGTCCTCAGAGAAAGATGAAAACTTTGGAAAATCAGATTACTAACATTAAAATTAAAATGGAGCCTCATCAGAACCATTTAGAATTCTCCAAACTGTCGTGAGAGCTCAAGAATAAACGTATTAAATGGGATAAGGATGCTCAAAATAAAAAGAAAGGGAAGTATATCAGGGATTTTGGAGACATCTCACGTAAGGAGATTTTCAAATGGCAGGCTAATGTCAGTACATCTGACTAGTTACTAAAGCCTATCCTACCTGTGAGAATTCCCAATTCTCCAAGTACTTCTGGTTTAAGTCCTAAACCCAGTACCCCCTACCATAACCAATATTAAAACCATCCCTCCTACCCTCAAAGATAGAGGAGGTAGGGGCAGAGGAAACACTCATTATCCTCCATCTTCTTCCGGTGCCCAATCCTATGGCAATGGTAACTAGCAACAAAGCCAGAATTCTAGAGGGAAACCTAATTTTCCATCTGGGTCCAGAGGTGGTTATTTTCAAAATAACATCAATGATAATGGTTGGAGGGAAGATTACAATCATTATGGGAACTCTATCCCTATAAATAATCGTTTCGCCCCTTTAGTTAGAGATGAACAAGAGGTTTTTTTTTTAGGGAATCCCAACCCATAATGGTGGGGTCCTCCTACTCAAACACCCACTGGAAACAGAATGGGGGGAAAAAAGAAGAGAACACAAGGAAAACAAGCAGGAAGGAGAACAATTAAAAAGGACAAGGTCCCATTAGGTACAGGTATATTTAATATTAGCGGAACTGAATTATCTGATGACGAATTGCGGGTGCTTGATAAGGGTCTGAAATTTTCCCCTATTAGGAATTTTACAAGTTTCAGACGTATGTAAATATATCGAAATGTGTAAGGATATTAAGTATTAAAAAGTATTTTCTATCTAAGCCTGCCAAAAGGTCTTCTTTAAATCCAGTAAAAACATGTTCTAGTCTTAGGAACAAATCAGTCTTCAACCCTCCCAATGTGGATACTAAGCACATTGAAGTATTTAAGAGTATGGTTTTGAGTGACTTGGATTCGATGAAGGTTAGGAAAATCAAAGACCCTGCCTTTATTAAAAAGGGAATCACCTCTTTAGAGTCCAAAATAGATGTGATTATTCGCCCCCCGGCGGATAAAGGAGGAGGTCTGGTAGTGATGAGTAAAGAATTCTACAAAGGGGAAATGTGCCGTCTTCTGGGGGATACTAACACTTATAAAGGTACTTTAGTTCAGAAGGGCCTTAGACGCAAAGTGCTTACTAAAAAAGAAGCAGACTATCTAGAACCAGGATAAGCAAATAAATACTAGAGTATAAATAGTTCGCAATATCAACCTTAGTCTATTTAGATCAGCGGTGAGGTTAAAAGACAAATGTCATGGTATATTAAAATATATAAGTGCTTGTGTGACAATCCCAGGTGCACAAAAATATATATATAAACTTCAAATTACAATGAGGTTGTAACCAATTTAATAAATAAATAAATACACAATGTGTTAAAAATAAATACAATGTGTTTTAAATAAATAAAGTGCTTCAAAATGTGAGTAAAAACAAGTATGTGTTATAATGTGTCAAAGAAAAGAAAATATCCAGTTTATGCCAGTGATGCATATGGGGATATATAAATTCCAAAAGCCAATACAGGCTTGACCTAGCTAATTAATTGATGAATTAATGGGTAAACGGCCGCCAGTTAAATATTAAATTAATTCCATAGGTGATAGCAGTCCATTAAATGAGTTAGATAATTAATGAAATAACTCTTCACATCCACTAATGATATCCGGGACACAATTAGAAATGCTAGAGAAAAAAAAAAAAAAAAGAGAGAGAAAAAAAGAAACGTCCCTTTATGCTGGGAATGTAGGGCTTTTTTCCTTTTGGTTCCTCCTGATATCTTGCTCCGGTATGATATATCCTGGGAGGAGGAGCCCAAGTGACAGTGCTAAGCACAGCACAGCACAGTGAGGAGGAAAGGGCTGACAGCCCCCTATTTGAGCCTGACCATTAGCAGGATTTGAACGCGCAAACACCTACTGGGTACATGTGAGTTGTATAGCTGTAGGCAACCACCTAAAAGATCTTCTTTGTTTGATGGTTGAATAGAGCGCTGCGCAATGGTTTTTTTGTTTGTGTTTTTCTCTTTTATATCATACCGGAGCAAGATATCAGGAGGAACCAAAAGGAAAAAAGCCCTACATTTCCAGCATAAAGGGAAGTTTCTTTTTTTCTCTCTTTTTTTTTTTTCTAGCATTTCTAATTGTGTCCCGGATATCATTAGTGGATGTGAAGAGTTATTTCATTAATTATCTAACTCATTTAATGGACTGCTATCACCTATGGAATTAATTTAATATTTAACTGGCGGCCGTTTACCCATTAATTCATCAATTAATTAGCTAATCCATCAGGTCAAGCCTGTATTGGCTTTTGGAATTTATATATCCCCATATGCATCACTGGCATAAACTGGATATTTTCTTTTCTTTGACACATTATAACACATACTTGTTTTTACTCACATTTTGAAGCACTTTATTTATTTAAAACACATTGTATTTATTTTTAACACATTGTGTATTTATTTATTTATTAAATTGGTTACAACCTCATTGTAACTTGAAGTTTATATATATATTTTTGTGCACCTGGGATTGTCACGCAAGCACTTATATATTTTAATATACCATGACATTTGTCTTTTAACCTCACCGCTGATCTAAATAGACTAAGGTTGATATTGCGCACTATTTATACTCTAGTATTTATTTGCTTATTCTTTTAAGTGTAGGACACACTTTAATGGTGCAGCATATCATTTGGTCATCTTATCTATTTTATTTGGTTTTCTAAAACATTTTTAATATTTTTATTCTCCTATCAGCGCTTTAGTACTCACTTTGCACATTTTATATCTAGAACCAGGGATCCTCAAACTACAGCCCTCCAGCTGTTGCAGAACTACACATCCCATGAGGCATTGTAAAATTCTGACATTCACAGACATGACTAGGCATGATGGGAATTGTAGTTCCTGAACAACTGGAGGGTCATAGTTTGAAGACCCCTGATCTAGACCCAAGTGCTTGCAGGACCCCCATAATTAATTTTTTGCCGAAAGTCCACAAAAATGCATTACAGCCACCTGGGCGACCAATAGTAAATAGCATAAATTCGGTGTCAGCCCGATTAGGCCAGTACATCGATTTCTTTCTCAAACCCATAGTCTCAGAGACTAAGTCCTTTCTTCGAGACACTAAACAGTTTATTCAAACTCTGGAAGGTGTCCCATGTACGTCTAATGCCGCATACACACGGTCGGAATTCTTGTCGGAAAAAGCTCTGATGGTTTTCCCGTCGGAATTCCGACGGAATTTCGCTCAAACTGTCTTGCCTACACACGGTCACACCAAATTCCGACGGTCAATAACACCACGGCATACAACACGTTCGACTGCACTATAAAAAGGGAAGTTTAATGCTTCTGAGCATGCGTCAAATTGTTTCCGAGCATGCGTCGGAATTGCATACACACAATCGAAAAAATTAAGAACAGGTTCTCAATCCAAAGTCCGTCGGAAATTCCGACAGAAAAAGACCGATGGGCATACACACGGTCGGAAAATCCGATGAAAAGCTCCCATCGGACTGTTTCCATCGGAAATTCCGACCGTGTGTACGCGGCATAACAGTTTACTCATTACTGCTGATGTCAGCTCATTGTATACCATCATTAGTCATTCTGATGCCATCATTGCAGTTAAATGGGCATTGTTACGTTCTGGAAAAAATAAAGGTGGTAAAGGTGGAGAAGGGGAAAGGAGACCACAAAACAGCAGCAGCAATATTGTGCGACAACACAAAATACAAATAAAATCAAACAAAGCTGCGCTTTAAATTAATAAAAATTAGTCCATAAACCCACAGAAGTGCCAAAAAAGTGTAGCCAAAAAGAATGGTCATGGGTAATATGAAGTATATAAAAGTCTCTGGTTAATGAACACCACAGTGCACATGCATAAACTTCAACAAGTGCCCGATCAACGTAGATGTAGATTGTGCTTACCAGATAGCAAGCATTTAAAGGCAATTGGCTAAACCCAGCCTGGGGCCTTTAACCTTGCAGATGTGCACAACACAGATTGGGGCCAGGTGCAGCTGTATACTGCGTCCGTTCAAATGTCCGTGCACTTTCATAGATGGCTCCGGAAAAAAAGAGGGACTACCATAGTGTAGTATGTTCAAACTAATCAAAATTTATTATTAAAAGTTTCACTTACAATTTCATAGAAATAAAAAAGTGCTTAAAATCTAAAATGCCGGCCGGCATACACACATGGAGCCTGTCCTCCTAGTCAGATGGCGTAGTGACGTCACCAGTCACCACGCCATCTGATACGTTCTGATTTGTCTAACAAAAATATAATGTTCTTGGAATTTTGTTTGACCAAAAATAATTTTTGGTACAATAAGAATTTTTATTTACAAACTATGGGCATTGCTATGGGGGTGAAATTCGCCCCCAGCGTTGCTAATTTATTTATGGCATTGTGGGAGGAAAGTGTTTTTAGAAGCGATGTTACGATGAAATGTTACAAACGATACACTGACAATCTCGTCATGATATGGGAGGGAGATATGTGAAGTCTGGAGATTTTTATGCGTAAAATTGAATACCAACATGAATAATATCTCCCTTTTGTGGAACATAGATTCTCAGAAGATGGTATTCCTTGATTTGGAGATTTATAAGGATGGTGACTTAAGACACGGAATCACTTTAAGCCTTCTGATAGAAATGGCTACATCCCATTGGATAGCTGCCATCACAGAAGCTGGCTTTGCAACATTCCTAGGGGACAGTTAATGTCCACATGAGGGCAGTGTATTAACTTTTTTTTTAATTTGTATTTCCAATCTTTATCTACTTCTTTGCTGTGTAGAAATACATGGAAGTTCAGAATATATGGGAACCAGAGCTCAGATAGGAAGTAAGACTGGAGGCTTTTCATGGTTTTATTTCATATATTGGCTGTGACCGTTCTGTGTGGCGTCAGCTGTAGCCATAACAGCGGCGCATTTGGACTTGGCTGATGGCTTTACGTTGTGGCCCTGCCCCGCTGTGGATGGCGTCGGCTGTAGCCATAACAACGGCCTCCTATGAATTGACTGACGGGTGACGACATAGCCACGTCTCACTGAGGACTGTGACAGGTACTCGGGTACTCAGATGGGCTGTGACAGGTACTCGGGTACTCAGATGGGCTGTGACAGGTACTCGGGTACTCAGATGGTATGCCCACAGCCTCTGTCCACCTCCTGTGGTATGCCCACAGCCTCTGTCCACCTCCTGTGGTATGCCCACAGCCTCTGTCCACCTCCTGTGTTATGCCCACAGCCTCTGTCCACCCCCTGTGGTATGCCCGCAGCCTCTGTCCACCCCCTGTGGTATGCCCGCAGCCTCTGTCCACCCCCTGTGGTATGCCCGCAGCCTCTGACCATCTCTTGTCTTTTATCTTGTCTGCAGTCTCTGAGGGGATCCTTAAATGGAGTCAAGAGTGGGAGCGCCACCGGGATGGGGGTTACGGGAAGAGACAGACATGTGTGAACTGTGGAGAGGAGACTATAGAATAAAACCAGAGCTGTCAAGCCAGAGCCGTCTGACTGATCCATGCACGGTGCACCTGAGAGGAGGTCAGTGACAGCGCCGCCAGGCCAGTCTGAGGTCTATTGTAACAGTCATTGATAAAGGAGGAGAATGGTGGTGTGTGTATGTGTGAGTGTGGGGGGGCGGCATTGAAAAACTCGGCCTTGGGGTGGCAAAGGGAGTAAATCCGGGCCTGCGTCTGAGCGATCAGCCAGGTCAAGAATCAGGTCTTCAGACTCAAGGGATCATAGGCTGTGGCTGATAAGGTACTATGTGTGGTAAGGCCCTGGTTTAAAGCCTAGGGTGAGGCCTGTTTAAAAAAACAGCGCTGCTTGAAGCACTAGTACTAGATTTGACTGAAAATCAGTATTTACAATTTCTCGTCTACGTAGTTCTCCATAAAACTGCACCATAAGTAGACGTACTATCTCTCTGCACAGGGCCTATAACCTGATGTTGAAGACTTTAGGGAAACATAACTGTCAGATTCTATACTCTAGAACTTTCTCCTATTGATTTTTTGTTACTGTACTGCACCATTTGTTTGCATATGTGATGCCTGCATGAGTGGCTTGTCTAAAGGAAGTGCTCTTTACATTCTTGAACTGTTTCAGTTGTGTAACTGTCATATGTGATGCCATGTATCTTGCATATAAGTGGACTGTTTCTATTTAGCCAGAGTCAGAGTTTCCTTTTATTTTTTAGCAGCTTCTGTGTCTTCCCCCCCCCCCCCCCCCTTTTTTTCAGTTGTGTGCCTGTCAGTCTGTGTGGCTGATTTGCATTGTATAGTCTAGTACAGATCCTTGGCCATGATTGGGGGCCAGATATACAGTTCCTGCTATTGCCTGGGTTCACTGTATCTGTGCGACATGGGGATCTAGTAATAGATCCATTACTGAGGATGTTTCACCACCGTGTGAAATGGGGAATTGCCGGGAGCTCCTCCTGGATTGCCAAAGATTCACCTTGGAAACAGGAGTGGCAGAGTCCCTCAAGGAATGGAACAAATGCACACAGGGGTTTTGTACCACTAGAAGGCTACAGAAAAAAAAGAAAAGGGAAATGAAAGAAACTTATTGTCCTGTATAATATTTTTATCTACAGGGTGTAGTTGGCTAAGTTTGAGAGTTATGTTTGTTGCACATGTGTGTGAAATCTATGGATTGTTATGTCATGTTAGTTGTATCAGCAAAACAGTTGATCCAAACCACGACTACATGGAGTTTGCGTGTTCTCTCTGTGTTCTCCCTGTGCCTGCATTTGTTCTCCTCCAGGTACTCCTACACTCAGGTTAATTGGATCCTGTCTAAATTGTCCCTAGTGTATGTATGAATGTGAGTTAGGGACCTTTAGGATTGTAAGCTCCTTGAGGGTAGGGACTGATGAATGTGAAATAATAGTAACACAGTATGAATATGGGTGGAATGATATATATGTTTTAAAGTGATGGGACTTTAAATTTCAGGTAACAGTGGCATGTTGGTCATTGCAACTTTTAGAAGCAAGAAAAATATTTTGTCTGTAAAGTATGACCTTAAAAAAAGACTAAAAATTGTATTTCTGACCTAAAATCGTGAACAATTTGATCTATAGAATTTTGGTATAAAAAAATAAATAAAAAATAAAATAATAATAACAATTTACTTAAAATTGTAAAATCGTGTGCAATGTGTAGTCATTTTGCACTATGGTCAATTTAATATAAAAAAAAAAGAAAACGTAAAAATATTATATTTGCTTATTAGAAAAGAAAAGTTAATCTAAAAAACTGTGAGCTGAAAATCGTTAATTTAAATACTTGCTGGGGTGGCTAATCATGTGGTCATTGGATCCACACCCAATACACTTAATACAATTGATAAAAATAATTAAAGTGAAATGTTAAAAGATTAGTGACATAAAAAAAAACTTTTCCTGGTGCCTCCATGGCAGTATACCTGTGATAACTCCGCCCCGGAGTCCTCCCCTCAGGATAGTTAATAGCTTATAAAAATTACACCCATGTCCCCCTTAGCATTCTCCTTTTTTTCCTCATACCTGAAGGATAGTGGTGTGCGTGTCCTACCTCTGCCTAAACGCAGTTTCCATCTGGGTTCAAGCCTCTCCCAGATGCAGTCCCCTGTCTTGGGTTGCTAACAGCGCTAATAAGAGGGGAGCCCCTTCTGAGGGTCTTTTGGGGCAGCAGCAGCTTCCTAAGTAGGAGCAACGGTCTGCAGACAGGCAATGCTGGTCGCCATGGAGGCAGGTAGGGGCTTACTCTAAAGCCTTTCCTTTTCTTTCCTCCCTGTTCTTGTCCGCCTTACAAGTTACACTTGGATTTAATATGTTCCCTGATATGCTGTCTCTTAAATAGCAGATTAAGGGGTAAAGGCTAGCGCTATAGCGCGGGGCGCCGCTGCTCTGCTGGTTTTATAGGCAGGTCTGGCGTCGGATGAGGCGGCGAACGTCGTGACATCACGGCGCATGCGCGTTCGGGCGGCGCCATCTTGCTTCAGGGCAAAATTACGATTTTGCCCTTAGTAGGTTGGGGCGGGAGGAGGCAGGAATCTCCTCCCCCCCAATAACATTTAAAAGATCAGGGAAGTCAGTAGATGGCAGGCCCTCCAGGAGGGAAGTCTGGTCCTAGGAGTGCTCCTGCGCTACTCTGCTGTCTGTAAAAGAGTGAGTAAAAACCTATTTGTTTCACTGTATAATGGAGTCGGGTTACATGAGGACGCATTCATGCAGGGGGGAATTTAGCTTCTTGTCCAAAAAAAAAAAAGTAATACCTTTTTGAGGGGGGGGGGGGGAAGAAAGAGGGGAAGGGGGGATAAGACCCGAATCCTATACATATTAAAGGCTTTAATTTGGGACTGGATGGTGCAGTAGGTTGTCCTTTTTTTTTCTCATCGATCGTTTTCTATCTGTTTTCTAGTCTCTATTTCAACCATCTTATGCCCTTGCTTGCCTCCACAAAATGAACCAGCCGCCATTTGACCAAGACCCTCGCTTTCTTAGGTAAGGGCACGTACAGCCATGTATGGGTATATATGAACATATATATATATATATATGGATGCATATGTATGCGATTTTCCGTACATGGATATTTATATATATATATATATATATATATATATATATATATATATATATATATATATATATATAAATAAGTTAACAAAGTTCGCGCTAAAAGAGTGCCTTGTGCTGTTACTGTCGTTTCAGCCCTATACACCAAAGTGTGTCTAATCAGACATCGGGCCATCAGAGTGGACGCTCCCACCCCAGCTCAGGCCACAGCCGCTCAGCTGGCTTCCACCATTCCAAAGGAAAATCCTCCTCCAAGAGGCATAGGTCCTCCAGTCCACCCAGAAGAGGGGAGTGCAGAGCATGCGGGGCGACCGCATTGCCGGATAAACGAATCTGCAGGGACTGTCTGCAGGGGTATGCATACCAGGAAAAGGCAGAGACAGAACAGGTCACTGACCTGATCAAAAGGGTGGTCAAAGATTCCCTGGTAGAACTGATGCAAATGAACCCGCCCAGGCAGGATCCTCCCAGTGGCCAACTGCTGCCTGCAGATCTAGCCATTCCAGGCCCCTCTACTACAGACCGGGTTGATCCGGCACCTGGGCCGACACCTCCCGCAGGAGATGGAGCAGATTCAGAGGATTCCCTGGATGAGACGGACCCCTCTGGCTTCAACTTCAGCCTAGTGCAGCCATTTGTGTCTGCGGTTAAGCAGGCTATTGGGTGGGAGGAAGCGGAGGAACCCCCTAAGAAGGCAAAGTCTTTCTTCCCCTTTCTGAATAAGAAACAAAACTTTTTCCCCTTTCTGGATGAGTTGAAAGACCTGATAGAAGGGGAATGGAAGCGAACGGATAAGCGTTTCTCCTTAAATAAACTCCAGAAACTCTATCCCCTGGCAGAGACAGATGCGGCCCTACTGGATACCCCTCCTATAGTGGATGCCGCAATAGTCCGCCTAGCTAAGAGTGTCACCTTACCCATGGAAGACTCTACGTCCTTCAAAGACCCACTGGACAAGCAGATAGACGCAGACCTAAGAAAGACCTACCAACTGGCCGGGGGGCCCTGCAGGCCGGCCATCGCCTTGGCCTCAGTCTCTAACGCAGTTAAGGTGTGGACAGGGAATATCGAGGTGGCCATTCGGGAGGAGGTTCCGAAGGAAGATATCATAAAGGCCTTAGAAGAGCTGAAACTGTCGGTGGATTTTATGGGGAAAGCCGCCATCGACTCCCTGAGATACGCAGCCAGGGCTATGTTGCACACGGTTATGGCTAAACGGCATTATGGCTAAAGCCGTGGGCGGCAGACGGGGCATCTAAGCAGAACTGGTGCAAAATCCCATTCGATGGGAAGGCCCTCTTTGGAGAGAAACTGGAAAAGGCGATATCAAGAGTGACCGGGGGAAAGTCAGGGTTACTCCCCCAGGACAGGAGGGTAAGACGCTCTCGGGTGGTGTCCTCCAAGGTTCAGTGGCCCCGGAACAGGAATTACAACAATTCCCGACAAAACAGAGACCCCAAAAGGAATTGGAGGAGCACGCAGGCGACCTTTTTGAAGGCTAGTAAACAAAGAAGCTTTCCCAACGCCCAAGAGGGGGCGAAACCCTTTTGACGGCAGCCCATCCCCGCCAGTAGGGGCCAGACTGAGGGAGTTAGCAGAAGTATGGAGTCACAAATGCGGAGACCCGTGGGTAGTCTCTACGGTCAAGTTTGGTCATTTCTGGACCTTCCAGGATCGACCTCCGAGAGACTCTTTCAGTCCGACCAAAATCCCGTCTTCCCCTCAAAAAGCGAAAGCCCTGCTGGGGTACCTCAGGCTACTATTGGCGCAAAAGGCGGTGGTTTCGGTGCCTCCCTCCGAGAGGTTCACAGGTTTCTACTCTCCTCTCTTTCTTACCCCCAAAAAGGGGGGGAGAGTGGAGACCGGTGGTGGATCTCAAGAGACTAAACCAGTGGATACAACTCGACTCCTTCAAGATGGAATCTCTGCATACGATCATCCACACTATTCTACCAGGGGACTGGATGGTCTCGGTAGATTTACGGGACGCCTACTTTCATGCACCCGTTCTACCAGCCTTTCAGATGTAGGCGGTAGGCTCAACGCACCTGCAGTTCCAGTGCCTTTCCTTTGGTCTATGTACTTCACCAAGAGTATTCTCAAAAGTACTGATTGCAATCCTAGCACCTCTCAGGGAGAAAGGACTGCGTGTCTTCCATTTTTTGGACGACATCCTTCTCTTGGCGGCCAGTCCGGACCAGTTGACAAGGCACAGGCAGATCCTTCTGGCCACCCTTACAGAATTCGGCTGGCTGATAAACACCAAGAAGAGTGTTCTGACCCCAACCCAGGCTATGATTTATCTAGGGGCCCTCTTCGACACCAGAGGGGGCACAGTGCGTCTCCCCCCCCCCAGAAGGTTGCAGCAATATCTCGGAAAATGCGACACGTGATGACTCTCCCAACTTTACAAGTGGAAGAATGCTTGAGCCTGATAGGAACGATGGCGGCATGTATACCGATGGTACCCTGGGCTCATTGGCACTTGAGGACTTTTCAGTGGGGCTTCTTGACACAGTGGAAGAGGAGGTCTCTACGGCAGAAGATATCGATCTCAGCCTCCATGAGGAGAGGTCTGCTCTGGTGGTCGAAAGAGGAGTGCATCTCGAGGCCTCGTCTCCTGCAGGGCCCCTCTTGGACCATTCTTACCACCGACACAAGTGCAAGGGGGTGGGGAGCACACTGTGGCCACCAGGAGATACAAGGAAAATGGGAAGTCCCCACGAAGGGAGTGGTATCCAATATCCTGGAGCTCCGGGCAGTCTATTTGGCACTCCTGAATCTAGAGGAACACCTGCGCCAGAAACAGGTGCTGGTCCGGCTGGACAACAAGGCGGCAGTATCTTACATACAGCGGCAGGGGGGAACCCACAGCCTGCCATTATTGAGGGAAGTGGAACCCATTATGCTATGGGCAGAAAAAAATCTGATAGACTTGAAGGCGGTCTACATCCCGGGCCATCTAAATCAGCAAGCGGACAGTCTATCCCGTCACTTCCCGAACAACAACGAATGGTCTCTACACCCGACAGTGTTCCGTTGGATCATGGAACATCAGGATCCTCCGGAGGTAGACTTATTTGCCTCTCCGATCAACACAAAACTACAGAGGTTTCTATCTTGTCTACCTCACCCCATGGCGGAAGCGGTGGATGCTCTCTCGAGCCCTTGGTGCTACAAGACGGCATATGCCTTCCCTCCAGGACCTCTGATCTCAAGGTTCCTGCTCCGACTGATGAAGGAACGAGTCAAGGTGGTGGCGATTCTCCCCTATTGGCCCAGGAGGCCATGGTTCCCTTGGGCAGTGAACCTCAGCTTGTGCCCACCACGCAAAATCCCAGTTTTTCCACAGCTGCTCTCGCAAGGGAGATTCATTCACCCAGCTCCACACAAGCTGAATTTACATGTCTGGATTCTGAGCGGGGAAAGTTCCAATCCCTAGGCTGTTCGGCAGGGCTGATCACGACTCTGTTAAAGGCCAGGAAGCCCTCTACAAACTACGTATATTCTAAAGTCTGGAACAAGTTCAAACAATTTGCGGAGCACAGGCAGTCTGACCCAACAATGCCATCTACCACGGTAGTTCTAGAATTTCTGCAGTCAGGCCTGGACCTGGGCCTCAGCCTAAGTTCGCTGAAAGTCCAAGTAGCAGCAATTTCGGTGAGTACCCAGAAGAAATGGGCGGAGGACGCGCTCATCGCGCAATTTTTGAAGGCAGTCAAAAAGATTCGCCCACCGTCAAAGAGAATTTTTCCGGCCTGGGATCTTCGACTAGTCCTTGAGAGCCTAAGGGCGCAGCCGTTTATACCTCTAGAATTCACCTCACTCTGGAACTTGACCCTCAAAGCAGTCTTCCTGGTGGCGATAACTTCGGGAAGAAGAGCCTCGGAATTACAGGCCCTAGGGGCAGGAGAAGAACATGTAGTCTTCTTTCCAGACAGAGTGGAGTTGCGGACAATACAAGGATTTGTCCCAAAGGTAGCTTCACATCTCGCCCTCTCTGAAACCTGGGCGCTGCCTACCTTTTCAGATCCTCACTCAGGGACGTTACAGGAACTGGACATTTCTAAGGTGTTGACACGTTACTTACAAATCATGAGCCCCTTCAGAACAACTGATAGGCTGTTTATCATACCTTGGGGTAGAAATAAAGGGAAAGAAGCCTCAGCTAGAACTATCGCTTCATGGATCCAAAAGTTAATTCAAAAGGTGTATAGGGCGAGAGGGTTGGCCCCACCAGTGGTAAAAGCCCACTCTACAAGGGCAGTTTCTTCATCCTGGGCGGCAAGAGCAAGCGTATCGTTGGAAACTATCTGCAGGGCAGCTACATGGACGTCACCAAATACGTTCATACGTCATTACAGAATCGACCCAGGAGCACTCACCTCAGTGGAGTTCGGTAGAAAGACGATTGAGGCAGCTCTCGCGGTCCCTTAAAATAAAGTTTCTTTAAAGCATTACCCACCCTTGTATCAGCTATTTATTGTATCACAGGTATACTGCCATGGAGGCACCAGAAAAACGGAAAATTGTTTCATACTTACCTATCCATGGCAGTATACATGCCCTCCCTTGTTTGGTATTCAATATAATTGGAGAATGCTAAGGGGGGACATGGGTGTCATTTTTATAAGCTATTAACTATCCTGAGGGGAGGACTCTGGGGCGGAGTTATCACAGATATACTGCCATGGATAGGCACCAGGAAAGGAAAATTACGGTAAGTATGAAACAATTTTCCGTTTTTCACTGATGATTAAAGTTTAAAAATAAGGAATGGTGTTTTATAGTTTTAAAGGAGCAATGACCCCCCCCCCCTTTCTTTGACACAGGTTAAATTGCATGGCTTGTGTGTGTGTGTGTGTGTGTGTGTGTGAACAGCTGTACTGTCATGCAAATTGAGTGAGCTGAGATAACTGTAAAAAAAAAAAAAAAAAAAAAAACAGTATAGATTAACACTCCAATATCCAGGTAAAGGGAAATACTGCTATAGGAGAATAGACGAGAGTACATTTGTACCGGGGAGTAATATTACCATCACAATTAGAGGTAAACACGAAACAATTATAATTCCTGATAAAAATACTACTGTATCAACTAGGGCATAGCAAATGTCAATATGAATTGAAGAATTGTACAAACACACCATCTAACCGTCAGTGTGTGAAAATCAATCAAGAAGAAATAAATTACAAGGTTAATTGGACTTGTATGAATGAGCCCACGGATGCATGGATGGAAAATAGTAATGTCAAAGTTGTATTCCAGGCCCATTTAATGCTAAAATATTATGAGTGCACCATACTCCCCTTAAACGTGTTCTTTATATGTGGAAATAATGCTTACCGATTTATCCCTAAATACTTTCAAGGCACCTGTTATTTGGGCTATGTACTTCCACAAGTAAGCTATTTTAAGCACCTCCCAACAGGAAGCTCCCAAAGACACCCTAGAAAACATAGAGAAGTACCTGTCAGCAATCATCTCCTTAAAGAGACTGATGGAGTCTGGGAAGACGGATATGTACCAGGGTGATAGATTAGCGGCTATAATACTTCCCATGTATGGCCCAGCCAGAGCTATACTAATGATAAGGAGACTGGCACGAACAGTGTTGGTCATCTTACTTTAAAAAAGTAATTAGTTAAGTTACAAATTACTTCTCCCAAAAAGTAATTGAGTTAGTAACTCAGTTACTACATTGGAAAAGTAATTAGTTACTCAGCAAAGTAACTGACTTTTTTTTTTAATATTCTTAGGGGCGGGTCTAGTATTACTGTAAGCAAGGGGCACATTCCCCCCTGCACGTCTATTTCCCCTCTGTACCCCCCTGCACATCTGTTCCCCCCCAACACATATATCTCTTCCCCCCTCTGTACCCCTCTACGCATCTGTCCCCCCCCACACACATATATCTCTTCCCCCCTCTGTACCCCACTACACATCTGTCCCCCCCCCACACACATATATCTGTTCCCCCCTCTGTACCCCACTACAAGTCTGCCCCCCCCCCACACACATATATCTGTTCCCCCTCTGTACACCTGTCCCCCCCAAACTCACGGATCGGATCATTTTTCGGATCAGCAAATAATAATTGAATTTGCAAAAACCTGTGAAAATTCCACCACCATAAAGCCCCCACTGTAATATCCATGTCATCTCCCCCACTGTAATATCCACGTCATCTCCCCAACTGTAATATTGGCTGAGTATGGCTGGGTACGGCTGAGCATGGCTGGGTATTACCGTGTATTGCAGAGTATGGCTGGGTATTACCGAGTATTGCAGAGTATTGGCAGGGTGTTGCAGAGTATTGGCAGGGTGTTGCAGAGTATTGGCAGCGTATTGCAGAGTATTGGCAGCGTATTGCAGAGTATTGGTAGCGTATTGCAGAGTATTGGCAGCGTATTTCAGAGTATTGGCAGCGTATTGCAGAGTATTGGCAGCCGATCTCTCCCCTCCACTGTACAGATCTGTACACAGAGGGGAGAGAGGAACCGGTTTGTTTACAAGTGATCGCTCCGCCATTTGGCGGAGCAATCACATTGTAAACGGCCGAAGGGTGCACCAAGATGGCCACCGCTCCGGAGCTAGGCCGGAGCCGCGGCCGAAGGGTGCACCAAGATGGCCGCCGCTCTGGAGCTAGGCCGGAGCCGCGGCCTTTCCTAAGGCCGAGGCCGTGGACGGCTCCGCGGATCGCGGCGGGTAATTGCGGTAACGCCGCCCCAGTAATGGGAATGGCGTTACCGCGAGGGGAAGAGTAATCAGTTAGATTACTCGTTACCCTCTAAAGTAACGGCGTTACGTAACGCAGTTTACTTTGATCGCATTAGTTACATCACTGGGCACAAATAATGGAAAAAATTGTGACCAAAACTACCGAAACTATTATCCTCTTGAATAAAGAACAAAAACAGCTTCGGATAGTGGCCCTACAAAATAGAATGGCCCTCGATCACTTGTTAGCTGAACAAGGAGGAGTATGTGCATTAATTAAGGACACCTGCTCTACGTATATACTGTATTTATTGGCGTATAACACTCACTTTTTCACCATGAAAATCGGGTGCAAATAACATGTGCGTGTTATACGCCAATACTTAAATTTTAGATGCCTTGTAGGGGACAGGGAGGGGGGCTGAATTGATGGCAATGGTGAGGCTGCATTGATGGCAATGGTGAGGCTGCATTGATGGCGACTGATGAGGCTGCATTGATGGCACTTGGGAGGCTGCATTGATGGCAATGGTGAGGCTGCAGATGGGCACTGACCCTTATATTGCTTCAAAGTTCCTTATTTCAAATTTATTAATTTTTTCCTGAAACTTCCCTCTTCAAATGAATGTGCGTGTTATACGCCTGTGCGTGTTATACGCCGATAAATACGGTACCTGATTATAGTATTAATATAACTGATCACATCAACAAGGTAAAAGAAGCTGTGGCAGCCTTAAGGAGAAGGCCTAAATCCATGCTTGATGGTATTTCTGATAGTATCAAAGGCTGGTTTAACAATCTTTTTGGTAATTTAGGTAAATGGCTTTCTGATATTCTATATTCTATTGGAACTGTCCTCCTCTATGTCATGGGTTTCTTTCTGGCAATATATGTCTCTTATTATTGTCTCAAAATAGGTTTCACTAAACTCCTTAGGTATGCTACTAAACCAGTTTCTAATCCAAGGTTGGTTCCTTCTTCCTCATATCAGCACCTCCAGGATCCACATATAGGTAAGCCACACGTGCCTTTAATAGTTACCAAAAGCAACTGTAATGTGGAACCACCACACGGGAACAGTGGAACGGAAACCGGTCAATCGTCAGAGGCCCAAGTGATCACCACAACTAGTGTGTGTATTATAATATTGCCTAAAGTATAATACCTCCTAATAATGTATATTCACATGTGTGTGTGTTTTAACGGTAATCTTTGTTTCCATAGAAGAAACAGTTTTTGAAGAAGTTTTCGAATGTGCTCAATATGGTGAAGTATAAACTGTCTTGCAAGACAAAGGGGGAACTTATAAAAAAAAATTTTTTTGGAGCTGCTCATTTTTAACCATGGTGAATAATAGTTTTTTTTATATAGTAATGGTATACCATATATATATATATATATATATATATATATATATATATATATATATATATATATATATATAAATCCACGTGGTAACATTTAATTTGACTTTTAAACAATTTTTGGTATTAGAAAAAGTGCACTGGTAAAACATCTAAAGCCCCATACACACGCGCGGATTATCCGAGGACCAGGTCCGTCGGATCCTGTCCGTCATACTTTGTCCGATGTTGGTGTTGCATACACACGGTCGGACAAAGTTGTCGGAAAATCCGATCATTCTGAACGTGGTGACGTTTGTTGCCTACGACGGGACTATGTAGAGGCTAGTAGCCAATAGCTTTGGTCTTGTAATGTGATCTGAGCATGCGTAGCACTTTGTCCGTCAGAATTCGATACACACGATCGGATTTGGTGTGATCGGACTTTGTTGTCGAAAAATCTATCCAGCAGGAGATAGGACTTTGTCCGTCGGACAATCCGACGTACACTGTCCGATGGTGTCTACACATGGTCGGATTTTCCGACCACATCGTCCGATAGGACAGAATCCATGGGAAAATCCAACCGTGTCTATGGGGCTTAAGAAAGAAAATGTTCAAAATGCTTACTGTATGCTAAATATATCTAACCTGTGGTTTATTTATTTTATGGAGGAAAATATAATGTGTTTTGTTACTAAAATTTTGATGCTTATTCCTCAGATAAGTTCTAATGCCAGGAGTTGATTTATTTAAGGTATTCAGAACAGAAGGAGTCCACAGCCTTCAAAGACAATACACCAATGGAAGTATTGTTCTAAAGTGTTTCTATTTTCATATGTAAACATTTATGGGTTTCACTCCCCCCACTAGCTAAATATTGGTGCAGTCATCTGAGTCTGTACTGCCCAGTTTCTTGTTCCTATTTACAGTATGAAGTGCTAAATTTTTTGTTGTGTTATGATCTGACATGCATGAGTTTTGAAATGTAACGAGTTTCAATGCCCTAGATCACAGGTGTAAAACACAAGGCCCACGAGCCGAATCCGTCTCTCAAGGCCATTTCATGTGGCCCTTGCACATCTCCTGCAGCTTCCTCTGGTCCTCCTCCAGACCCCTACTTTCTGCTTTCAAACAATGCATCCAGCTTCTTCCCAGCAGCAGCATAAGGAAAAGGGGTGCACTGTGATGTAAGGGAGAGTGGGGAACTCCTGATGGTGGGGGGGGGGGGGGCTTTTGACATCTAATGTAAGGGGAGGGGATGCGCTGGACATCTGATATTACAGATACAACTGGCCCTTTTGAGGACAATCATAATGCTGATGCGGCCCACAATGAAATTGAGTTTGACACCTCTGCCCTAGATAATTAAGCGTCTCCTGTCTTATGCCCCGTGACTTTTTCCATCGGAATTTCCGCCGGAAAAAGTTTGAGATCCTGCTCTCAAATTTTCCGACAACAAAGTCCTATCAGACTTTTTCCGATCGCGTGTAGCGAATTCCGACTGACAAAGTGCCATGCATGCTCAGATCACATTACAAGACCAAAGCTATTGGCTAATAGCCTCTACGTAGTCCCGTCGTACGCAACGAATGTCACCACGTTCAGAATGATCGGATTTTCCGACAACTTTGTCCGACCGTGTGTATGCAACACCAGTGTCGGACAAAATCCGTCGGAAAAAATCCGACGGATTTTGTGATCGGAATTTCCAACCGTGTGTACGGGGCATTAGACTACATTTCCACTATAATGACCCCCAAAGTCACGTGATTCAGAGACTCTGGAGTGTGTCTCTAGATCAGAGTTGCATCAAGGTTGTAAAAGAACCTTTTCAAAGTCGTTGCAATAGTGGGAACTGAGCCTTATATAGTTTTTGTCTATTATTTTATGATGAAAAGTTTTATTAAGATTGAATTGAACAATTGTTGCTCTAGTTAAAAAAAAAAAAAGGGGAATGAATGTATTACTATATGAATGTCAGTATTACTACATTGAGTGTTAAGATTACTTGGGTATTATTAAGATTTTAAATTAGACCGGTCACAGATCTTCTACAGATCTGTCTCCTCTATTCCCAAAGATCAGCAGGTATGCTGGTATTACATAGTAGGTGAGTAGGGATGGGCCCGGTGTTCGTTTCGAACCCACGTTTGAATCGAGCACCGGGCGTTCGCCCGCTCGGCGAGTCCAGAACTATTTGGTCCGTTCGCATCACATTTGTGTGATGCGAGCGGCCCGCAATGCATAGCGCCAGGCGCAGTGCATTGCTGGCTGATGATTGGCCAAGCATGCACTGTGACCCCGCATGCTTGGCCAATCACAGCGCCGGCAGCGAGGAGAGCAATAATTGGCTACAGGCAGGACGCCTGTAGCCAATTATAGCTCAGGGGCTTTAGTACACGCCCCACTGTATAAAAGGCCGCCGCGCCGTCGGCCTAGTGCACATGTGTTCCGGCTTTGATTCTTAATAGGCAGACTGCTGATGCTGATGCTGATTCATTGCTCATTCATTGCTGATTCATTATCATTACTACTGAAGTGAATACTGATCATTTCTGCTGATTGCACTGCTGCTGAGTGGTGACATTATCTGCTGCTGAGTCTAACTGCTTTGATTCTGGGGATTAGTCTGGTGTGTGCGTGCTGTTAGTACAGCATTGCAGTAGCACCCTCTGTCCTATGCTGTTAGTACAGCATTGCAGTATAACCTTCTGTCCTATTGTGATCTAAGGCAGGCAGGGATTTATAGGAGCTAGTGTGTGTGTCAGCACACATAAAACCACCTCAGTCACTCTATCTGCTATAAGGCCCAGTTCTTGTCATCGAAGGCAGCCAGGCATCTCCAGGAGCTAGTGTGTGTGTGTGTGCTCTGTTAGTACATCACACATAAAACCACATCAGCCTCTGTATTCTGCTATAAGGCCCAGTTGTTGTCAGTCATATAAGGCAGTCTCTATCTGCCGTAAGGCCCAGTTCTTGTCATCGAAGGCAGCCAGGCATCTCCAGGAGCTAGTGTGTGTGCTCTGTTAGTACATCACACATAAAACCACATCAGCCTCTGTATTCTGCTATAAGGCCCAGTTGTTGTCAGTCATATAAGGAAGTCTCTATCTGCCGTAAGGCCCAGTTCTTGTCATCGAAGGCAGCCAGGCATCTCCAGGAGCTAGCTAGCTTGTGTGTGTGTGTGTGCTCTGTTAGTACATCACACATAAAACCACATCAGCCTCTGTATTCTGCTATAAGGCCCAGTTGTTGTCAGTCATATAAGGCAGTCTCTATCTGCCGTAAGGCCCAGTTCTTGTCATCAAAGGCAGCCAGGCATCTCCAGGAGCTAGCTAGCTTGTGTGTGTGTGTGCTCTGTTAGTACATCACACATAAAACCACATCAGCCTCTGTATCTGCTATAAGGCCCAGTTGTTGTCAGTCATATAAGGCAGTCTCTATCTGCCGTAAGGCCCAGTTCTTGTCATCAAAGGCAGCCAGGCATCTCCAGGAGCTAGCTAGCTTGTGTGTGTGTGCTCTGTTAGTACATCACACATAAAACCACATCAGCCTCTGTATTCTGCTATAAGGCCCAGTTGTTGGCAGTCATATAAGGCACTCTCTATCTGCCGTAAGGCCCAGTTCTTGTCATCGAAGGCAGCCAGGCATCTCCAGGAGCTAGCTAGCTTGTGTGTGTGTGTGCTCTGTTAGTACATCACACATAAAACCACATCAGCCTCTGTATTCTGCTATAAGGCCCAGTTGTTGTCAGTCATATAAGGCAGTCTCTATCTGCCGTAAGGCCCAGTTCTTGTCATCGAAGGCAGCCAGGCATCTCCAGGAGCTAGCTAGCTTGTGTGTGGGCTCTGTTAGTACATCACACATAAAACCACATCAGCCTCTGTATCTGCTATAAGGCCCAGTTGTTGTCAGTCATATAAGGCAGTCTCTATCTGCCGTAAGGCCCAGTTCTTGTCATCGAAGGCAGCCAGGCATCTCCAGGAGCTAGCTAGCTTTTGTGTGTGTGTGCTCTGTTAGTACATCACACATAAAACCACCTCAGCCTCTGTATCTGCTATAAGGCCCAGTTGTTGTCAGTCATATAAGGCAGTCTCTATCTGCCGTAAGGCCCAGTTCTTGTCATCTAAGGCAGCCTCTATCTGCCGTAAGGCCCTGTTGCTGTCATCTAAGGCAGCCATCTGCAGGAGTTAGTGTGTGTGCTGTGTGACTCCAGCACAATATACACTACCCACTACAATGCCTGGAAGACCGCCAAGGAGAGGCAGACAGTCCCGAGGCAAGAACACAGGGCAAGCAGGCTCTGTTTCTAGAGACAACAGTGCTGGTCGTGGACGTGGACGTGGTCGTGCATAATCATCAGCACGTGGCCATGGGACACGCTTGTCCTTGTTTTCGGCAGCTGGACATGTTGAGCCACATCATGCCGAAGGCTTGGTAGAATGGATGACCAAGCCCTCCTCATCCTCTCTCACCCAGGTTCAGGGTACTGGCAGAGCAGCTGCCAACGCATACTCAATGGCATCATCAGGCACCCCTTCCCTAGACCCACCATGTCCTCCTGAGGAGTCCCCCGAACTGTTTGAGCACAGTGTTGGGTACATGCTCCAGGAGGATGCCCAACGTTTTGAAGGCTCGGATGATGATACCCAGCTAGAGGAAGGCAGTAGCGTGCGTGCAGAGAGAGGGGATGCTCAAGGACAGCAATCTGGCAGTCATGTTCCACCAGCTGCAGCTTACTGCCAGGTTTGCTCCAGTGGTGAAGAGGGAGGGGATGATGAGGCCACTGACTCCACGTGGGTGCCTGAAGGGAGAGAGGAGGAGGAGGAGGCGGCGGCACATGTCCAACGAGGCAGGATGCCCTCCGGAGGCCAGCTAGAGGCCAGCACACCAACTGAATCACACTGCAGAGCTCCGCCTGTGCAGGGCGCTGCCTCTGCACGTTATCACAAAAGTTCTTTGGTGTGGGCCTTTTTTGAGACGAGTGCATCAGATCGCACCACTGCTATTTGCAACATATGTCTCAAGCGTATCTCGCGTGGCCAAAACATCAGCCGCTTGGGCACCACAAGCATGACCAGACATATGTCGACCTGCCATGCAGCTCGTTGGCAAGCGCACATTAAAGACCCACACCAAAGAACAAAGCGGACCTCTCCTTGCTCCTCATCAGCTGGGATCTCCAACCCCACTATATCTTCAGTCCTCTCTGAAAGCTGCTCTGAGAGGAATGAAGGTGTAGAATTAGGTGTGTCACAGCCAAGTACTTGCAGTACACCGACGTCCGATTCTACCAGGCAAATTTCCCTGCCCCAGCTGCTGGACCGTCGAAAGAAGTTTACTCCCAGCCATCCACATGCCCAGCGGTTGAATGCTAGCTTGACTAAATTGCTAGCACTTCAACTGCTGCCTTTTCAGTTGGTAGACTCGGCCCCCTTCCGTGAGTTTGTTCAATGTGCGGTTCCTCAGTGGTAGGTTCCCAAACGCCACTTTTTCTCACGGAAGGCGATTCCGGCTCTCTACCGGCATGTGGAAGGCAATGTCCATGCCTCGCTGGACAGGGCGGTCAGCGGTAAGGTGCATATTACCGCTGACTCATGGTCCAGCAGGCATGGACAGGGACGTTATCTGTCTTTCACGGCCCATTGGGTCACTCTATTGGCAGCTGGGAGGGATGCAGGACAAGGTGCAGTAGTGTTGGAGGTTGTTCCGCCACCACGCCTCCAAAATGCTACTACTGGTTGTGACACACCTCTCTCCTCCACCCCCTCCTCTTCTTCTTCCTCCATGGCCTCTTCGAGTGCTCTGTCCTCAGAACCAGCGGTGCTCCATAGGCGTACAAGGGGCTACGCGAGTACGCAGGCCAAATGATGCCATGCCGTGCTTGCGCTGGTGTGTTTGGGGGACAGGAGCCACACTGCGGCAGAGGTTCTGGCAGCTCTGCAGGGGGAGGCCGAGAGGTGGTTGAAGCCACGCCAGCTTAAGCCAGGAATGGTGGTTTCTGACAATGGCACCAACCTCCTCTCCGCCCTGAGACAGGGGCAGCTGACCCATGTGCCCTGTATGGCTCACGTCCTCAACCTGGTGGTGCAGCGGTTCTTGGGCAGGTACCCAGGCTTACAGGATGTCCTGAAGCAGGCCAGGAAAGTCTGTGTGCATTTCCGCCGATCGTATAATGCCAGTGCTCGGCTGGCTGAGCTGCAAAAGGAGTTGAACCTGCCCAAGAACCGCCTTATATGTGACATGCCCACCAGGTGGAACTCAACGTTGGCCATGCTGCAGCGACTGCACACGCAGCAGAGGGCCATCAATGAGTACCTTTGCGACTACGGCACCAGGACAGGGTCAGAGGAGCTTGGATTTTTTTCCCCACGCCAGTGGAGCATGATCAGGGATGCATGCACTGTCCTGTCACCATTTGAGGAGGCCACGAGGATGGTGAGCAGTGACAGTGCATGCATCAGTGACACTGTACCTCTTGTCCACCTGTTGGAGCAAACGCTGCGTGGGATAATGGACAGGGCACTTGAGGCAGAACAGAGGCAGGAAGAGGAGGACTTCCTTGCCTCTCAAGGCCCCCTTTATCCAAACAGTGTTCCTTCTGCCCCACCCATCACACAGGAAGAGGATGAGGAGGAGGAGGAGGATTGTGTGAGCCTGGAGGTGGAGCCTGGCACTCAGCATCAGCAGTCTTTTAGGGATGATGTACAGTCCCAACAAACCAGTGGACTTGTACGTGGCTGGGAGGAGGTGGCTAGCGATCATGTCATCCTCACTGACCCAGAAGACTCCGGACCGAATGCCTCAGCTAACCTACGTTGCATGGCCTCCCTGATCCTGCAAAGCCTGCGGAAGGATCCTCGTATTCTTCGGATCAAGGAGAGGGACCATTACTGGCTGGCCACTCTCCTTGATCCACGATACAAGGGTAAGGTTGCGGACCTTATCTTGCCGTCGCAGAGGGAGCAGAGGATGAGACATCTCAGGGAGGCCTTGCAGAAAGGTCTGTGCAACGCGTTCCCAGAGACTGGGAGGTTACAAACTCCTGGTCCTGGATGACGAGTTGCTGAGGCTTCGGTCAGTAGCAGAAGGAGCGGTGGGGAAGGTGGACGTCTGACCGATGCGTTCAGACAATTTTTTAGTCCGCAGCCCTAAGGTATGATCGGTTCCAGCAACCATCGCCAGCGTCTGATATACATGGTGCAGGAATACCTAGGGGCAAGGTCAGACTTGGACACCTTTCCCACCGAAAATCCTCTGGCTTACTGGGTCTTGAGGATGGATCACTGGCCAGAGTTTGCACAGTATGCAATTGAGCTACTGGCCTGTCCTGCATCCAGCTGTTTTTCCGAACGCACAATCAGTGCTGCTGGAGGATTTGTTACCGATCACAGGGTGCGCCTGTCCACCGACTCGGTTGATCGACTGACCTTCATAAAGATGAATCAGTCTTGGATCACCACCAGCTACCAGGCACCTGAAGCGGATATAACTGAATAATTTATAATGTCACATCCCTTCAAGACTGCCTATGCTGATGCTGAGTGACTGTCCTGTTATGTTCACTGACTATCCTCTTCCTCCTCCTCAATGATCCATTCCTTGATAGCTTGGAAGAACATTTTTGTTTCTGGGTGCCACCACACCAGTGGCTAAGGCCCAATTTTTTAGCCCCTGTTTAACAGGGGCGTGTAATTACAATTTTTTATGCAATGCTTTGCAACAGGTCTCATTGCTGTGCTCCAAGTACAGTATCTGTGAGGGGTTGCAGTGTTGTGGCACCAGTGCCTAAGGCCCAATTTTTCAGCCCCTGTTTAACAGGGGCGTGTAATTACAATTTTTTAAGCAATACTTCGCAACAGGTCTGACTGCTGTGCTCCAAGTACAGTATCTGTGAGGGGTTGCAGTGTTGTGGCACCAGCACCAGTGCCTAAGGCACAATTTTTCAGCCCCTGTTTAACAGGGGCGTGTAATTACAATTTTTTATGCAATGCTTTGCAACAGGTATCATACAGTATCTGTGAGGGGTTGCAGTGTTGTGGCTCAGGCACAATTTTTCAGCCCCTACAGGGGCGTGTAATTACAATGTGAGCAATGCTTTGCAACAGGTTGCAGTGTTGTGGCACCAGCACCAGTGCCTAAGGCACAATTTTTCAGCCCCTGTTTAACAGGGGCGTGTAATTACAAATCTTGATCTAATAGTTCACAGCAGGGCCCATTCCTGCGCCCACCAAGACTAACTGTGAGGGCTTACAGTCTTGTGGCAACACCGTCCACCACCACCACCAAAGGCCCAATTTGTCTGCCCTGTTCAACAGGTGCATGCAATTACAAATCTTGATCTAATAATTCACAGCGGGGCCCATTCCTGCGCCCACCAAGAGTAACTGTGAGGGCTTAAAGTCTTGTGGTAACACCGTCCACCACCACCACCAAAGGCCCAATTTGTCTGCCCTGTTCAACAGGTGCATGCAATTACAAATCTTGATCTAATAATTCACAGCAGGGCCCATTCCTGCGCCCACCAAGAGTAACTGTGAGGGCTTACAGTCTTGTAGCTACACCAACATCTAATGGGGCAAATTTCTGCAGAGTATATACGGCAGGCCCCTACTTTCAAACATCCAACTTAGAAACGACTCCTACTTGCAAACGGAAGGAGAAAACAGGAAGTGAGAGGAAATCTACCCCTAGGAAGGGAAATTCTATCTTGTTAGATTTCATTTGGGAAAAAGGTATCTCCTCTCTACTGATGCTTTATCACCAATCTTTGTTTCAATTAAAAAAACATTTGTCATTGGGACGGAAAGTGAGGTGAAATGTTCTGAACAGATGTGCAAAGACAGCAAATGTTACAGGGGTGATAACCCCTCCCTATGTTCTCTTGGATGGAGCTACACTTAAAAATGTACCTGTTCAGATTCTACTTAAGAACAAACCTACAGTCCCTGTCTTGTTTGCACCGCCTGTATACTGCTGTTCAGAGAATATAGGGTTGTAGGTATAGGGTTTTATCTTGGGTGCGGGGTTCCCCTTAATATCCATATAAGACCCAAAGGGGCTGGGGTGGGGGGGGGGGGGGGTGATGGGGTAGCCATGCCATTTTTCTCAAGGATTTTCAGCCATATTGCCAGGACAAGACATGACATTAAAGCCGCAAGCGGTTTTAAATGGCTTCTTTTTTTCCTTTACAAATGTCATTTTGTGCAGGGACAGTTCTAAACACGGGAAACACATGCCACTTCACAGGCATATTTTAGACACCCCCCAGGTACCATATTTAAAGGAATATTTCACTTTTTTTTTCACTTTTTGCATCATTAAAATGACTGCTCCCGAAAAAACTTTAGTTTTTAAAAGTTCTTTTTGCATTGATATATGTCCCCTGGGGCAGGACCCGGGTCCCCAAACCTGTTTTATGACATTAACATGCATATTGGCCGTTATAATTAGCACTTTTGATTTTGAACGTTCGCGTCCATTGTAACTAATAGGGTTTGAAAATTCACACGAACTTTCGGTCCGTTCGATGGTTCTGGTGCGAACCGAACCGGGGGGTGTTCGGCTCATCCCTATAGGTGAGGTTGAGAAAAAAAAAAGAGACACAAGTCCATCAATTCCAACCCATGTGTGTGATTAATGTATTGATGTTGGCATTTAGTTCCAATACTTTCACTTATAAGGTCTGCGGTTGTATATTGTCCCACAAA
Source organism: Lithobates sylvaticus (assembly GCA_028564925.1). Taxonomy (NCBI): domain Eukaryota; kingdom Metazoa; phylum Chordata; class Amphibia; order Anura; family Ranidae; genus Lithobates; species Lithobates sylvaticus. Next base: position 436,957,147 of record CM053026.1, read on the forward strand.
ACTTATTTTGAGACTAGATTAGACCTCCTGTTAATTGAATTAGCTACATGCCAAGCCAGTACTGCCTTTTCAAACTGAAGCAGATTGCCTTGGGCTTTGAATGATAATGTCCCAAGCAAGTCTGCCTTTGTGTCTCCAAGTCTATTTTAAGCTAGGTTCCTGTTTCAGTGACACCATGCAACTTCACTACTCTTATAGATTCCTGTGTGACTGTTTACATGGCTAATCATTTCTAGCTGTCTTATGTGTCTTTGTATATCTGTCCTCAATGTCTGTGTGTGTCCAGGCACACACTTGTTAGCTTGAATTTTACTCCCCACTGTTTAGTAATCCTAGCACCTCAGCGCTGCAAGGGATTCTCATTTGTTCATTGGCCCTTAGTTCTAGGTATCTGCCTGCTTGGGTGGGGGAACTGTTTGCAGCAAAAACCCATCTCTACCTTTAAGAGCTCTGAAGAAGACAAGGCAGTTCCTTAGACTCTGCGCCTCGGCCCTTTCAAGGGCCCTCGCCACGTATGCAAGTGCGGACATGCTGCGTTCTCCCCAGATAGTACCATTAGGTATCTTTCCTGCCTTAGAATCCTTGAACATCAACTCTATCTTGTGCACCTGACTTCCTGTGAACCCTGAACCCCAGTACTGCACTATACTCCTGTCATTCTTGTAAATCCTGTATTCTGTGCTCTCTTGTCTATGTTCCTGTAGGATCACTGATCCAAGCCATACGTGATAGGCCCCCCTCTGAGAAGCCTATCGTTCATGAAAAATGTTTCATGGAATTCAGGCTAGTCTAGACAGTTCAGTTTAAATGACAGTTGAATAATATTTTATACTAAATGAGAATGGTTTCTCCTTGTATTAAGATGTTTTTATTTTTCTTCTAGATCTTATTACCTCTAAAAACATAGATTCACTTCAGCAGAAAAAAAAAAACTCAACGGCTTTATGGGCATTTTTGGTAATGATCAAATGTTGGACTAACAATCTGAGTGACGCCATCTTCAAAAATATTCTCCCTCATTCCTTGGCTTTATGACATCAGCCACAAACAGCATTGATGGGAAAAAAAGTGCTTTCAAAAGCTTTCTAGATGTCTGAAGAACTTTGATACTTATCATATCAGCTGTCTAAAAACTGTTTGCTACAATTGCAAAAAGATCTGCACACCTACTGGAAGTTTCTTGTCATGTGGACTGCGATAGTCCTGAAGAAAAGAAGATTATGTATGAACATTGTATGCGTTCTTAGGTGTTGCAGTGGAGTCTTATATCCTAGCTGTCAAAGTTATAGCGGAGGAATCAACTAAAGACTTGGCGTTCATACATACATTGTTAGACCAACGTGTAATTTTTATTTTTAGACATTTTTGTATTTTTATATTTTTGTTTAGCCTTGACAAAGCAAAACTTTTTTTTTTTCTGCAGAAGTAAATTGGGTACATAAATTGGAAGGAATATGAACTAGAAGAATAGATATATAAACTAAGATTAGGCAGTTGGAAGTAGATGGTGTAATTTTGGAGCAACTGATAGGAATTGTAATTTATCTGCTTTTCTTTAAAATGCCATTTATGTTATGTTTTGTTAGTTATGTGGTCAATATTTAATTTGACCAAAAGATGGGATTGATCGGGTAAATGGAATAGGCATTTATTTTATCAAACATTTAGTTATGATTATCAAACACATGTATTCTGATAGCAGAGATACTTTTTACAAATATCTAATCACAGGATGTACTTAAAACCGCTGTCTTGGTTGTGTTCAAATGCCATTCACACCTCCACCTGTGAAAAGGCATTTTCCCAGAGAATTCTGGAAGTGATGTCTAGGTGCTAAATAACCATCTCCTAATCAATGTACCCCCACCCTCTTTGTCTTGAGCATATAAATGTAGCTTGTCTCCTAGATTCAGTAGAACAATATATTTTAATGTATTCACCATGTACTGTACAACGTTTGTTCTCCCTGCTTGTGGATAGCTACAAGCTTGAAATATTAAATAAATCTCTTTGAATGTGGTTCAGCAGTCAACATGTTATTGAAATCCCACAAGTTCTGGGATTTCCCTGTCAAGGGCTCTGTTGACTCTGTCCATTTCCAGGCGTTCAAGTGGTATACCCGGTATTAGCTCTTGAAATAGCACTGTTATTGTGGAATTCAGGTCAGTAATTGTTTCAGGTATGCCCCTAATGCGTAAATTAGATCTTCTAGCACGTTTTTTTTTGGCATAAGGGCTCTGTGGACTCTGTCCATTTTCAGGCGTTCAAGTGGTATACCCGGTATTAGCTCTTGAAATAGCACTGTTATTGTGGAATTCAGGTCAGTAATTGTTTCAGGTATGCCCCTAATGCATAAATTAGATCTTCTAGCACGGTTCTCATAATCTTCCAATTTATTTTCTTCTTCTTTAGGTTTTCTTCTTTGAGGCATTCTATTTCTGACATAAATTCCTGAGTCTCTTATTTCTTTAGTTAAGCTGTTAGTTATGTGCTCAGAAGTCTGTTTTAATGCTTTCTGCAGCATTTTCTCAAATTGTTTAATAACACCTGGGGAGGCTGAGGAATCCTGTGAGGATTTCTGTGACAGAAAAGTTTCAGTATCTGACTCCTCTGGGCACACAGGCTGTGAATGTTTCAGCTTGTGAGAGCGCTCTGAGGTACTGCTGGCTGAGGAGACTGGCTTCATTTTAGCTGCCGCTCGGGACCGTGTACCACTGTTAGGGAAGGTTTTTACCTTTGTGCTGGTCACCCCCAGTACCATAATTGTCCCAAAACGTTTATCCAGATATTCGGGAGCTTGTGTGAGAAGCGGTGTGTCTTAAATACCGGCTGGCTGAAACGAACGGCGGCTTTTCCCTCACACGGAGCAGAGCTCTAACAGGGCATTACTTTCCTGTCAGACTCCGCGCATGCACTCTCGACTTGTGTCTTTTTTCAACCAGACTATAACTATATGTATCATCCCATAATTTGGATACATATACTTTATTGGACATAAAGGTTAATGAGGAATGCATTGAGGGAACACTTCATGGACAAGTTTGAGAGTAACATTTGTCTATAAGTGCTGGTTTGAATGTATAGAGAATACAGTTGACAACGAAGGTAGCCACAACATTTGGCCAATAGAACATCAGAAGACTAATGCCGTGTATACACAATCTGAAATTCGGCCAGCAAAAGACCGATGAGAGCTTTTGGTTAGAAAATGCGACCGTGTGTATGCTCCATCGGACTTTTGCTGGCCGAATTCCAGCCAGCAAAAGAGTAAGAGCATGTTCTCAATTTTTCGATCGGAAAAAGTTCTGATCGGAAATTACGATCTTCTGTTGCAATTCCGATGCGCAAAATTCCTACGCATACTCGGAAACAATTTAACGCATGCTCGGAAGCATTGAACTTAATTTTCTCGGCTCGTTGTAGTGTTGTACGTCACTGCGTTCTTGACGGTCGAAAGTTCAGCAAACTTTTGTGTGACCGTGTGTATGCAAGCCAAGCTTGAGCGGAATTCCGTCAGAAAAACCATCCAAGATTTTTCTGATGGAAAATCCGCTCGTGTGTACGCATCATAAGGGCCCTTTCACACTGATACATTTTTGCTGTGTTTTTTCCTTGCAAGAAAAACTTTTCCCCTTTAAATTCTATGAGGCTTTTTACACCACTATGTTACAGGTGCAGTGCGTTTTGAAAAGTCCTGCATTCTGCATCTTTGGTGAGGTTTTTGAAAACCGCACCAAAAATGCAGCTTTCGATTGAAATTTATGGAAATTGTGGCAAAAATCATGGTAAAAATACACGCTTTACATACAACTTTTTTTCAGCCCGCCCCAGTCACATGATCACAGCTTCAGGTTCCTTATTCAGTAATATTATGAACAGGGTAAGTTCAATGACTCAGAGCTCTTGTAAATCTGGTTTAACATGATCTCAATAAACTGTTTAGATTATGTGAAGATTCTTCTATATTAAGATTTGTTAATTTGCTGATATTTCACTTCCAGTGAATGCAATAACCTTTCCTTACATATTTTTCTATGACCAGCCTAACTGTATCTTATGCACAATCACAGAATGTGCAGAGAAACAGGTGTCTACAACTTCATCAGTAGGTGAATCCGAGAGAATAGTTCTTGTAGTTCCACAGGAAATGTTCAACACACAAACTATCATGTGTTCTTTAAGAACACGGATATGCAGTGTAACTTCAAAGCAGTTCCTGGTGTCTGTCATGTGGACATACGTAAGCACCTGGTTATGAGCCAGATTCTTACTCATGACCCACAAACAACTTTTCCATGCAGGGTGTCTTTTATGTTTCTATCTTCCATGTCGCTTTATGAAAGAATAATGCCTCATGAGACGCAGTCTGTATGAAGAAATTATTGGCTTGCAGGCATGAAAGAGTTATACTGACTAACTGCAAGAAAACAAAGGAATTAAAAAAAGTAGGATACCAAAATATAAACCTTACAAACCGTTTGTGGAAAGACATATAATCAGATTGTATAAATCTAATGATTTTCTAACAGAAATGCAGTTTAAAGGACTCGCTAAGCTAAATTGTTTCATATCTAGTAATGTACAGTACAAATTTGCGCTTTGTAGTTGTTGCTTGAAGTGATTATTATTTTCATTGAAAAAAAAAAAACAGACATTACAAATATGTTATACTTACCTGCTTTGTGTAGAGGTTATATACAGAGCAGCCCGGGTCCCTCTTCAGTGAGCCTGGCCCCTCCCTCTTGTTGAGTGCCCCCACAGCAAGCAGCTTGCTATGGAGGCATCCAAGCTGAGTCACAGCTCCCCGTGTCCATTCAGATATGAAGCTGATATGGAGCTGTGGCCCAGCCCCCTCTGTCTGGCTGACTGATTTTGATTGACAGCGCCGGGAGCCAATGGTGCCGCTGCTGTGTCTCAGCCAATCAGGAGGGAAAGTCTCGGGAAGCCGAGACACTTGTGGACATGGCTGGACAGAGATGGGGCGCAGGCAAGTATTAGGGGGTGCTGGGGTGGCTGCTGCACACAGAAGGCTTTTTATCCTAATGCATAGTATGCATTAAGTTAAAAAAAAGCTTCTGACTTTACAACTTCTTTAATCTAAAATGTTATGATGACTGTACAATCATATTGCATCATAAATTCTGTTACAAACTTATTCAACAATTTCTTGATATCATGTGTCGTCACCTTAATTTGTTAACTTGTTCTTAAGGCCTCATGCACACTGAACGCTTTTACAGCTGCATCCAGGGGTGCCTGGAGTTTTTTTTCTGCCTCTCCATGTTAGCCTATGTGTCCATGTATACATATGCTTTTAGCAGCGTTTTGTGGCAGAAGCTGTTAGAGGCAGGAAAAAACAAACAAAAAAACACTGCCAATGCGTCCAGAAGCAGCAGAGTTTGGCCAGAAAAAATGCTTGACGCTCGGTGATGTCACAGGGGGAAGTGCCACCAGATGATGTCACCAGGTGGCCCCGCCCCTTACTTATTTAAAAACTGGCACATGGCAGAAGGTAGTAGTCTTAAGTAGTCTTAGTCGCAGGTGGAGCTTTTTTTTTTTCTGGGTACCCCAGGCGTCGTAATTGACGATTGATCTACATCCAGGGACATTTATTTTTTATTTTTAAGTAGAGAATTGTCAAAAATTGTGTGTTTATTTCTTTTTGACACTACTCATTCACATAGGGGGGCAGGATCGGAGGGGGGGGGGGGTTCCAGATTACGGTAAGCCCCCTGCCCACAGACCTCCACAACCACTGCCCAGGGTTGTAAGGAAGAGGCATTTGTCCCCATCAACATGGGAGCAAGATGCTTTGGGGTGGAGGGACAGAGCCAACCCAAAGCACCTTGTCCCCATGTTGTTATTTGTTTAATTGCAATGTATGTATATCCCTATTTTTAAATAAACCCAAGCCCTTAAGCCCTTATTTTAAGATTTAGCTGGCCTTCATTGGAATCAAGACACCCCAAACAGAGCACATTTTAAATTTGGCACCCCAGAAAGCATGTTGACATCCTAAAAGCCACATAGAACCTACAGGAGATAATTGCTCTTATTTGTAGTTCCAGAAAGACAGGCAAGGCTTACTCTAAAGTTCTGATTGTAAAGTCAGCTAAATCTTGGATATTGCAGAAACTGGAAATGCTGAAAGCGTGGTGAGTCTTTTCTATGAATATGCAAAAGTTTTAATTGTTTTGCGTGATTTCAGGTAAAAGTGTTAATGATTGAAGGATATTGAATGCTAGAAGAGTGAGTTGCTTTTTTTGCTTGCTTGTTTTCTGACTTGTGTGAGCTGTTGTAAGAGGCAATTGAGTTTTGTTTGTTGCTCAGTGGAGTATAGGAACATTAGAGTTGTGAATTGTATAGTTGTGAAATAGAACTTGTGTATACATATTTTAAAAATATGCCTCTGCCAGTTATCATTTATAGTTACATAGTAGGTGAGGTTGAAAAAGGACAGTCCAACCTGTGTGTGTGATTATATGTCAGTATTACATTGTATATTCCTGTATGTTGCGGTCGTTAAGGTACTTATCTAATAGTTTCTTGAAACTATCAATGCCCCTCCGCTGAGACTACCACCTGTGGAAGGAAATTCCACATCCTTTACTTCAAAATGGTATAAATGACGAATAAATAGTGAGGATTGAAACAACAGTGATCCACGTAGTGACAATAAGTGAGATTAAAACATAATAGCCCACGTGATAAATGAAATAAAAAATTAGTAAAAAAGGTAAATGAAAACCACATAGGGTTAACCGCTTCCCGACCGCCTAACGCTGATATACGTTGGCAAAATGGCACGGGCAGGCAAAATCACGTACCTGTACTCTCCCAGAACTCTCACCTCAATTTTTCTTTATACACTGCATGTATATCCACACTCCTGGGCTAGGCTTTTCTCCTCTATTAATCCTCTGTGTATGTTGATGCCTCCTTGCGGTGAGATAAGCTTTCAGACTGTCAGGAACTGGCCATCTAGAAATGGTGCTCAAACTCACCAAAAAAAGAGGGAGATGGAGGACAAAAGGGCTTCCATAGTGTAGTAAGTAAAACAAATTGGATCTTTATTAGATAAAAAGCAAGATTGCTCCCTTGCACAATAATAAAAATAACAAGCAAAGATCAATGGCGGTCAAACGCCAGTCTCACTGCACTTCCGGTATTTGCGCACTTCCAAGCCACTCCCTACGCGTTAAGTCACACGTGACTTCTTCAGTCCCCTAACTTAAAAGATCCCCTTTTTAATGCATACCAATATTCTGTTTGCTTTGTTAGCAGAATCTTGGCATTGCATGCCATTGCTAAGCCTATCATCTACTAGGACCCCCAGGTCCTTTTCCATCCTAGATTCCCCCAGAGGTTCTCCCCCAATGTATAGATTGTATTCATGTTTTTGCCACCCAAATGCATTATTTTACTACATTGAATCTCATTTGCCATGTAGTTGCCCACCCCATTAAATTTGTTCAGATCTTTCTGCAAGGTTTCCACATCCTGCAGAGAAGTTATTGCCCTACTTAGCTTAGTATCATCCACAAATACAGAGATTGAACTGTTTACCCCATCCTCCAGGTCGTTTATGAATAAATTAAATAGGATTTTTAGTTTAGTTAAATTAGTCCCAGCACAGAACCCTGGGGGACCCCACTAGGGATGGGCTGAACACCCCCCCGGTTCGGTTTGCATCCAGAACATGCGAACGGACCGAAAGTTGGCGCGAACATTCGAACACCGTTAAAGTCTATGGCACTTGAACATGAGAAATCAAAAGTGTGAATTTTAAAGGCTAATATGCAAGTTATTCTTCTAAAAAGGGTTTGGGGAGCAGGGTCCTGCCCCAGGGGACATGTAGCAATGGAAAAGTAGTTTCAAAAACTGAAATTTTTTCTGGAGCAGTGATTTTAATAATGCTTAAAGTGAAAAAATAAAAGTGAAATATTCCTTTAAATATCGTATCTGGGGGTGTCAATAGTATGCACCCAAATTAAAAAAAGAAAAGGCATTGATCATGAGCCACTGGCGTGGCGAAAAAAAAGCCAAGCTCTCCTGACCCTGTCCTGGTGCCATACTCGCACAGGTAATCATTGATGGCCCTCTGCTGCGTGTGCAGCCTCTGCAGAATTGCCAACGTTGAGTTCCATCTGGTGGGCATGTCACAGATGAGGCGGTTCTTGGGCAGGTTGCATTTCTTTTGGAGGTCAGCCAGCCGAGCACTGGCATTATATGACCAGCAGAAATGCCCACAGACTTTCCTGGCCTGCCTCAGGAGATCCTGTAAGCCTGGGTACCTGCACAAGAACTGCTGCACCACCAAATTAAGGACGTGAGACAAACAGGGAACATGGGTGAAGTGTCCCTGTCAGAGGGCGAAGAGGAGTTTGATGCCATTGTCGCAAACCACCATTCCTGGCTGAAGCTGGTGTGGCGTCAACCACCTCTGAGCCTGCCCCTGCAAAGCTGCCACAATCTCTGCCCCAGTGTGGCTCCTGTCCGCTAAGCAGACCAACTCAAGCACTACATGGAATCTTTTTGCCTGAGTGCTTGTGTAGCCCCTAGAACGCCTACGGAGCACCGCTGGTTCCGAGGACAAATCTGCACAGGAAGAGGCCATAGAGGAAGTAGAAGAGGAGGGGGTGGAGAAGAGAGGTGCGTCAGAATCACCACTACCAGCATTTTGGAGGTGTGGTGGCGGAACAAGCTCCAACAATACTGCACCCTGTCCTGCATCCTTCCCAGCTGCTAGTAGGGTTACCCAGTGCGCCGTGAAAGAAAGGTAACGTTCCTGTCCATGCCTGCTGGACCATTAGTCAGTGGTAATATGCACCTTACCCGCTGACCGCCCTGTCCAACGAGGCCAAGACATTGCCTTCCACATGTCGGTAGAGAGCTGGAATGGCCTTCCGAGAAAAAAAATTGGCGTTTGGGAACCTGCCACTGATGTACCGCACATTCCACAAATTCTCGAAAGGGGGCATAGTCTACCAGCTGAAAACGCAGCAGTTGGAGTGCTAGCAATTTAGCCAAACTAGCATTCAGCTGCTGAGCATGTGGATGGCTGGGACCAAATCTCTTTCGCTGGTTTAGCAACTGGGGTAGGGAAATTTGCCTGCTACAATCGGATGTTGGTGTACCGCTAGCAGATTGCCCGCAAGTGCTTGGGACACCCAATTCTACACCTTCATTGCTCTCAGTGCAGGTCTCTGAGAGGACTGAAGTTATAGTAGGGTTGGAGATCTCAGCTGATGAGGAGCAAGGGGAGGTCCACCTTGTTCTTTGGTGTGGGTCTTTTAAGTACTGTTGCCAACGGACTGCATGGGAGCTCGACATATGTCTGGTCAAGCATGTGGTGCCCAAGCGGCTGCTGTTTTGGCCACGCTTGATACGCTTCAGACATATGTTGCAAACAGCAATGGTGTGATCTACTGTACACGTCTCAAAAAAGGCCCACACCAATGAACTTTTGGAAAAATGTGCGAAGTCAGCAGCGCCCTGCACATGCGGAGCTCTGCGGTGTGATGCAGTCGCTTGCCTGCCCTTAAGCTGGCCCCTGGATGGCATTCTGCCTCGTTGGAGATGTGCCTCTTCCTCTTCTCTATCTGGCGCCCACGTAGAGTCAGTGACCACATCATCCCGTCCCTCCTCGCCAATGGAGCAAACCTGGCAGTATGCTGCAGCTGAGGGAACATGACTGCCAGTTTCTTGTCCTTCTTGGGCACCCCCTCTTTCCGGGCTCACATTACTGCCTTCATCCTCAACCTGGGTACCATCATCAGAGCCTTCAAAACGCTGCGCATCCTCCTGCAGCATGTACCCTACACTGTGGTCGAACAGTTCGGGGGACTCCTCAGGGCATGACGGTGGGGCTAGGGAAGGAGTGACTGATGACATTGAGCCAATGGAAGAGGCCGCTTTGGCAGACAAAGTACCCTGAGCCTGGGTGACAGAGGATGAGGAGGATGAGGATGGCTTGGTCATCCACTCTACCAACTCTTCTGTAGGTTGTGGCTCAACATGACCAGCTGCCGAAAAAAAGGACAATCGTGCCCCACGGCCACATGCTGAGGATGCACCGACCAGCTGTCATGAAGATCCTGCCAGTAACCGGCGCACTGGAGTCCCTGGTACCCTTTCGCGGGTACCATTGCACGTGCGCATGCGCGAGAGTGCGCATGCACGTGCATGCACACACCCGTGCGCGGGAGGACGGGTGCGCGCCCCTATTGGCATCAGTGAGCGTATTTGAATCCGTCTGTCACAGACGGTCCCCGCTGTCTGCTCTATAGCGTTCTGTGCCCTGATACCTGATCTGAAGTTCCTACCAGTGTTTGACCCGGCTACCCTTTGACCCTTCTGCTTTCCACCTGTACCCGACCTTGGCTTGTCTGTGACCTCTCTCCTGCCTTACCCACCTGTACTGCATTGCCAGCCTGATACCTGACACGGCCTGTTTGACGATCCAGTCTGCTCTGCTGACCCAGTCTGTGTGCTGATCCAGTCTGCTCTGCTGATCCAGTCTACTGTGCTGTTCCAGTCTGCTTTGCTGAACCAGTCTGTGGCGCTGATCCAGTCTGCTCTGCTGATCCAGTCTACTGTGCGGTTCCAGTCTGCTTTACTGATCCAGTCTGTGGTGCTGATCCAGTCTGCTGTGCTGTCCCAGTCTACTGTGCTGTCCCGAGCCGGCTGTGCTGTCCCAGTCTTCTTTGCTGATCCAGTCTGCTTTGCTGATCCAGTCTGCTTTGCTGATCCAGTCTGCTTTGCTGATCCAGTCTGCTGTGCTGATCCAGTCTGCTCCGCTGACCCAGTCTGCTGTGCTGTTCCAGCCTGCCTTGCTGATCCAGTCTGCTGTGCTGATCCAGTCTGCTGTGCTGTTCCAGTCTGCCTTGCTGATCCAGTCTGCTGTGGTGATCCAGTCTGCTGTGGTGATCCAGTCTGCTCCGCTGACCCAGTCTGCTGTGCTGTTCCAGTCTGCCTTGCTGATCCAGTCTGCCTTGCTGATCCAGTCTGCTGTGCTGATCCAGTCTGTTGTGCTAATCCAGTCTGTGGTGCTGATCCAGTCTGCTGTGCTGTTCCAGTCTGCTTTGCTGATCCAGTCTGCTGTGCTGTTCCAGTCTGCTTTGCTGATCCAGTCTGCTGTGCTGATCCAGTCTGCTTTGCTGATCCAGTCTAACCTACTCACCTTGTCCGCTGAGCTGATCCAGGGATCTCTCGCTACCGGTCCTACGGTCCTGCCAGGCACCCGTGCCCCTCCTGACTCTTGGTCTCCCTGTCACTTTACCAGGGGACCGGGAGTGGGAGCCGCAAGGAAGGCCCTCCTCTGCTAAACCAGACTCATGACCACCGGGTGCGTGACAGTAGCAGACAGCCATGTCTGAGTCTGAGCAGGGAGCCTCCAACATGGAGGAACTGTGCCAACACCTGGCGGGACTGACCGAGGCGGTGAAAAATCTCCAGCAAGGATACACCCGATTGGAAGAATGGGTGTTAGTTTTATCCAACCCTGCTGGTACCTTGGGACCTCGACATCCACCAGCACCCCCACCCGGGGCAGGGTCGGCCCTGACGGTGGTGATGCTTCCTTCCAGAACCTAGAGTTCCCGTTCCCGAGAAGTTCTCCGGGGCCCGCTGCAATTACAGGGACTTCAGCAATTCTTGGGAACTGTTTTTTGCATTACAGCCACGGACCTTCTCCTTGGAGGCCACCAAGGTGGGCTTTGTAATCTCCCTACTCTCCTGGGACCCCAGAACCTGGGCCCACCGCCTAATGGAACAGAAAGACACTGCATTGGCCAGTCTGTCTTCCTTTTTTTACGCCATGGCCCAGCTATACGAGGACCCCCAACTTTCAGCAACCGCGGAGACCGACTTGCGCACCCTCCAGCAGGGGCGAAGGCCCGTAGAGGACTATGTGGCTGACTTTAGGCGTTGGGGTGCAGATACACAGTGGAACGACGCTGCCCTCCGTCATCAGTTCCGCTTAGGACTCTCTGACGCCCTGAAGGATGAACTTGCCAGGGTAGGGGTACCCCAAACCTTGGACGCATTGGTCAATTTGGCCATTCAGATTGACCGTCGTCTGAGGGAGCGCAGGACTGAACGAGCTTCAGGCTTTTCCCGTCCCACCTGGATGCTACCCAGGGCTCCAAGCCACTTGCATCCTGCTCCTACCCACCGGCCTGCACCCACTTCGGACCCATCTGAGCCCATGCAGCTGGGGCTCCTGAGGCCTTCTCTTACCCCTGAAGAGCATTATGTTAGGAGCTGCCCAGCTAAGATCCGTAAGTGCCCACTCATGCCTGCCAGTCTTGTGGACCCGTTGACCAGAGTCTCCTCTCATCTTGCTCTCTCTGTCTCCTTCCAGCTCCCAGGAAGAACCCTACAGGCACCCGCCATCATTGACTCTGGAGCTTGCAGCTGTTTCATGGACTCCTCTTTTGCTGCCCAACACCAGGTCCCTCTCCAACCCAAGACCCATGGGTTGTCTGTTTACCTGGCTGATGGATCTACCATTCGGTCTGGTCCCGTGACCCAGGAGACCGCTCCATTGCCCATGACCATCTCCGGTGACCACCGGGAACTACTCCGTTTGGATATTATTTCCTCTCCTTTGTTCCCAGTAATACTGGGCATGCCGTGGCTGCAGGCCCACAACTTGGCCATCAACTGGGCCACTGGAATGGTCTCCTTCTCCTCTCCTTACTGTCGGAGGTCATGTGGGTCTCCAGACCTTCCTAAGACTACTATCTTGCTAAGCCTGGACTCTGAGAAGGATCTACGCCAGGCCATCCCCCGGGCCTATCACGAATACCTCGATGTATTCAGTAAGCAAGCAGCAGAAGTACTCCCACCTCATAGGGCCTATGACTGTCCCATCGAATTGCTCCCTGGGGCCGAGATCCCCTTTGGAAGGGTCTTCCCATTGACAGAGGTGGAGCAGGGTAAGCTGAAAGAATACATCGAGGAAAACCTAAGAAAAGGCTTCATCCTTCTATCCACTTCTCCAGCAGGTGCCGGCATATTTTTCGTAGAGAAAAAAGACCATACCCTCCGGCCCTGTGTAGATTACCGGGAACTGAATAGCATCACGGTTAAAAAACGCTACCCTCTCCCATTGGTCCCAGAACTGTTTCAGAGGCTTGGTACAGCCTCCATTTTCACCAAGCTCGACCTTCGTGGGGCTTACAACCTGGTCCGCATTAAGGATGGGGACGAATGAAAGACGGCTTTCCGGACACGTTATGGGCACTACGAGTACCTTGTGATGCCCTTTGGGCTATGCAATGCCCCTGCCACCTTTCAATACTTTATTAATGATGTACTCCGGGACTTCCTGGACTTGTTTGCCGTTGTGTATTTGGAGGATATTTTGATTTTCTCTCCTTCCCTAGAGTCCCACCGCAGACATGTCAAGGAGATCCTGGGCCGGCTCCGTATCCACGGTCTGTACGCTAAGGCAGAAAAATGCCAATTTGAACAGGAAAGTATACCCTTCCTGGGTCTGATCATTTCCAGTACAGGCATCGAGATGGACCCCCAGAAAATCCCTGCAATCCTGGATTGGCCAACCCCTGCGGACAAAAAGGGCATCCAGCGGTTTATTGGCTTTGCCAATTTTTGACCGTAAACCGTAAATTTATCAAGGGGTTCTCGGCCATTGTGGCACCCATCACCCAGTTGACCAAGCAGGGAACCCGTTTCCGATGGTCTTCCGAGGCCCAAGAGGCCTTCGAAGCCCTAAAGGGACTTTTTACCTCGGCATCCATCCTCAGACGCCCGGATTCTTCTCTGCCCTTTACCCTGGAGGTAGACGTCTCTGAAATTGCTGTAGGGGCAATACTGTCACAGAGGCAAGGGGATAAATCCTTGCTTCATCCAATCTGCTTTTTTTCCCACAAACTATCTACGGCTGAGAGGAACTATGATGTTGGAGACCGGGAATTACTGGCGATCAAGGCCGCATTGGAAGAGTGGAGTTACCTCCTGGAAGGGGCCTCTCACCCCATTTTGATATTCACTGATCATAAGAACTTGGAACATCTGAAAACTGCAAAGAGGTTAAAACCCAGACAAGCCAGGTGGGCACTCTTTTTTTCCCGCTTCACATTCCATGTGACATATCGGCCCGGATCCAAGAATGTTAAACCGGACGCCCTATCCAGGATGTACCATAAGTACAAGGAGGAATCTCCCCCAGACACCATTCTGGCCCCCCGGAATTTCTTTCTGCTCCAGGAATTACTCTCCCAGTTTAAACGTGCTTCAGTGGGGCAGGTGCCCGCCTCTGAAACCAAGTTGCAGGCAAGGGACGGTTTGTTCTGGTACGGGGACAAGATCTACACCCCAGAGGAACTACGGGTGACCGTCATGGAGCTGTGCCATGATCAGGCGTTGGCCGGACACTTCGGTGTCGCCAAGACCACCGATCTGGTACAACGTACCTTCTGGTGGGCTCAGCTACGGGCCGATTGCAAGAAGTTTGTGGACACATGCACCACCTGCATCCGGAACAAGAACCTCAAAACTAGGGCTTGGGGTCTACTCAAGCCACTGTCCGTCCCGGACCGCCCATGGAGGATGTTGTTCCTGGATTTTATTGTGGAGTTGCCCCGGGCAGAAGATCACACGACGATTTTTGTAATCGTCGACCGTCTATCCAAGATGGCACATTTCATCCCCATGAAGGGTACCCCCTCAGCCCCGGAAACCGCACGAGTTTTTATTAAAGAGATCGTTCGGCTTCACGGGGTACCAGCCAGTATAGTCTCAGATCGAGGGGTGCAATTCACCTCTCGATTCTGGAGGTCCCTTTGCCAGGCCCTGAGTATCGAGCTTGCCCTCTCATCCGCTTACCACCCTCAGTCCATTGGGCAGACGGAGTGGACAAACCAGACTCTAGAGCAGTACCTGCGCTGCTTCTCCTCCTTTGCCCAGGACGACTGGATCTCCCTGCTGCCTTTGGCCGAGTTTGCCTACAACAATGCCACCCACTCTGCTACCAAACAAACTCCCTTTTTTGCGAACTACGGGTTCCACCCTGCATTCCTGCCTAATTCTCTTCCTGACTGTACTGTGCCAGCGGTTCAAGAGAAGATTGACTTCTTCTCGACAAATAACAAGCTCCTCCAAGAGACCATTACCAGAACCCAGGAGTACAACAAGGCCACCTTTGACAAGAAGAGACGGGGGGAACTGGTACTTGCCCCTGGTGAGCTGGTGTGGTTATCCACCACCAACTTGAAGTTGGCCTGCCCCTCACGAAAATTGGGCCCCAAATTCCTGGGTCCCTTTCCGGTCAAAAGAAGGATTAATGAGGTGGCCTACGAGTTGGAACTTCCAGAATCACTAAAAGTGCATTCTGTATTTCATGTATCTTTATTGAAACCCTCCGCTGCCAACCCATTCCCTAATAGAAGGGCTGTCCCTCCTGATCCGGTCTTGGTGGACGGCGAAGAGGAGTTCGAGGTGCAGGCCATCCTAAACTTCAGGAGAAGGCAGAACCAAAACCAGTTCTTAATCAAGTGGAAGGGGTACGGTCCTGAAGAGAATTCCTGGGAGCCCGAGGCGAACATCCACGCTAAGAGTCTAGTCCAATCCTTTAAAAGGGCCCATCCTGAGAAATTTGCCCGAAGGGGCATCCGAAGGCTGCCCCTTAGAGGGGGGCAATGTCATGAAGATCCTGCCAGTAACCGGCGCACTGGAGTCCCTGGTACCCGTTTGAGGGTACCAATGCGCGTGTGCATGCGCCAGAGCGTGGGTGCACACACCCACGCGCTGGAGGACGGGTGCGCTCCCCTATTGGCGCCAGTGAGCCTATTTGAATCCGTCTGTCACAGACGATCCCCGCTGTCTGCTCTATAGCGTTCTGTGCCCTGATACCTGATCTGAAGTTCCTACCAGTGTTTGACCCGGCTACCCCTTGACCCTTCTGCTTTCCACCTGTACCCGACCTTGGCTTGTCTGTGACCTCTCTCCTGCCTTACCCACCTGTACTGCATTGCCAGCCTGATACCTGACCCGGCCTGTTTGACGATCCAGTCTGCTCTGCTGACCCAGTCTGTGTGCTGATCCAGTCTGCTCTGCTGATCCAGTCTACTGTGCTGTTCCAGTCTGCTTTGCTGAACCAGTCTGCGGTGCTAATACAGTCTGCTGTGCTGTCCCAGTCTGCTTTGCTGATCCAGTCTGCTGTGCTGATCCAGTCTGCTCCGCTGACCCAGTCTGCTGTGCTGATCCAGTCTGCCTTGCTGATCCAGTCTGCTGTGTTGATTCAGTCTGCTTTGCTGATCCAGTCTGCTCCACTGACCCAGTCTGCTGTGCTGTTCCAGTCTGCCTTGCTGATCCAGTCTGCGGTGCTGATCCAGTCTGCGGTGCTGATCCAGTCTGCTGTGCTGATCCAGTCTGCTGTGCTGATCCAGTCTGCTGTGCTGATCCAGTCTGCTTTGCTGATCCAGTCTGCTGTGCTGATCCAGTCTGCTGTGCTGATCCAGTCTGCTGTGCTGTTCCAGTCTGCTGTTCTGATCCAGTCTGCTGTTCTGATCCAGTCTGCTGTTCTGATCCAGTCTACCCTACTCACCTTGTCCGCTGAGCTGATCCAGGGATCTCTCGCTACCGGTCCTACGGTCCTGCCAGGCACCCGTGCCCCTCCTGACTCTTGGTCTCCCTGTCACCTTACCAGGGGACCGGGAGTGGGAGCCGCAAGGGAGGCCCTCCTCTGCTAAACCAGACTCATCACCACCATGTGCGTGACACCAGCACTGTTGGCTGTAAACACAGAGCCTGTTTGCCCTCTTTTAGTGGCCTGTGATCGTCTGCCTCTCCTTGGTGGCCTTCCAGACATACTGTACAATTAGATTAGCAAAACGCCTGAAGTTTACTAAAAACAGTACACCAGGAATGGCCTACAGTCGGGTATAGGCTTGGCTAGACATACATATATATATATATATATATATATATATATATATATATATATATATATATATCATACACACACACAATATATAATGTGTATGAAATACACTGCAGCTAACTGAATCAACTGACTGCCTAAAGTATATTAGAAACAGTACAGCACAATGCGCTATTATGTTGCTAACAAATAAAGTGAATAAAGTGAGATTAGCAAATGAAATTGCAGTTTTGCTTTGAATTAAAGATATATCAGAGCAAAAGGGGGAGCAGTGGGGAGAAAAGAAGACAACCCAGAGAGGACATTGAGAAAATGAATGAAAACCTTCTAAAGGTTGAGACAGCCTCCAGTATCTAAATGGATGAATTGCGGGCTACAGCAAGCAATTTGTTAAAAAGAAAATATGAGCTACAGGACAACTTCAGAGATGCAGTGCGGACTGTGATATGGAGAGCAAGCCTATGGAGTCATTGCAAATAAAGTTATCCGAGATGGAAGAGTTGGTTATGTCTTTACAGAGAAAGTTAGCAGATGCAAATTCCCAGCTTCTTACTAAAGAGAAATGTATATTGTTACTCAAGGAACACAAAAAATGTCAATTGGCTAATGTTTGCATAGTCAATGAGGGGAATGCTCACAATGAAGTACAGTCAGCTATTACACATAGGGCTTTGAATCGAACTGCCAGTTTTATTACAATCAAGGATAGACTTAATAGATTCTTGGTGAATTTAATACTCTGGATTCACCAGTAAGTCTGTCCAATAAATTTGAGGCTCTAGTGCTTAGATACCATTTGAATAATGAGGATGCATGCCCTTTTCTAAAAGCCTGGCTACCAGGTCTGCTGGCAGTCCAGTTATTTGCACATGTTAATCATAACTTTGCAGATGAGTGAATGAGAGAGTTACAGCGTATTTTGGACACGCGTGATAGAGGTATGAGTGAGTTACAAAAAATGAGACTTAGTAGATGAGATGACCAAATATTCTTCTGTAGTGATTGTCTTGCGTTCTACAGAAAAGTGTACAACTGTCCTGACTTATTGGTAGATGATGCAAGTTTCATAGGCTCAGTGGCCAATAAATATTAACTAAACTAGAGATTGGGTTAGGAATGCCAGTTCATACCAACGTTTTATCAATATCCTCCAGGACTATTGTCGAGAGTCCAGTGGTAGTGGGTACAAGTCAAAGGCAGATGTATCAGTAGAAGGAGGTACAGGAAGGCAGAAATAATTCAGATGTTATAAATGTGCTAGACCAGGACACAGACAAAGATTTTGTAGAACTCCTAACATTGCTAGTCTTGTGTAGGGGACTATAGAAATACAGGGGTAACCCCCAC
Organism: Lithobates sylvaticus; assembly: GCA_028564925.1. Classification (NCBI taxonomy): domain Eukaryota; kingdom Metazoa; phylum Chordata; class Amphibia; order Anura; family Ranidae; genus Lithobates; species Lithobates sylvaticus. The sequence goes on from CM053026.1 coordinate 436,975,403, forward strand.
CCAGGACAATAATAGCAGGGTGCAAGGGCCTGCAGCACAAGATAACAGCCAGGAGAGAGCACACAATTCTGAAGAAGAGATAAGTGTAACAGATAGCCCACACCCTCCAAACAGCCAGCATCAAGGAGGGATGCACATTCAAATGTCTGCCTCCCTTTCTAAACTGCCCTTTTGGCTTATATGCAGCTTGGCACAAATTGCGTTACCATTTTTACTAAGTAATATGGCAACATTTACAAATACTGCCTGATTAGTATAGGAAAATAGGGCATTTATTTCCCTAGTAATACTAATACAGGGGGTCCCCGAGTTACGAACTCGTTAGGGACTGGCCGCCTGTACGGAAGTCGGAAATGTTCGTAAGTCGGCCGCGCATGCGCAGACCGACAAATACGGAGATTTCCGGACATTTCCGATATTCCGTCTAATGCCGTTCTGCGCATGCGCGGCAAATTACGGTCATTTCCGGCATTTTCCGACGCTCCGTATAGCCGCGCATGCGCAGAACGGCCGAAAGACGGCGAAAACCACCGGAAAATGGCGGAGGGTCCCCGCAGCACCCCGTTCGTAAGTAGGGGTTGTTCGTAGGTCGGGTGTTCGTAAGTCGGGGACCCCCTGTAACTGGAAAGGTTTAGGGATTAAGAAAAATAATTATATGTATTAATCATGTGTAATAATTGTCTGTTTTTTTTCAGGGGTCATGGAAGAAGGCTATAAGAAGTCAAAGTAGGTGTTTAGTTTGCAGGTCCTTTTGAAGTGAGAACAATATTGCCCAAATCTATTTGAGCGGGAGATAATTTAATGTAAATGTATAATCAAGCACCACATGGTACCACAAGCTGAGATCCGCGCTATAGCCGATTGACGGCTTCAGCGCGGATCTCATATGCCGGGACTACGTCTATTGACGTCGTCCCCTTCCCTGGCTCCCCGCGCGCTCTCGTGAGCGCGCAGCGGGGAAAATCTGTGTTGGCCGTGTCCCCTGGACACAGCCAATCACAGATCGCTGTAAACGGCCAATCACAGCGGCCGTTTACAGCGCGATCGCCTCCTCCAATGAGAGATGATCTCAAATGTAAACATATGAGATCATCTCTCATTGCCGGCTTTCTCTCTCCTCACACCGAGACAGCGAGTGAGGAGAGAGAAGCCATATCGTGTCAGTGAGTGTCAGTGAGTGAAATCCAATAAAAAAAAAAAAAAAAAAGTGCCCAAAAAGTGCCCAAAAAGTGCCCAAAAGTGCCCAAAAGTGCCAACAGTCCCTATTGGTACACACAGCTAGTGCAATCTGTGCCCAGCTGTGTGCATCTGTGCCCGCCTGTGCCCGCCTGTGCCCGCCTGCAGCTTGAGATCAGTGCGCATCTGTGCCACTTCATCTGTGCCACCTCATCAGTGCCCATCTGTGCCACCACATCAGTGCCACCTCATCAGTGCCCATCTGTACCAATCCGTGCCCATCAGTGCCGCCTCATCAGTGCCCATCTGTGCCACATCGATCAGTGCCCATCTGTGCCACATCGATCAGTGCTCATCTGTGCCACCTCAACTGTGCCCATCTGTGCCACCTCAACTGTGCCCAACTGTGCCACCTCAACTGTGCCCAACTGTGCCACCTCAACTGTGCCCATCTGTGCCACCTCAACAGTGTCCATCTGTGCAATCAGTACTCAGTACACATCTGTGCAATCAATCAGTGCACATCTGTGCCGACTCATCAGTGCCTATCAGTGCCCACCTGTGCCACCGCATCAGTGCATATCTGTGCCCACCTGTGCCGCCTCATTAGTACAAATCTGTGCCCACCTGTGCCACCTCATTAGTGCCTATCTGTGCCCACCTGTGCCGCCTCATCAGATCACATCTGCGCTGCAAAAATGTCCAAAAGATCTTATTCCGCCGAGGAGGCATACCAAATTCTCTCCACGCCCGACGAGAGCTACGGGGAGCTCTCTATGTCGGATTCCATTTCCAATTCCGGTTCCGAATCTGACCCGAATTATGATCCAGTCCTCAGTAGCGAAACACTGAGTGACTACTCAGAGGATGAAGTTGCTCGGCCCCCCAAACGAAGGCGTTCTAGTGAGGCAGTGCCATCTACCAGCACCGCAGTGCCACCTACCAGCACCGCAGTGCCATCTACCAGCACCGCAGTGCCATCTACCAGCACCGCAGTGCCACCTACCAGCACCGCAGTGCCACCTACCAGCACCGCAGTGCCATCTACCAGCACCGCAGTGCAAAGTCCAAGTACCAGTGGGGTGTCACCTCAGCCCCAAAGGGTTAGGACCCGATCCAGCCTTCCCTATGCCCTTCAGTACCCTTTGTGGCTTCCTGCTAATTCAGGAGAAGCCAACATTCCCCCTTTCACTGCCCAGCCAGGAGTCCAGGTGGACACGGAGAATTTTACCCCAATCGATTTTTTTCATTTAATTTTTACGGAGGATTTGTTAGGATCAATCGTGGCCCAGTGTAAACTTTATGCCCAACAATTTATTTTGAAAAACCCAACTTCATATTATGCCCGTCCCTATGAATGGAGAGACCTAACGGTGGAGGAGTTCAAGCTTTTTTTAGGCCTCACACTCAATATGGGACTCGACAAAAAAAATCAAGTGCGTACCTATTGGTCAACCCACCCCCTCCACCACATGCCGCTCTACTCCGCTGTAATGTCCAGATCCAGGTATCAAATGATAATGAGGTTCCTACATTTCAGTGACAATTCCCAGTGCCCTCCCCGAAATGACCCAAAATACGACAGACTTTACAAAATTCGGCCACTTATAAATACATTTTCCCAAGCATTCTCCCAGCTTTTTACCCCGGACCAACATATATGTGTGGATGAGTCCCTCATAAAATTTTGCGGCAGGCTTAAAATTAAGCAATTTATCCCCAGCAAAAGGGCCCGCTACGGGGTGAAGTTATACAAATTGTGTGAACGAGCCACAGGGTACACATATTCATTTATAGTGTACGAAGGGAAGGACACCCAGCTGCAGCCCCCTAATTGCCCGGATTACTTAGGATGCGGCGGGAAAGTTGTTTGGGACCTTGCCTACCCCCTACTGGATAAAGGATACCACCTGTATGTAGATAACTTCTACACATCCCTGCCCCTGTTCCACAACCTCCACCGGATGAAGACGCCAGCATGTGGCACTGTAAAGAAAAATCGGAGGGGCTTTCCTCAAAGTCTTGTGAACAAGACTTTGAGAAAAGGAGAAGCGGCAAGTTTGCGGAATAAGGAGATTCTGGCAGTGAAGTGGAGGGACAGAAGGGATGTATACATGTTGTCTTCTATCCACAACGATACGTTCGTGGAGATCCCCAGAAGGAGTGGCCCCATAAACAAAACCAAAATGCATCTACGACTACAATTTGTTCATGGGGGGAGTCGACTATAACGATCAAATGATGCAACCGTACCTTGCCATAAGAAGGACATGCTACTGGTACAAAAAAGTTGCCATCTATCTTTTTCAATTGGCCTTATACAATACATTTGTACTTTACCGTAAATCCACCCAAAACCCCAAACGCTTCTTTGGCTACCAGGAGGAAGTTTTCACCACCCTTATATTCCCAAACGGCCCACCAGTAAATATCAGATCAGATGTTGTTAGTCGACTCTCCGAGCGCCACTTTCCTGATAAGATCCCTCCCAAACCAACAGGACAAAGACGTCAAAAAAGATGTAAGGTGTGTACCAAAGCAGGAGTCAGAAGAGACACATCTTACTATTGTGCAGAATGTCCTTCCCAACCAGGCCTCTGCATAGGTGACTGTTTTCGCCGTTACCATTCTTCAGTAAATTTTTAGTTCCTCCCTTTACACACCGTCACACCCCTTATGCCACTGCCTGCTCTGTAAATGACCCTGGCTTGTTATACGACCATGCTTCTGCCTGCCGATTCTATACCTACCTCTGCCTGATCTGGAACTGACCCTGGCTTGTTATACGACCATGCTTCTGCCTAACGATTCTGTACCTACCTCTGCCTGATCTGGAACTGACCCTGGCTTGTTATACGACCATGCTTCTGCCTAACGATTCTGTACCTACCTCTGCCTGATCTGGAACTGACCTTGGACTGTTTGACCATGATATTTGCCTGCCTCTTGGACTGATCTTGTACCCTGCTACTGGACTAGTGGGATTCAACACAGGGGTCTCACATATGTGAGGGGCTCCAGAAATGTTTTTCTGGATGAAGAAAACAATTTTTTTGTTTTCTCAATCCTAGATTAGGGTCTGGAGGCTCGGAGGCTTCAAAGAGATTTGGGTGGGAGAAGCCTCTACCCCTGTCCCCCTTCTGTCCTGAACGAGGCCCTACTTGCACTGCCTGCTGCCTGTAGGACTTACTGCCGCCATGCCTCTGTCTGTCGCACTAACCACACCACATGGACCTGCCTACTACCAGGACCAATATTTTTGGCACTGCTGACAATATCTCTGCACTGACCCTGGACTGTATATGAACAGTATCCCTGCCTGCTGCCTGAAAAATTGTGTTCGCTGTTGCTGACCAAGTCCCTGCCTGCTGCCTGGACCAGTGCTATCCTCCTGTGGACAACTGCGCTACTACAACCACAGGTAAGCTTTTGTTTACCCTTTTCTCAGCATAATGTATTTTGGGGTGTAATTCTTGGTATGTGCATGCTATGTGTCCCTTTAACACCTGACAGTGTTCCTTGCATGTTGGGCCTCTGCATGTGGCCAGGCTGTGTGAAAGTCTCACACATGTGGTATCGCCATACTGAGGAGGAGTAGCAGAATGCATTTTGGGGTGTTATTTTTGCTATGTAAATGCTATGTGTTGGAAATATCTTATAAACCGACAACTTTGTGTAAAAAAAAATGCGTTTTTATTTTTTTCCACATTTTCCCAAAACTTCTGGAAAAAAATGAACCGTTCAAAAGACTCATTATGCCTCATAGATTATACGTTGGGGTATTAGCTTTCCAAAATGGGGTCATTTTATGGGCGTTTCCATTGTCCTGGTGCTCCAGGGCCTTCAAAATTGTAATAGGTGGTTGAGAAATGAAATGTGCGATTTATGCTCCTAGAATGCCTGAAGGTGATACTTCAATGTTAAGCCTTTGTATGTGGTCAAGCTGTATAAAAGTCTCACACATGTGGTATCGTTATACTCAGGAGGAGTAGCAGAATGTATTTTGGGGTGTTATTTTTGCTATGTAAATGCTATGTGTTGGAAATATCTTATAAACCGACAACTTTGTGTAAAAAAAAATGCGTTTTTATTTTTTTCCACATTTTCCCAAAACTTCTGGAAAAAAATGAACCGTTCAAAAGACTCATTATGCCTCATAGATTATACGTTGGGGTGTTAGCTTTCCAAAATGGGGTCATTTTATGGGCGTTTCCATTGTCCTGGTGCTCCAGGGCCTTCAAAAGTGTAATAGGTGGTTGAGAAATGAAATGTGCGATTTATGCTCCTAGAATGCCTGAAGGTGATACTTCAATGTTAAGCCTTTGTATGTGGTCAAGCTGTATAAAAGTCTCACACATGTGGTATCGTTATACTCAGGAGGAGTAGCAGAATGTATTTTGGGGTGTTATTTTTGCTATGTAAATGCTATGTGTTGGAAATATCTTATAAACCGACAACTTTGTGTAAAAAAAAAAGCGTTTTTATTTTTTTCCACATTTTCCCAAAACTTCTGGAAAAAAATGAACCGTTCAAAAGACTCATTATGCCTCATAGATTATACGTTGGGGTGTTAGCTTTCCAAAATGGGGTCATTTTATGGGCGTTTCCATTGTCCTGGTGCTCCAGGGCCTTCAAAAGTGTAATAGGTGGTTGAGAAATGAAATGTGCGATTTATGCTCCTAGAATGCCTGAAGGTGATACTTCAATGTTAAGCCTTTGTATGTGGTCAAGCTGTATAAAAGTCTCACACATGTGGTATCGTTATACTCAGGAGGAGTAGCAGAATGTATTTTGGGGTGTTATTTTTGCTATGTAAATGCTATGTGTTGGAAATATCTTATAAACCGACAACTTTGTGTAAAAAAAAAATGCGTTTTTATTTTTTTCCACATTTTCCCAAAACTTCTGGAAAAAAATGAACCGTTCAAAAGACTCATTATGCCTCATAGATTATACGTTGGGGTGTTAGCTTTCCAAAATGGGGTCATTTTATGGGCGTTTCCATTGTCCTGGTGCTCCAGGGCCTTCAAAAGTGTAATAGGTGGTTGAGAAATGAAATGTGCGATTTATGCTCCTAGAATGCCTGAAGGTGATACTTCAATGTTAAGCCTTTGTATGTGGTCAAGCTGTATAAAAGTCTCACACATGTGGTATCGTTATACTCAGGAGGAGTAGCAGAATGTATTTTGGGGTGTTATTTTTGCTATGTAAATGCTATGTGTTGGAAATATCTTATAAACCGACAACTTTGTGTAAAAAAAAAATGCGTTTTTATTTTTTTCCACATTTTCCCAAAACTTCTGGAAAAAAATGAACCGTTCAAAAGACTCATTATGCCTCATAGATTATACGTTGGGGTGTTAGCTTTCCAAAATGGGGTCATTTTATGGGCGTTTCCATTGTCCTGGTGCTCCAGGGCCTTCAAAAGTGTAATAGGTGGTTGAGAAATGAAATGTGCGATTTATGCTCCTAGAATGCCTGAAGGTGATACTTCAATGTTAAGCCTTTGTATGTGGTCAAGCTGTATAAAAGTCTCACACATGTGGTATCGTTATACTCAGGAGGAGTAGCAGAATGTATTTTGGGGTGTTATTTTTGCTATGTAAATGCTATGTGTTGGAAATATCTTATAAACCGACAACTTTGTGTAAAAAAAAATGCGTTTTTATTTTTTTCCACATTTTCCCAAAACTTCTGGAAAAAAATGAACCGTTCAAAAGACTCATTATGCCTCATAGATTATACGTTGGGGTGTTAGCTTTCCAAAATGGGGTCATTTTATGGGCGTTTCCATTGTCCTGGTGCTCCAGGGCCTTCAAAAGTGTAATAGGTGGTTGAGAAATGAAATGTGTGATTTATGCTCCTAGAACACCTGATGGTGCTCCCTGCATGTTGGGCCACTGTATGTGGCCAGGTGGTGAAAAAGTCTCACACATGTGGTATCGTAATACTCAGAAGGAGCGGCAGAATGTATTTTGGGGTGTGATTTGTGGTATGCACATTCCATGTGAGAGAAATAAGCTATTACAATGACAATTTTGTGAAAAAAAATTAAAATTAAATAAAATCTTAATTTTGCAAAGAATTGTGGGAAAAAAATGACAACTTCAAATAACTCACCATGCCCCTTACTAAATACCCTGGAATGTCTACTTTCCAAAAAGGGGTCATTTGGGGGGCATTTATACTCTCCTGGCTTGTTAGGGTCTCAAGAAATGAGATAAGCCTCAGTACATCAGACATAATCTTTTTTTTATGATTTGCACCATAGCTTGTAGACTCTATAACTTTCACACAGACTACATAATATCCACAAATTTGGGTTATTTTTACCAAAGATATGTAGCAGTATAAATTGTGGCCAAAATTTATGAAGAAAAATTTCAAATTTGCAAAATTTTATCACAGAAACAAAGAAAAATTCATTTTTTTTCAAAATTTTCGGTCTTTTTTCATTTATAGCGCAAAAAATAAAAAGCCCAGAGGTGATCAAATACCACCAAAAGAAAGCTCTGTTTGTGGGAAAAAAAAGGACAAAAAAATCATTTGAGTACAGTGTTGCATGACTGAGTAATTGTCATTCAAAGTGTGAGAGCAGCTGAAAGCTGAAAATTGGTCTGGTCACGAGGGGGGTTTAAGTGCAAAGTAATCAGGTGGTTAATTTTCAGAACCGACTTTGGGGTCCTGTATCTCAGGGCCACTTGGAGCTAGGAACCCCATGTTTGGATATGTTGTAGTGCACCAAATTTGGGGCTCCTAGCACCAAGTGGCCCCGAGATATGGGGCCCCAAAGTCGGTCAACTGTGTCCATCTGCAGCAATGTAATTTTCGGGACCCTTTGGGTCCAGAGACCCCAAATTTTGGCTGCAGCTAGGGGGCATCTAGGAACCCTTAACTACCGAGTTTGTACCCATTCACTGTACCCATTCTGCAAATGGGCACAGTGAGGCATGCAAATGGGCATTGTTGACCCTCCACTTACAGTAGCTGCGCATTTCTCACCCTAGGCTTATACTCGAGTCAATAAGTTTTCCCATTTTTTTGTGGTAAAATGAGGTGCCTCAGCTTATATTCGGGTTGGCTTATACTCAGGGCCGATCCTAGGGTCACAGACGCCTGGGTGCAGAAATATTTCTGGCGCCCCCACGTGGGCGTGGTCATCTTACCAACTCCTCCCCTTTACAAATGTTTCTATGACAACGACTTCAACACAGAGATGTTCCTGTAAGAAGTCTTCGTTACCCTAGGATCCTCCCATGATCTTTTACCAATAAAGAAAATACAGGAAGAGCGTACACTAATGAGACCTGGAGGGGAGTCTCTCTGATGCACACAGAGGGGGCTTCTGTTAGAGAGTCTGTTAGAAAGAGCCCCCAGACATAGTACAGGAGATGGTCAGAGACTGTAGACATGATACTAGAGACGGTCAGAGACTGTAATCATAGTACAGGAGATGGTCAGGCTGCACACATAATACAGGAGATGGTCAGAGACTGCAGGCATGTTACAAGAGACGGTAGTAAATAATGGCCGATCGGCCCTCTCACCTGACCCAGCGATACAGCAACAACGGTTCCTCTGATCAGGAGTCAGCTCACTCTGAATTACCCGTGGCGGCTCCGCTGGGTAGAGCCCAGATCTGTATTCCTGCAATGACTTTTCTCCACCAGGGATGGTGCCAGGCTGTGTGGCTTTTTCTCTCTCTGATGGTGTTCTCTCAGCACTGCCCTCTACCTCTGGAGTCCTGGGTGTACTTCCCTGAAAGCTTTTCCGGGCTCCTGGCTTTCTCTCTCCCATTCAGCTGAGCATGCTGTGTGGGCTGCAGTTTCCGTGTTACAGTGGGGATGCCAGTCCTTGGGACCACATGTCCCACAATCCTCTTATTTGCTCCTTTGTTTTTTCTTCCCTGGCCGTTATGAAGGCGGGGGAAGAAACATAGTGCGCCGCTCACTAGTACAGCAGCGCACAAGGAGGAGAGGGAGAGGGGAAATAAGAGCCTGCGGCTGCAGTGGCATCACTAGGGTTGGTGTCACCTGGTGCAGTAAAACATGGTATCAACCCCCCTCCACCAACTATAGTCGTCCCTCAGTACAGACCCCACTCCATTAAGTATAGAACCCCTCCGTCAGTGCAGACCCTTCACTAAGTATAAATAACTCCCCCAGTACAGACCCCCCCATCAGTATAGACCCCCAGGACAAAACACCCCCCTTTATCAGTATAGACCCCCCTCAGGACAAACCATCCCCCCCTCCATTAGTACAAACCCCCCAGAACAAACTACCCCCCTCCATTAGTACAGACCCCCCAGGACAAACCACCCCCCCTCCATTAGTATAGACCCCCAGGACGACCCCCCCACATTAGTATAGACCCCCCCAGGACAAACCACCCCCCCACATTGGTATAAACCCCCTCCAGGACAAACCACCCCCCCACATTAGTATAGACCCCCCCAGGACAAACCCCCCCACATTAGTAGACCCCCTAGGACGAACCCCCCACATTAGTTTAGACCCCCCAGGACAAACCACCCCCCCACATTAGTATAGACCCCCCAGGACAAACCCCCCACATTAGTATAGACCCCCCCAGGACAAACCACCCCCCTACATTAGTATAGACCCCCCAGGACAAACCACCCCCCCACATTAGTATAGACCCCCCCAGGACAAACCCCCCCACATTAGTATAGACCCCTAGGACAAAACCACCCCCCCCCCCCACATTAGTATAGACCCCCCCAGGACAAACCACCCCCCCCTCCTACATTAGTATAGACCCCCCCAGGACAAACCCCCCCCACATTAGTATAGACCCCTAGGACAAACCACCCCCCACATTAGTATAGACCCCCCCAGAACAAACCACCCCCCTACATTAGTATAGACCCCCCCAGGACAAACGACCCCCCCCCACATTAGTATAGACCCCCCCAGGACAAACCACCCCCCCACATTAGTATAGACCCCCCCAGGACAAACCCCCCCCCACATTGGTATAGAACCCCCCCCACTAGGCTAATTAAAACCACCCGGGCGGCAGCTGGAGAGGACAGTGTGCAGCCGCGCCGCCCGGGTGGAGAACAGAGCGTGTGTGAGGCTTGTGCTGGTGGGCAGAAGGCGGAAGTTAAACACAGGAGGAGTCCTGTGTTTAACTCCCGCCTGCTGCCCACCAGCACAAGCCTCACACGCTCTGTTCTAAACAAGTCGGGCTCGGCCACGGACCGCCCCCCCCCGTGGCGTCACTGCACGGCTGCGGACACGGCGGTGACAGGCGGAGAGAGCCGCCTACGGACAAGGAGAGGAGGGAGCGGAGCACTCTGGCGCTCCAGCGCCCCCACCTCTGTGGCGCCTGCACTGCACCCCGTGTACCCCGTGACGGATCGGCCCTGCTTATACTCAAGTATATACGGTAGTACTTACTCTTCTCATGAGAAATATCCATCAATGTTTTCAAATGCAAATAAAACAAAAGTTAAGTGTCCTTTGTCATTGTTCTATGTTGCTTGTCTCATGTTGTTTATGTGTGTTAATAAACAGATTTTCTGTTTCAATCTTTTTAGTCAGTTTTTGAAATGACAATTAAAACAAAAAAAAAGATGTTATGATGTAGCAAAAGAAATTGCTGAATGACACCGTCATCAAAATCAATTGACAAGAAAATAGCAACAATAGCATATTACAAGTCCATTGTGGGGTATCAGGAACATAACCAATGCGGTTACCTGTAAAAAGTCCCATATAATAATACAGATTGAGCTATATGTTAGAAAAAGAGCAAACATCCGGCGGGCCTTACTTCAGGCCAACATTGTAAGCTTAGCAAAGGGGTCAAGCAGAACTACACCATATATATATATTATATAAATAAATGGTTAGGCTCCATAGTGGTTCCTATGCTCGTTCTATCATTATGGTCATAGTTTTCAGGTGGAACCAGAGAAAAGAGCAAAGAAGTGAGACCTTATCAACCCAGGAATACACCCCACCACCGGTCCAATGTCGGTCCCTAGTATCCGGTACCTGTAGGCAAGAAAGCCAAGGGGACCATACCTTTTCAAACAGGGGTTGTTTGTCCCTGAGAGCACAAAAATTTTTTCCTGGAGCATGATCCAGGTTAGCTTTTGCTTTGTTAACCACTTCAGCCCCAGAAAATTTGGCTGCTAAATGACCAGGCCATTTTTTGCGATAAGGCACTGCGTCGCTTTAACTGACAACTACGCAGTAGTGCGACGCTGTAACCAAACAAAATTGACGTCCTTTTTTTTCCCCCACAAATAGAGCTTTCTTTTGGTGGTAATTGATCACCTCTGCGGTTTTTATTTTTTGCGCTATAAACAAAAGCAATTTTTATCGGGACTGCGGCAGATAAATGACAAATTTTTAGGACAATTTCACAGTGATCAGTGCTATAAAAATGGAGAGAGAGAGAGAGAGAGACTTAGTATAAACTCACAATCTGTCTCCTCTCCCCTGAGAGAACCGGGATCTGTTAATAGTGGTAATATTACACCTGACATTTATAGAGTACTTCAGACCACTTCAGCTTTCACTTACAATTGCGCAGTCGTATGACTCAGTACCCAAAAGAAATTTTAATCCTTGCCTTCTGTACTTACAGAATGGCAATCTGCCTTGTTTACATAGGCAAAGCGCTGTTCTGTCTGTGTAGAGAACGATCAGCGAGTGGCGGCGGACATTGGGTCCGCTGGACCTGCTGAAAAGCTCCCACTGTGTAGATTCACAGCGGGAGCGAGCTGCCGGCGATGCGCACTCATGCCCGATACCCAGAAGTGCAGGATCACATATGCGCAGCACGGCCACCCTGTAGCAGTAAATGTGCTATAGTGCGGTGGGCAAGTGGTTAAGACAAAAAAACAAATAAAAACACTTCTCAAAAAAACTACTTCTTCCACCTTCTCCCAATTTGGTACCAAACTACTTTGATCGCGTGCTATAAAACATAAATCTCCTTATCCAAGGTTCAACCCCAAAGCGCTCCAGCGGTATTCACCACACACATATAACATCCCATGTAAACAAAAGGAAAGATGCCTCATTGTGCAGTACATCGGAATAATGTTTAATCAGGTAAAAAAATTTATAAAATTACACTCACATTGTTCAAACAAATCAAGCTCCGTTTGTATATATGCAGCCTTTCCCCACCACAAAGATGGCCATCGTGTCCCAGCATGCAGCAGCTTCTTGTCCTCCCTACGCCGTTTGGTCAAACGGCAATGTACTACGCAATGGGGCATCTTTCCTTTTGTTTACTTGGTATGTTATGTGTGTGGTAAATACTGCTGGAGCGCTTTGGGGGTTGAACCTTGGTTAAAGAGAGTTATATCCAAGTTTGCGGCACCCATTACCAGGTCTGCTGCTAGGAATGTATGAAGACCGGGGGCTTCCGATATACTTCTTATGTGCTGATGTGACCTTTGTAATGAGGGTCCATTAAATAGGGTAAGCGACTGTATTGTTGGGTACTGGTGACGGGGCTCCCTATCTTTTGTTTACCACAGATTGAACCATTATTAAAAAAATTAACTATGAGTTACAGGCATCTGGTATTACTCCACAGCAAAAGGAAGAAGCAAAACAAATTGTTTTATTAGAAGGGCTTGCGCAATGCTTACTTTAAGGAAGGAAAAATTCAGGCTGTTATTAAATGCTACATTCAAAGCATTACAGCAGACCGTACAAATCTACTGCTACCAGCATATCTGAAAATATAAAAAAAAAAAAAAAAGAAGGAAGCAAAGGAAGGCTGAACAGGCCCTAGCTCTAGATACAACATATGGGAAAGTGTATACCAGAAGAGTGTCTGCAAGAAAAGGCTTGAAAGCAGAAATAAGCAAAAGCAGATTTTGAAGTAGTTTTAAAATTGAAGCCTGGTAACTAGCAAGAAGCATCAGGACTGTAAAAAATTATCTCAAGAACTTGATGAGAAAGCATTAATGCTTAACCATGATGATTGTGAAAGTAAAGGAAAATATTCCATGAACCATCTAAAACCAATAGAAAAACCTTGCATAGTTACATAGTAGGTAAGGTTGAAAAAAGACACAAGTCCATCAAGTCCAACCTGTGTGAGTGAACCTGCACATCTGATTGAAGATGTTAGAGGTGTAACCATATATCCAGTAAATATTTTGACTGAAAGTAATCCTTTTAGGCTACTTTCACACTGGAGCGGTGGGGGCGCTGGCGGTAATATATAGCGCCGCTTTACCAGCGTTTTAGCAGTGCATTTCGGCCGCTAGCGGGGTGGTTTTACCCCCGCGAGCGGCCGAAAAAGGGTCAATACCGCCCGCAAACCGCCGCTGCAGCGGCGTTTTGTGGGCGGGTTCGGAGCGCTGCCCCATTGTTTCCAATGGGAACGGGCGCTATAGGAGCGGTAAATATACCGCTCCTACAGTGAGCCAAAGATGCGGCTTGCAGGACATTTTCCAGCGTCCTGCAAGCGCACTGCTTCAGTGTGAAAGCCCTCGGGCTTTCACACTGAAGACACAGCAACAGCTGTTTCGGGTCGGTTTGCAGGCGCTATTCTTAGCGCAATAGCGCCTGCAAACCGCCCCAGTGTGAAAGGGGCCTTAATGTCAGCCAAGTTAAAAAGATTTGAATGTTCAGGAAAAAATCCCTACGTCTCCTAATATTCCCACTGCTAAGATGATAAACAGAGAAAATCAATGATGTACCAACCCTGCAGAGCAATACAGACAGCCATGTTCCATCTCAAACACCGCTGCTGAAAATAATAAATGCCACCCTTGACCATTAACATTCTAGGTGCCCCTACAAATTAATTTCAGAGTCAGATTTCGGAAAACTTAAAGTGTTTTTTTACCACAGCATTTCATATTCCTGATATGTGCCTGCTGTACCATGCGCTTGTATGAAAAAGTATCCTGTTCTCTTTTTTTTTTGTGTGAAATCCCTGGTGTCCCTGCCAGTCCCTCTACTTTCGTGTTAAAAACTGACCACACTAGGCAGAATAGCTTACCATGGTCAGTCATCTTGCTGTCCTGGGAACTCAGACTGCTCTCCCCCAATGAACAGACTTTTCCTGACCCTCCCCTCCTCCCCCCACACAGATTTTCACTGGGAAGATCAGTGTGCTGTTACTTCTCCTCCCCCGAGATCTTATACAGTTGAGAACAGAGGGAGTGTGATCATTTACAAAAGGAGGGGGGGACTCCCTGGCCAATCGTGGCCAATCGTGTCTCAGGACACACTTCCTGTTCACCTGAGAGGAGAATGTCTCTCTGTGTGCTGCAGACGATGTATTTGAAGTCCGGCAGAGAGAAGAGATCAGATTGGCCCCGGCTCTTCCTTCCCCCTGCCTCCTAAGGTAAGGCATCTGATTGGCACAATCATGTGCGTCTCCCGCAGGGTGGGGGATGATCCGTGGGGAGGTGGGTGGTGTTAGTTTGCCACCCCCCCACCCAAAAAAAATATTGAGCACCAGCCGCCACTGCTGGCACTCTTTTCTCACTTTCATCTTTGCACCCCTTTCCACTGTGTTGCACCCACCCTATGCACCCTCCTCCATGTTGCACCCACCTTTTTACATAGTTCCCAACTGTCCCCGATTTTGAGGGACTGTCCCTGATTTGGAGCAATGCCCCTCTGTCCCTCTTTCCCCCTCATTTTGGTCTGATCCATATAGTTGTATATAAAATGCACAATTTATCTATCAAAAAGTGTTTCCCAGTGCTAAACCTTTCATCCAATTTCTAAATTGCTGCATTTGTAAATTTTAAAAGACGATACAGTAAAACCTTGGTTTGAGAGCTTTTTGCAAGACAAGCAAAATGTTTTAATAAATTATTACAAATGCAGCAGTTTAGAAATTGGATGAAAGGTTTAGCACCTCTCTTCTCTTTTATACTCTGTAGCTCCGGCTGGATTTTGCTTCTAATCCCCTTGTGGAGGCTTTCATTTATGGAGGGACATTTCATGGTTACACATTATGGAATATGGAATCACATTGCTATAATTTTTTTCTATAGTCTATAAACTGAGGGACTTATGAATAAATGGTTGTGGAACAAACCATCTAATATTCCATTAATTTATATGGGGACATTTGTTTTGATATACAAGTGCTTTGGATTACAAGTATGTTTTCGGAACGAATTATGCTCGCAATCCAAGGTTTTACTATATAGGAATAGTAGTGGTAAAAAAAAGCCCCTGTGGATTTAATTAACTTTTTTGGGGGTTAATTCTCCATTAAGGGGGTGTGGCATGGGGCGTGTCCTATGCCTGCATACGTTTGCAAGTAGGTGTCCCTCATTCCCATCTCAAAATGTTGGGAGGCATAGGCGTGCGCAATGGGTGTGCCAGGTGTGCTTGGGCACACCCTAATCCTGGAGTTGGCAACCCATCAATTGTGGGTAGGTGACAGGTAAGCAGCGATCCTTACTTGCCAACCCCCAGAACCTGGAAAGGATAGGCGTCTGGAGTGGAAATTAATGGACCAATTTGTATTTTCTTTTGCAGCAGCTGAAAGTAGGCTTCTCCTCCTCTTCCTCTCACCGATATTCAGCTGCCATGGGAGGAAAATACAGGGGATTGATACCAATGTATGCCACCCCTCTTGTCCCAGTTTATTATCTTCCTGCTGCCCAGTTCCCCCTGTGTACTAACCTGCTCCCCCCCCCATTGTTTTAGGATGACGAGTGGGGAAGAGGCCCGTTAATATGTCACAAAGGCATATGTGTTGGAGCTTTGAGGTGCACACCCTAATACAATGTAGGGTGACCAGACGTCCCCGGTTTCCGGGGACAGACCCCGTTTTGAGTACACTGTCACCGGAGCCTGTGTGTCACTGGATTCAGGGGTGGTGCCCATACCCATTGCTGACAGCCTAACCGGACATGCAGCAGTGTGACCATGGATCCAGCGCAGACAGTGATTTGGGGGCAAGCGGGGCATATGGCTGCAGGGAGAGTGAGTGGAGCTGTCAAATTGAAGCTCTGATGTGGTGGATGGGCGGGGCCGATGTGCGTTGCTCCGCCCCCTTTGTCAGACAACCCAGTACATAGACAAACAGCTGAGTTTTTGGCAGAATACCAGCGTTTAGTGGGCGGGAAGAACATCAAGGGGCCCAGCAGCTAACAAGGGTCTCTCTCCCTCTGCCTTTCTGCTACATTAGCAGCCGATACACAGCCTCCTGGCATTCTCTCCCTGCATGGCTCAGTGCTCTGCAGTGTTGCCAACCGCCCGTAGATTTACGGGCAGCCCGTAAAAACCGGGCGTTTTTCGGGCGCTTGTAAATGTCCATAGCGGCAAATATGTGCCAGTAAAAAAGATAGTGGTGGCGGTGGGTCAGAACTGCGCATGCGCAGATTGCGGAAATCACCGATAAGTTCCGATCCACGAGCGCTGCCGTTACGCGATGATGTCAGCCGCGCGGCCCGAGCCAGACTTAAAAAAAAGCAGGAGCTCAGCTGAGGGCCGGGCGGATGGACAGAGGAGCCTCGTCAGTTGAGTTAAGGACAGTGCGGCTCCGGCGGAGTCGACTCGGACTGCTGACGTGAGCCTTTTACCTGCCAAGACACTACACTACAGAGACACAAAGTGCCCTGGTCGGTGTCGGACGGAACGGTGAGTGGATGTGTGCACTGCAGCACTGCATATATCTCTCTCTCTCTCTCTCTCTGTCTCCTGAATAGTGGATAGTGGGGTAAAAAATACAGAGAGTAGGGGGGGAGAGAGAGAAGGAAGGACAGCTTCACAACAGGCAGCTCCAGAATTGTGGTATTTCCCGGCCTTGGGACAGTCACAGTGCTCTCATCTGCTGCTCAATATGAAGGGGACAGAGGAGGAAACTACCATGTCCGCAGCCTCTGACCATCTCCTGAGTCATGTCCGCAGCCTCTGACCATCTCCTGAGTCATGTCCGCAGGGTCTGACCATCTCCTGAGTCATGTCTACAGTCTCTGAGGGGGAGTCTGGAGAAGAGTGGGAGCCCCGTAAGGATGGGGATCATGGGAGAAATCATACGTGTGGACTGTGGAGAGGACACTATAGGACAAAACCAGAGCCACCAAGCTGGAGCCATGTGACTGAGCCCTGCATGGTGCACCTGAGAGGAGGTCAGTGACAGCATTGCCAGGCCAGTCTGAGGGAGGGAGGGGGATTGCTGATGTAACGGGGGAGTGAATATGATAATGTAAGATGCAGTAATATAAAGGTCCCCCCCTATATTAGTGATCTCCCCTTACTTTAGTGTATTTACTCTATGGAAGGTGGTCTTTGGTCACCAGAGTTTATGGCGTTCCCCTTTACATCAGAGTCTGCATGTTTCCCTTACAGTGCAAGGGGGTACTCAGTCTGCAGACCCTGATGTAAGTGGGAACTCTGGTGTAAAGATAAAGCAGTGAACTCTGATATAAAGTCATCTCTGGTCACCAGAGCCCCCCTCTACATCAGAGTTCCCCCTTAGATCATGATCTGTAGCGTTCCCCCCCTTTACATAAGAGTTCCCTTTCACTGTAAGGCCCCTTTCACACTGGGGCGGGGAGCCGCGGTGACGGTAAAGCAGCGCTATATTTAGCGCTGCTTTACCGTCGTTTTAACCGCGGTATTCGGCCGCTCGCGGTGTGGTTTTACCCCCCGTGAGCTGCCGAAAAAGGGTTAAACACCCCCCGCAGAGCGCCGCCGTAGCGGCGCTTTGCGGCGGTATTACCGCGGTTTTACTGCTGTGTCCCATTCTAATCAATGGGAAGGAGCGGTATAGGAGCGGTGAACACACCGCTCCTAAGTTGCTGCTAGCAGGACTTTTTTTGTCATCCTGCTAGCGCACCGCTCCAGTGTGAAAGCCCGCCGGCTTTCACACTGGAGTTAAAGGGGCCGGATTTTTTCATGAAAAACGCCCCGGTGTGAAAGGGGCCTAAGGGGGATCCTGCAGACTCTGATGTAAGGGGGAACTCTGTGCTGGCCAGGTTATAGTAATCTGACCTTCATGTCAATGGAGAAATATGTTTTTTTACTTTTGTTTAACTTAAACACATTGCTAATGGCACTAGCTATGTGTTTATAGTTTAAATATTAAAATGTGGACTGTTTGGCACTGAAAACTGTAATTTAGGTACTTTTTTGCTGTGCCAGTAAAAAATTGGTGCCGTTTGTAAATGTCAGCATTCTGCCAGTAAATTTCACGTCGGGGGGTTGGCAACACTGGTGCTCTGTTATCAGCTCTCCTTCCCAGCATTATCTTCACGTGTCCAGCTTGAAGGTATCTTCAAAAAAGGTACCGTATATAGAAGCTTTGTTTTCCAAAAACACTTACACTGTGTGTTAAAGCTGGATACAAGAGAGGGGCTGGCAGTACATTTTTTTTAATGTTTAAATCAACTTCAGTAAGTTTGTTACCCCTTCCTGATACTTGTCCTGCTTACATTCTTCCTTCTTTGTCCCATTGATGGTGCTCAGGTCAGTCTCCATTCAGTCACTCCTGCACTCTCCTTCTCTATCTAACAGTGGATTGTTCCTCCAACTCACTGCCCCCAGCCTGTGTATTCTTTTCTGCCCCCCCCCTCCCCCACAGCAACAGCTGATCACCTATATTCAGGTCTTGTGTCTTCCTCTCTTCTAGTCTCATTCCTCCCCAGTTCTGATACAAATCTCCCATCCCCCTATCTAATGTAACTTCTACTTCCCCTCTACACTGTAATCACCTCTTACACTCTCCATCCCCCTCTACAAATTTCTGTATTGCTGCTCAGCCACCACTATTTAACCCTTTACTGATTGATCTGGTTAATCTGTCCCATTTTCTATTACATCATCATTATATTATCATCCTATGCATTCAGGTGAAAAAAACTTCTTCTAGTGACCAGCCCCCTCCCCCTTTATACTCACCTGAGCCCTGGAATTTCCCACGGCAGAGACGCGCTCTTCCTCTGCCCGGGGTTCTCGGGTCTTGATTGGATAGATTGATAGCAAGCCCAGCCATTGGCTCCCGCTGCTGTCAGTCAAATTCAATGACATGGGGGCCGAGTCGTACATTTGGCGCCTATGGGCGCAAATGCTGGACTCTGGAGTGCGCCCGCAAGGTAATCCCCCAGGAGAGCGCTTCTCCTAGGGGGTTATACAATGCAGGGAGGAGCCGCGAGAGCCGCCGAGGGACACCAGAAGTCGAGGATCGGGGGCCACTCTGTGCAAAACGAACTGCACAGTGGATATGTTTGTTATTTTATAATAAATATATAAAATAAAAAACAAAGCCTTACAATCACTTTAAATGAGTCTGAGCATTAGTCCAATTGCATCTATTAATCTGGGCCGGTCCTATTCCCTCACCTATAATAACATTAAGCCTTGGTTCACACTTGGGCAATCACAGACATTGCATGCGATTCGCACCGCATTGCTGTGCACATCACATGCGATGTCTGTGCAACTGTATGGTTGAAATTCCATCACATTTACACCAGAATAGTGCAGGACTTTTTTTGGTCCACACTGGAATCGGATCACATGGGTGTTGACACCCATTGCGATCCGATTCCTGTACCATTTCACAGTTCACACTGCAATCTGCGAACCAATCTGGGGGAGTCATTAGCTTTCTATTGACACCCGCAGCGGTTCGCAGATGTCAGTGTGAACCATCTGTGATTCAGGTGTAATGCGGGAACCCACACAGGATTCGCATGGTTTGCCACATCACACCAGTGTGAACCCAGCCTTAATCATTTCACTATATTTCTATTTTTTATTTTATTTTTTTAATAATTTTTAAAACATTTTTTCAATGGATATTTAATATAATACACGGGTTGATTTGCATCACTGGTATTATTATTATTGTATGTATGGGGTTTCACCATTATTTGCACATTGAAGTTCTGCAATTTCTCAAAATATTCCTGCACCATCAATTCTATCAATAGTATTGATTCCTGCACCATCAATACTATTTTGCAGTACATTGGATGATTTGCACTGGATATTCATTTATAGGTTTTACCATTGCACTTATAAGTCAATTTGTAGAATTGTATAAAAGAAGTGTAGGGTTGGGTATTACAGAGGCCATGACATATTGATCACCATTGTACGCCATTAGGAAGAAACCTCCACTTGCTGACCACGCCCACTTGCTGGGCACACCTATTTTTGGCCACACCCACAGGTGTGCGGTAGATCGCGGAATAAGCACCCTCACTTTTACCTCAAGCACCACCATAGCACCCCCAAATAAAATTGTCTGGAGCCACCCCTGCTTGGATTCGATTTGAATTTTGCCTCCCCATTCCTCCCTCCAAGTTTTTTCCTCTATCTTATCATAACATTTAGTAGTCCTATCCCAAAAAATTCTAAGAAGCATCTTTTATTTATCTCATGGACGAAATATGAGAAACAATGAATATATAAATATCATACAATCGTTCCATAAACACATACACTTCATATATCATTTGAGGAAAATATGCTTATAAAATAGTTTACCAATAAAAAAAAGAAAATATGTCCCCGGATTTAATTTTAAAAATCTGGTCACCTTATGATACAATAGGCTGCGCACACCTATGTTGGGCGCTATGGTTTTATCCATGTAACACGTTCCACTGTGCTGCTCCCATCCTTTGATCCATGCACCCCCTTCCACAGTGATGCACCCACCCTTTCATTTATGTACCCCTTGCTTGCCACCTGAAGAGAAGTTCCCACCATAGCGGATACATCTGGGGGTATGGGCGGGGCATGGGGCGGGGCGGGGCGGTGCAATGACGTTGTGTCTGTTTACAACCTCCCACAATGTGTAGACTAGGTAACTGTACGGAGGATAATGCTGAGTCGCTGTATCGCATACAGAACCGAATCTACGTTTAGTAATATCTGGCTTCCACCTAAGTACCTGAGAACAGCCACTAGGTTGACGGTATGAAAAAATGCCGAGCTACTAGTAATGTCTAGGACGATAGAAATGGGCGGTGCTGTGAAGTGTGACGTTTAGTACACAACACAGAGTGTGGGGGCATGTGCCTGAGGGAAGTGCAAACATGCGTAGTGTGGGGATGAGGAACTTCAAATCTTTTCACGTGACACCGGCCGGAATTCAATGAGATGTCCCATTCCTCGGTCTATCCGCTACCATAGAAGACATGAGCAGGTTTTGTGTGGCGTCACCTTAGTGAGTGCAGTGTACTCCTCAGGGCACCGCTGTGACAGCTGAGCAGGTGGTGAGCATTCCTTCGGATCGGCATGGAAGTCCCGGCTCCTCTCCCTCTCCTCCAGAGGTTCTGCTATGCGACTGGACATTTCCTCAATGACCTGTGTGCCTCTATGTGGTTCACCTATTTCTTGGTGTTCTTCCACTCAGTGCTGGGCTTCAGCCCCTCCAACGCGGGCATCCTCCTGCTGGTGGGCCAGGTAGCCGATGGCCTCTGTACCCCTCTGATCGGCTATGAGTCGGACCGACATGGTGGCAGCCTGCGATACGGACGCCGAAAATCCTGGCATCTACTCGGTATGTGTATGTGGGCATGACAAAAAGGAAGTGCTGCAATGATGTTTGTACAAGGCTGACTCCTTCCTTTGTAATGGATGACACTGGAAATTACTTTCTTGGTTTTCTTGTTCATGGGAAAAACAAAAGTTCGAGAGGTTCACCACTTAACCACTTCTCATTGACATGGGCAGAAAATATGCTGCATATAGTGATGTACACATCTACATTATAGCTGCACGATTCTGGCCCAAATGAGAATCGCTAATTTTTTTTTGCTTAGAATAAAGATCACGATTCTTGCAGTGTAAACATGTTTCACATTTTACAAAAAAAAAAAAATTGGGCTAACTTTACTGTTTTTGTAATTTTTTTTATATATATAATTAAATTCATTACAGTGTATTTTTTCCAAAAATATTGCTTTTGAAAGACCGCTGCACAAATACAGTGTGACATAGAATATTGCAACAACCGCCATTTTATTCTCTATGGTTCTAAGTAATTTTCTAGTAAAAAATACAGATTTTTAAACTTGTAAGCAACAAGTGTCAGAAAAAGGTTTTTAAAGTGGTGTTGCCACCAAAAAAAAAATTTTGCTTAAAAATCATAAAAAAACAAAAAAAAAAACAAACTGGATTTTTTTTTTTTTTTTTTTTTTTTTTTACTCATTTCTAAATGCTTGTTGCTAGGGGGTCCCTCGTAGTCTGCCACCTTCAGTGCCCGGGCACTGACATCACTTCCCCTCGGCTCCGCACAGTCATCTGGGACCTGTCACGTGTCCCAGATGACTGAGTGTTGTATCACGGCGCCGCTCGCGCATTGCGTTGTGGGTGCCCGGCTGTGAAGCCACAGCTGGGTGCCCACTGTAAGAATGCCGGCGCCGCGAGCGAAGCGGGGAACGAGGGGGGCTTCGTTCCCCCACATCGCTGCACCCTGGGACAGGTAAGTGTCCAATTATTAAAAGTCAGCAGCTGCAGTATTTGTAGCTGCTGACTTTTAAAAAAAATTTTTTTAGTGGGCACTCCTCTTTAACTACCTCCAATACAGGGCACTTACACCCCTTTCCTGCCCAGGCCATTTTTCAGCTTTCAGCGCTGTCACACTTTGAATGACAATTGCGCGGTCATACAACACTGTAACCATGGGACATTTTTATAATTTTATTGAGGCGAGGAGAGCCGATTACTTACATCTCCGTGTTTACATGTGACTGGCTGTGATTGGACACAGCCGATCACATGGTTAGAGTCGTGGCTCCTTTACAAAGATCAGGGTCGCGCCGTGTCTTAGCAACATGGCACGTCCGCGATGTGCACCCCCAGGGGTGCACAAGAGCGGCCGTTTAGGGTGGACGTCATTTGACGGTGGGGCGGGCGGCAAGTGGTTAACCACTTCCATACCATGC
The DNA here is from genome assembly GCA_028564925.1 of Lithobates sylvaticus. Classification (NCBI taxonomy): domain Eukaryota; kingdom Metazoa; phylum Chordata; class Amphibia; order Anura; family Ranidae; genus Lithobates; species Lithobates sylvaticus. Next base: position 436,998,459 of record CM053026.1, read on the forward strand.
CTATTCTGGCACGCCCCTCCTACATGTAAAAATTATATATATATATATATATATATATATATATATATATATATATATATATATATATATATATATAATTTTTTTTTTTTTTTAGGGAATAAAATAACGATTGTTGCAACTTTTTACATCACACAGTATTTGCATAGGGATTTTTCAAACAGACTTTTTTTTTGGGGGGGGGGGGGGGGAATATGTTTCATGAATTAAAAAAAACAAAGAACAAAAGAAAAAAACAGTAAAGTTAGCCTGACTTTTTTTTTTTTTTTTTTTATATTATGTGAAAGATGATCCGCCGAGTAAATGGATACCTAGCATGTCTCGCTTTAAAATTGTGCACACTCATGGAATGGCACCAAACTTTGGTACTTAAATCTCCATAAGCGACGTTTTAAAATGATATATAATATTAGGGCTGTTACTGATTAAAATTTTCATGTTCGATTTAATCTTTATTTTTTTGATCAACTAATTTTGCTTAATTATAACGCACATACAGATCCAACTACTTTTAGCTGATCTCCTTGCATTGCAACTCTGCATTAGTCAGTGGTAAATGTGGCATACACTATATACAATCACTTGACAATTAGGACTGAAACAACTAATCCATTAATCGATTATGAAATTAATCGATTACTATTTTCATAATCGACTAATCGGCCAGTAACCTAATGGGGTTAAAAAAAAAAATCTAAAATGAGCCCTTTATAGTTCAAAAAGAGCAAATAATCGCTACTGTAAATATTACTTTCACAGTTCTACAGTAAAAAAAATAAACCCCTTACAGTAGTGATTATCTGCTTTTTTTTTGTACTATTTTTTAGTTTTTTTAACCCCCGTTATGTTACTAAACGTCTTAGGCCTGGTTCACTAAGTGTTTTTTTGGTGCTTTTTGCAGAAACGCACTACAGTTCATTTACATGGTTTACTATGGGACACGTTCACATCCTAGGCTTTTTTCAGCCGCTGCTGTTTGGAAAGGGTCAGGGACTTTTTTGCGTTATATAAAAAAAAAATGTGCATTTTTGGTTCAATATACTTTAATGGAGAAGCTGCAGAAAAGCATGTAATGCTTTTTTGCAGCAATTTGTGTTTTTTAATCTGCCCAACAACTAATTGGACAAAAAAAGTATATCTCTTCTGTCTGTTATTCTCAGAGTGGATTAAATATTTTGCTCCCTAACCATATAGTTGGTCATTTATGTTTACCACGGCATAGAGATATTTAAGAATAAATTGCCTTTTTTTTAAAAACTTTACATATTAACTAAATTATACACCACACTTTTTTATAAGGTTATTAACCGATTATTCTAAACAATAATCGGCCAACTAATCGATTATGAAAATAATCGTTAGTTGCAGCCCTACTGACAATAGTTAGTTTCCACAATGACTTAACAGTTCACAAATACATTTTTAAATTCAAACTGTAGCACTGACGTAAGTAATTTTTTATTTTTTTTTTCCACAGTAGCGTGACAATTCCTCCACCTCCAGTCTCTCATTATGGCATGGACCCCTGTGCAAACAGGTGGTCATGCAAGCGGGTATAAAAAGGGTTAACACGGACCATAAACTTCTCTCACGTCTCCTTAGATCTCAGCAAGGACGCCAGGTCATGGGTAGAAAGAAAAGATCTAAGTGCTCACAGCTTAAGTATAAGATTAAATTTTTGTGTTCAAACACAAACCACTCACATAAATATGATAAAAACACAGCATGTAAAACCGACAATCGTGTTAGTTCCGTAGGGCAGCAGCGGGTGATGTCATGCATTGCTGATGATGTCGATATCTGTGACATCATCGGATCTCCAACGGAACTCCCTGAAGACCCGGAAGTCGGGGGAAAGTTGAATACCGATCAAAAAAATGAATCGAGGAATTCATCTTTAATTTTCACAGTGTGTGTACACACACACACACACACACACACACACACACACACTATACACACAATATATATATTTTTTTATTTTTAAGAGTCCTAGGAGATCTTGTGCTAGAATGCAGGTAAGGGCATAAAAACCATTAGCAAGATAGCGTAACCAGCTTCCTGATGATGCATTATTTATGTGAAACGCGCTGAGGCTGGTTGTGCGACGCTGATGTCATTTCCCGCCGAACGTACTGCACTGGGATTGAGGCTTGAACCGCACGCCAGCTCCTTGTAGCAATATGGCCATTACTGACAAATACTCGAACGCTAGACAGACTCAGTGCTGCAGGCACACGTACATGTGACTGCAAACTTTTTTTATGATCTTTTAACATTTAAAGTGTGGAATATTGCGCAATGATGGCCAATTTTTGTTTTTTGAGAACCATATTAACTGAAGAAATATAAGAGAATAGTCTGGGATCTAGTGGAAACCTATCTACTTACCTGCTTGGAGGATTTACCACTTGACATCCGGCCATAGCCGAATGACGGCTTTGGCGCGGATGTCAATTCCCGGGAGGACGTCATATGACATCCTCCCCTTTCCTCGCTCCCTGTGCGCGCTCATGAGCGCGCAGCAGGGAAGAGCTGTGTTGGCCGTGTCCCTTGGACACTGCCAATCACAGATCGCTGTAAACGGCCAATCACAGCGGCCGTTTACAGCGCGATCGGCGTGTCCAATGGGAGATGATCTCATATGTAAACCTATGAGATCATCTCTCAGCGCCGCTCTCCCTCCTCACACAGAGACAGCATGTGAGGAGGAAGAGATGAACGGCTGCAGCGGCCGTAAGTGCAAAAAAAAAAAACAAAATGAATGTGCCATCTGTCCCCAGTGCCATCTGCCAGTGCCACCTGTCATCAGTGCCACATCAGTTATAATGTCATAATGGTCTAATCTGCATCGCATACTAGCACAATATGTAAGACTTGCCTGAAAACGAAGCTTTCCAGCGGCGCGCCGTCATCGCTGACAGGGCTTCCCTCTTCACCCGGTCTTCCTTCTGGGTTTGCGAGCAGCCACTTTTTGACTGGCTGAGCCACGATTACATCGCGGCACGGCTGGGTGCGGCACGGCACTTTGGATGGCATGCTATTCATTGAGAGCTCAGTACACATGCATCGGTGGCATCACTAGCGCTGCTAAAGTAATATCTCTTAACCACTTCAGCCCCGGGAAGAATTTACCCCTTCCTGACCAGAGCACTTTTTGTGATTCGGCACTGCGTCGATTTAACCGACAAATGCGCTGTCGTGCAACGTTGTACCCAAACAAAATTGACGTCCTTTTTTTTTTTTTTTTTTTTTCACAAATAGAGCTTTCCCTTGGTGGTATTTGATCGCCTCTGCGGCTTTTATTTTTTGCGTTTTATAAACAAAAAAAGAGCGAGAATTTTGAAAAAAATTCATTAGTTTGTACTTTTTGCTATAATAAATATCCCCTTCTTTTTTTTTTTTTTTTTTTTAAAAGCACATTTTTTTCTCAGTTTTAGTTTTTTGGTTTAAAAAAAAAAATCGCAATAAGCGTATATTGATTGGTTTGTGCAAAAGTTATACAAAACGGGGGATAGATTTTTTTTTTATTTATATATATATATATATATATATATATATATATATATATATATATATTTTTATTTATTTTTTTTGTGACAAACCGGGGTGATTAGGTTCAAGTGGTGCATGCAATTTTTTCCAGAAACGTGCCACTCCAGACTTGCGTTTTTAGGGTATGGCAGCCCACTTTTATTTAAAGGAAACGAAAAAGTTTAAACAGTAATCCTTCCCTCACAGGGAGTTCCACCATCACTGTATAAATAAACAATAGCCTCCTGGCTTACTCACTGTCAGCTTCGCGCTGCTTTAGTCACAGGCTTCACCTGCCTGCTTCAGACGTACACACAGACTGCCACCTGCAGTCTTAGGCTCTGAGACCTCCTGTCTTTCTCCTGGAACCCTCCCGACCTCCTGGCCAGACTTCCTGTCTGCTGGGCGGAGCCGTCTCCAAGTCTGAGACTTCTTTTCCTGGGATGTTTATGAACCCAGCCCACAGGTGTGTAATTAGTATTCCTGCCAAAATCAGGCATATACTGCTCATATGCACCTGTGACATGGGGTCGCATCTCCACTATATCTAATATATATATTTTGTGACATTATAAAGGACACATTGGACAATTATGACACATTTTTGGGACCATTGGCATTAATACAGCGTTCAGTGCTATAAAAATGCATTGATTACTGTAAAAATGTCACTGGCAGTGAATGGGTTAACACTAGGGGGCGATCAAGGGGTTAACTGTGTTCCCTGGGAGGTGATTCTAACTGAAGGGGGAGGGGACTGACTAGAGGAAGTGACGGAACGTGGTTCCTAGCTAATAATAACACGTGATCTGTCACTCCTGTCAGAACAGGGAAGTGTGTGTTTACACACACTTGTCCCTGTTCTGTGTCTCCTGCTCACGATCGCTAGTCGCGATGACCGCCGGCCACGATCGGCCACTAGGATTGGCACCCCCGCTGGTGCAGCGGGCATGCACGCGCCTGCTATCCCGACCCCGCAAGCCGACATATAGCCACGACAGCTCCTGCAGGGGAGCAAACCTGCCGCAGTATAACTGCGGCTGTTGGTCGGGAAGCTGTTAAACAATGCACGTTCAGGAGATATTTACTATACCTACAGGTAAGCCTTATTATAGGCTTACCTGTAGGTATAAATTAAAAAAATGCTTTACTACCACTTTAATACATAATGACCAGCTGTAAAACATATATTCTTATGTGTTTGCTACTTTTTTTTTTTTTTTTTTTCCATTTACCCAATTTTCAAGTAAGTCCTATTATTTAATGTTTATTACTTGGTAAACACATGATAGCAACTGAGCATAATTTCTTGTTCTGTATCAGCAGTTTGCATCAACTGTTAAACCACAGTGCTGATAATTCTGAGCTGAGTTATTCAACTTTAGTGTTTTATCTAAGACCACCAGACTACAGAGCTTTCAGCTGTAATTGTGTAATTTTTCCCTACTTCCTTCTTTATATAATAGCAGTGTTAATCCTAGAAATTAGTGTAACTTTCCAATGAACTTTATTAAAACTAGCCCTTTGTTAATAAAATTAAATGTTGACACTGTTATATATCTCACAAAAGCGAGTACACCCCTCACATTTTTGTAAATATTTTATTATATCTTTTCATGTGACAACACTGAAGAAATAACACTTTGTTACTATGTAAAGTAGTGAGTTTACAGCTTGTATAACAGTGTAAATTTGCTGTCCCCTCAAAATAACAGAACCATTAATGTCTAAACTGCTGGCAACAAAAGTGAGTACCCCCCTAAGTGAAAATGTCCAAAGTGTCAATATTTTGTGTGGTCACCATTATTTTCCAGCACTGCCTTAACCCTCTTGGGCATGGAGTTCACCAGAGCTTTACAGGTTGCCACTGGAGTCCTCTTCCACTCCTCCATGACGACATCACGGAGCTGGTGGATGTTAGAGACCTTGTGCTCCTCCACCTTCCGTTTGAGGATGCCCCATAGATGCTCAATAGGGTTTAGGTCTGGAGACATGCTTGGCCAGTCCATCACATTTTACCCTTTTTTAGCAAGGCAGTGGTCGTCTTGGAGGTGTGTTTAGGGTCGTTATGTTGGAATACTGCCCTGAGGCCCAGTCTCCGAAGGTAGGGGATCATGCTCTTCTTCAGTATGTCACAGTACATGTTGGCATTCATGGTTCCCTCAATGAACTGTAGCTCCCCAGTGCTGGCAGTAATATTGATAATGCCACATTTAACACACCTGCTCCCCATTCGCACCTGAGACCTTGTAACACTAAAGAGTCACATGACGCTGGGGAGGGAAAATGGCTAATTAGGATTAATTTAGACATTTTCACTTAGGGGTGTACTCACTTTTGTTGCCAGTGGTTTAGACATTAATGGCTGTGTAAGTTATTTTGAGGGGACAGTAAATTTACACTGTTATACAAGCTGTACACTCACTACTTTACATTGTAGCAAAGTGTAATTTCTTCAGTGTTGTCACATGAAAAGATATAATAAAAATATTAAAAAAAATGTGAGGGGTGTACTCACTTTTGTGAGATACTGTATGTTAACACAGTGATTTGTCTTGATGTATTTCTCACTACTGCTCGTTTTCTTTGGGCCACTCGCCACCAAACTGCTGCTTATTGTTCGTTTTACTAAGACCCCTTTGACACTGAGGCGCTACAGCGCTAAAAATAGCCCCTGTAAAGCGCCTCTCCTGTCTCTCCAGTGTGAAAGCCCGAGTGCTTTCACACTGGAGCGGTGTGCTTGCAGGACGTTAAAAAAAAACTCCTGCAAGCAGCATCTATACACCACTCCTGCCCATTGAACTGAATGGGCAGCGCTGTAGCGGCGCTTTGCGGGTCGTTTTAACTTTTTTTTGCCCACTTGGCGGGGGTTAAGTCCACCCCACTAGCGGGGGCAAAAACCTCCCCGCTGGCGGCCGCAAACCCCCGCAAAAACATCAGTAAAGCGCCACTAAAAATAGCGGCGCTTTATCGCGACGCCTCAGTTTGAAAGGGGCCTAAAGAACATCCTGTACCAGGATTTGGTTTACATGGTCTGGAAAGTTTCTGCTTAAATATGCACAATCCGAAAATCGTACGAAAAATACCGCTTTCAAAGCGATCGTACAATAATCTGATCGTTAGTATACAGCTTTCTGTAGCCGATCATGACAGCTCATCTGATATTTAACTAATCGGACTACCACAAATTTATTTTTATTTTTTTTTATTTTTATTTTTTTTTATTTTTATTTTTTTTACTGTACGATACTGGATCGTACGATTTATCATTTTAATCAGTGCAGTGGTCATCATAAAATACAATACAAATAAACTGCAACACATAACATTGCATCCGAATTTTTATTCTGTCCTTTGCGAATTGTGTTTAACTTTAGTAGGTGGGTGGTAGAGAGGAGATTACACTCCCTTTTGGGATTGGTGATGGGTAAATGGTTCTGCTTGTGATTGATTGGCCTAGTGTCTGTGCAGTTATTCAGTGGGGTAGAAGTCGTGTTGAATTGCTGATATGACTGACAACATGACTTGGGTATTAGGTTTGGCCACTTACCAGTGTTATTCCTGCTTCCTGTTACCTTTTTGAATCAAATTTGGGAATCCCTAGGTGTGACAAAACGTGAGTCTGACCACAGCCCTCTTCACCGATTTGTGACAACTGGCTAGTCGACTCACACCACACTGTTACTGATACATGACAGTGACACTCTCAGCCTCGCCCTGCGCAAAGATTTTCCAGTTTGCGGGACCACCATCTAAGTGTCTGCAAACGGAGCGATTGTCCCTGGGTTTAGTTAACTAAGCAATTAACTCTTTACTGCCAATATATTGCACTATTGTGAGCTGCTATGTGTTTAATCACTTATAAAAGCTGCCAGCACTCAATCGCACTAATTCTCCTCTGTGATGTTTAATGCTTCACACTTTCTCTATGTGTGCATTTAAAAAAAAAAAAAAAACATATGCGCACCTAATATTTATCAAAATCATGAACACATTCTCTAAAATTCATTAAAAACAAAAATATCCACAAGATTTACACTAACCGTCTTAAAGTGGGGTGCCCACAAAAAAAAAATTAAAAGTCAGCAGCTACAAATACTGCAGCTGCTGACTTTTAATAATCGGACACTTACCTGTCCCGGGGTCCAGCGATGCGGGGAACGAGACCCCCCCCCCCCCTCGTTCCCGCTCGCGGCGCCGGCATTCTTAATGTGGGAACCCGGCTGTGGCTTGGCATTCTTAATGTGGGAACCCGGCTGTGGCTTCACAGCCGGGCACCCACTGGGATTTGACGCTCACTCATCTGGGACACATGACAGGTCCCAGATGACTGTGTGGCGCCTAGGGGAAGTGACGTTTAGCCCGGGCAACGAAGGTGGCAGACTACGAGGGACCCCTTAGCAACAGGCATTTAGAGGTGAGTAAAAATTTTTTTTTTTTCCAAATATTTTATTTTAAATTTTTTTTTTTTTTTATGCCACATTTTTTTTTTTTTTTTTGGTGGCAACACCACTTTAAACACTGACCCTCTTATTTTGTCCCTGGCTTTGTGAGGAGCGTGGAATGTGATTTGCTTTTTTATTTTTTCAATAACAGTTTTTATTTAGTAGTATTCCAGATACAGTTTAAATGCAGTGCTCGTTCAAGTTGTACAATAAAAGCATATTTTCTTAACTTGCACAGTTAGGGTAAATGGGAGTAAACACCTAAGTTAGGGTAAATGGGAGTAAACACCTAATTGCAGGCTGTACTACGCATGAACCTAACACCACCTCCTGTGCGGGGTGTCAAGTATATTATAAACCCATGGCCTGTGTGTCAAATGTGGGTAATAATAAAATGAACTGAATGTAGGGGGGGGGGGGGGAATAAACCAGTGGTGTGTAAGCGTCCACCTCTAATTTATCAGTCTGCAAGTGAATAGATGTGCATGGGGGGGGGGGGGGGGGGAGAAAAAGAACACCAGGGCAGCTGACCTGATAACGGCCCCTAAACTGTATCTCTAACCACCCGTCAGTGTAATTAAGTGCAAACCAACAAATGGGTAACAATATCCAACTTATTGAATAAGTGTTGTGTGTGTGTGTGTGTATGTATATATATATATATATATATATATATATATATATATATATATATATATATATATATATATATATATATATATTATAGATATTTATATATATATATATATATATATATATATATATATATATATATATATCTGGGCCAGTGAAGCCCATAAATGTCCAAACTAAATAAGTATTAACAGTGAAAAATGCCACTCTAATTATGTGATAATAGTGGAAATAGATCACTCAAAAGTAAGTAGCAGCAGTGAAAAAAACCCACTCTGTTGAGTGATAACAGTGAAGAATACCACTCTTAATATGCAAGAGACAATAAACAAAATTCAATAAAGAACCCAAAAAACAGGCCCACAAATAAAGAATATAAAAATAAAAAGTCCAATGACAGATGAAAAAATGTTGGAAAAAAATGTGTTAGTTGATCTTTGACAGTAGTTCAGTAGTAGTAATCGGTGACTTTGTGCTCCATCAATATTGAGTGGCATAATTAGTGGCATTTTTCACTGTGGGGGGGTTGGATAGATTGTCGTCAGCTTGCACTAGTGTCCGGATCTCTCTGTTCCTCCCGGCGGTGCCACAACTCCCAGACCAGGTTGTGTGCGTCCAGCCGATCCTTTATTCTCGCTGTAATTTTTTCCTTGCAGTGTTTGATTAACCGCTTCAGCCCAGGAAGATTTTACCCCCTTCCTGACCAGAGCACTTTTTGCGATTCGGCACTACGTCGCTTTAACTGACAATTGCACAGTCATGCGACGTTGCACCCAAACAAATTTGACGTTCTATTTTTTCCCACAAATAGAGCTTTCTTTTGGTGGTATTTGATCACCTCTGCGGTTTTTATTTTTTGCACTATAAACAAAAAAAAAGTGACAATTTTTTGAAAAAATAAAAAAAATATTTTATAACTTTTTGCTATAGTATCCCATAGAGCTGCACAATTAATCGTCGAATCGTTATCGCGATCTTGACTAAAGTGTTTCACAAATTCTTTCTATGCAAATAATTCTCTCTGCTCTTCTGAAGCCACAGCCTTCAAAAAGGAAGATTGTAACAATTTGTCAATGGAATAGACTTTGTGTGTAAGTGAAAAAAGTTTAAACACTAAACCTTTTTCTGACCTTTTGTTTCAAGTTAAAATATTTTTTTTTTTTGCTAGAAAATTACTTGGAACCCCCAAACATTATATATATATATATATATATATATATATATATATATATATAATATATATATATATATATATATATATTATAAAAAATTTATTTATTTTAGGCTTGGTTCACACTGGGGCAACACGACTTCCAGCGCGACTTTTGGAGGCAACTTGGACACGACTTGAGTATGAATAACAGCGCGACTTGAAGACTCTTCAACATGACTTGGGGCGACTTACAACACGACTTTAAGTTGCCCCAAGCCAGGCGACTTTGGCCATGGCCAATCAGAGAATAATCCAGCTCTCGAGGGGGAACTCCACACCAAATTTTAAATAAAAATACCTGCATGGGTTCCCCCTCCAGGAGCATACCAGGCCCTTAGGTCTGGTATGGATTCAAAGGGGAACCCCCTACGCCGAAAAAACGGCACGGGGTCCCCCCAAAATCCATACCAGACCCTTGTGTGAGCACGCAGCCTGGCCGGTCAGGAAAGGGGGTGGGGACGAGCGAGCGCCCCCCCCCCTCCTGAACCGTATCAGGCCGCATGCCCTCAACATGCGGCCCCCACCCCAAAGCACCTTGTCCCCATGTTGATGAGGACAAGGGCCTCTTCCCGACAACTCTGGCCGTTGGTTGTCGTGGTCTGCGGGCGAGGGGCTTATCGGAATCCGGGAACCCCCTTTAATAAGGGGGGCCCCCAGATCTCGGCTCCCCACCCTATGTGAATGAGTATAGGGTACATCGTTCCTCTACCCATTCACCTGGGGGGGAAAAAGCGTCAATTAATAAAAAAAAAAAAAACACAACACAGGTTTTTAAAGTAAGTAATTTTATTAATCAGCTCCGGGGGTCTTCTTCCGACTTCTCCGCTCTGTTCAGCCTCTTCTCCCGGTGTCCGGCGTAGTCTCCCGCTCTTCTGCCAGCTCCTCCGCTGTCTTCTTGCAGCTCTTTTACTAGCGGAGGAGCCCAGTCTCCTCCGTCCTTCTTCCCTCTTCTTTTTTCTTCCGTTGACACAACGCTCTCTCCCGCTGTAATGCCATGTGAGCGCTGCGCAATCACTTATATAGGAATGGGGCGTGGTCACCGGGTGATGTCACACGGTGGCTCCGCCCATTATGGCGTCACAGTCCCAGCATGCCTCCAGACCTGACGTCATAAGGGGTGAGGCCACCGTATGACATCATCCGGTGACCACGCTCCATTCCTATATAAGTGATCGTGCAGCGCTCACACGGCATCACAGCGGGAGAGAGCGTTGTTTCAACAAAGGAAGAAGAAAGAAGGACGGAGGAGACCGGGCTCCTCCGCTAGTAAAACAGCTGCAAGAAGATAGCGGAGGAGCCGGCAGAAGAGCAGGAGACGACGCCGGAGAGCGGGAGAAGAGGCCGAACAGAGCGGAGAAGTCAGTAGAAGGCCTCTGAAGTTGGAAGAAGACCCCCGAGGCTGATGGCTGAAGTTACTTTAAAAACCTGTGTTGTGTGTGGGTTTTTATTATTTTTTATTATTGACGCTTTTTCCCCCGTGAATGGGTAGGGGAACAATGTACCCCATACTCATTCACATAGGGTGGGGATCTGGGGGCCCCCCTTATTAAAGGGGGTTCCCGGATTCCGATAAGCCCCCGCCCGCAGACCCCGACAACCAACGGCCAGGGTTGTCGGGAACAGGCCCTTGTCCTCATCAACATGGGGACAAGGTGCTTTGCGGTGGGGGGGCGCCCTGCAGCCCCCCTTCCCCAAAGCACCCACCCCACATGTTGAGGGGGGGCGCTCGCTCGTCCCCACCCCCCTTCCTGACCGGCCAGACTGCGTGCTCGGATAAGGGTCTGGATTTTGGGGGGATCCCCACGCCGTTTTTTCGGCGTAGGGGGTTCCCCTTAAAATCCATACCAGACCTAAGGGCTTGGTATGCTCCTTCAGGGGGAACCCATGCCGTTTTTTTTTTTAAATTTGGCGTGGAGTTCCCCCCTCGAGAGACGATTTTTCTGTGAGAGAGGTGACCTTGTCGTTTCAATATAGATGGAGATCCGACTTGGAGGCGACTACCATTGAAATCAATGGGTACAAGTCGCCTAGAAGTCGGATTGAAGTAGTACAGGAACCTTTACTGAAGTCGGAGTGACTTCAGTAGTGTGCATTAAGACGGCTCTCATTCACTTACATTGATTTTTACATGTAGCGCGACTTAAAGCGACTTGGGGCGACTTGAAGTCGGATCCAAAGTTGCCCCAGTGTGAACTGAGCCTTAGTAGACACCCTAGAGAATAAAATGGTGGTTGTTGCAATATTTTATGTTGCACTGTATTTGCGCAGCGGTCTTTCAAATGCAATTTTATTTAAAAAAAAAATACTTTAATGAATAAAAAAAAAAAAAAAAAAATAGTAAAGTTAGCCCATTTATTTTTGTATAATGTGAAAGCTTTTACGTTGCGAGAATCGTGATCTTTTTATGCTAAACAAAGAATTGTGATAAATTGTGATTGGCCAGAATCGTGCAGCTCTAATATCCCCCAAAAATATATAAAATCCAGTTTAGGCCGATATGTATTCTACATATTTTTGGTAAAAAAAAAAAATCGCAATAAGCGTATATTGATAGCGTCTACAAAATAGGGGATAGTTTTATGGCATTTTTATTATAAATGTTTTTTTCCATTAGTATTGTCGGGGATCTGCGCTTTTTATTTTTTTATTTTTTTTTCCCGGGACTTCCACATTATTGTGGACACTTTTGACACTATTTTGGGGACCATTGTCATTTATACAGCGATCAGTGCTATAAAAATGCCCTGATTACTGTGTAAATGACACTGGCAGGGAAGGAGTTAACCACTAGGGGGCGATGAAGGGGTTAAGTGTGTCCTAGGGAGTGATTCTAACTGTGGGGGGGGGGGTGGGCTTCAACTCGCATGATAGCTATCACTGCTTCCAATGACAGGGAGCAGTGATCTCTGTCATGCCACAAGGCAGAACGGGGAAATGCCTTGTTTACATTTTCTCATTCTGCGGCTCCGTGACACGATCGCCGGGAGGCACAGGCATGGTTAAAGGGGACGTACAGGTATTCCCATTTGCTCACCGCTGCCATTGTGCCGACCCACATATCGGCGTGCATCGGTCGGCAAGTGGTTAAGGTGAGCTGCTAGGCCACACTCCTGGTGGATTCGGGATGGTGGAAGCAAGTGTGACCTCCCATATTCTGAGTTGATGCCTATTTGCACTTTCACAATCTTTTCACATTCTACTATAAATCACCATTGTTCTTGCACTTTAACCACTTAAGCCCCGGACCAATTTGCAGCTAAAGGACCAGACCCCTTTTTGCGATTTGGCACTGCGTCGCTTCAACTGACAATTGCACGGTCGTGCGACATGGCTCCCAAACAAAATTGGCGTTTTTTTTCCCCCACAAATAGAGCTTTCTTTTGGTGGTATTTGATCACCTCTGCGTTTTTTTTTTTCTTTTTTTTTGTGCTATAAACAAAAATGGAGCGACAATTTTGAAAAGAATGCGATATTTTTAACTTAAAACTTTTTTGCTATAATAAATATCCCCAAAAAAAATTTTTTTCCTCCAGTTTAGGCCGATACATATTCTTCTAAATATTTTTGGTAAAAAAATCCCAATAAACGTTTGATTGGTTTGCGCATAAGTTATAGCGTCTACAAATTGGGATAGTTTTATGGCATTTTTTTTTTTACTAGTAATGTCGGCGATCAGCGATTTTGTAATTTTTTTTTTATTTATTTATTTTTTTTTTATTATTTTTTTTGTGACTGCGACATTATGGCGGACATGTCAGACATTTTTGACACCTTTTTTGGACCATTGGCATTAATACAGCGATCTGTGCGATTAAAAATGTCACTGGTAGTGAAGGGGTTAACCACTAGGAGGCAGTGTAGGGGTTAAGTGTTTTTTACTGTAGGGGGCGTGGCTTGGCGTGTGATATCACTGATCGTCTTTCCCTATGACAGGGAACAGACGATCAGTGACAGCCTCACTAGGAAGCACGGGGAGAGGTTTGTTTACACTTGCATCTCCCCATTCTTCAGCTCTGTGACCCAATCGCCGGACACCGGTGGCGATCGGGTCCCGCGGCCACGGAGCTCAGGACCAGGTCGCGAGCGCGCCACCGGCTAGGCTCTTCAAGAGCAACGTACCTGTACGTGCTTGTGCCCAGCCGTGCCATTCTGCCAACGTAAATGTGCAGGAGGCGGTCCTTAAGTGGTTAATGCTTGCAACTGATCTTTAGCATGTGTTATTTTTTAAATGGACTGCTATTTTGTTTGATATCCGTACTGACGCTTTTCTTTTTTATTTATTTATCAAGTGCGCCATGTTAAGCTTAATGTACACGGGACTTTTTTACAAACTCTCCTGAACGATTTAAAATGACGAACAGTAACTCACTTTTAAAACGTTCGTTTTGCCACGTTTACGTTTAAGTTAAAATCGGTATTGTTTGCTAGAAAATTACTTGGAACCCCCAAACATTATGTATGTAGCACAGACCCTAGAGAATAAAATCGTGGTTGTTGCAATATTTTCTGTCGCACTGTATTTGCTCAGTGGTCTTTCAAACACAATTTTTGGGTAAAAAATACACTTCAATGAATTTAAAAATAAATAAACAGTAAAGTTAGGCCATTTTTTTTTTTGTATAATATGAAGGCTGTTATGCCGCGAGAATCGTGATCTTTATTCTCAGCAAAAAAAAAAAAAAAAGGCGATTCTCATTCTATCCAGAATCATGCAGCTATATGTGCCCCTATAGCAAGGTGTAAAAAAAAGTCTGCCTTTACAATCACTTTAAATCACTTACTTGCTTCACAAGTTCTTAGGCATCTACTAATATGGACGGTGTACTGAGCTGTATGTGTGCTGCACTGTATCTCTTGATAAGTAAACAAATCATTCTGTATGCAGGCCATCTAATCTGCTGACCAACTAATCAATAATAAAAATCGATTCATTTCAGCCCTAGGTAATTTCCTCCTAAATCTCATTCGTTAAAATCACTCAGATCTCTGTCACGACTGTCCAAAATACGCTGCAACTCTCTCCCCCCTCCTGTGCATCTGCTAAGTTATTAAAGAGGAAGTAAAGCCTCTTAAAAAAAAAAAAAAAAGACACCCTGCAAGGCAAAGGCATAATGAGCTAGTATGCATAGCATACTAGCTCATTATGAAAAACTTACCTGAAAACGAAGCCCCCGAAGCCATCCTTATCCTCGATCTTCTTCGCTGACATCCAGGGCCGGAGTGGTTTCCGGGTCTCGCCGCTCCAGCGCTATCATTCGCTGGAGCGGCGAAACGTCACTTGCGCGCATGCGCACGAGATCGGCATATCGCCGTGATCTGGGCATCTTCAGTGCGCCCTCAGTGCGCCTGCGCGCCGCTGTCTACGGCGCATGTGCCGTAGACAGCGATGCCTTTTCATCGCTAAATATCTCCAAAACCATGTAGGTTTAGGAGATATTTATTGGACCTACAGGTAAGCCTTAATCTAGGCTTACCTGTAGGCCAAAGTCATATGGAAGGGTTTACTTCCACTTTAACCTGTGCAGATGACTGAACTGCATGCTTTTTTTTTTTAGAAAATGTCATGAGTCCTCATTAGTCAAATGATATCTTAGCACTAGAGCCTCAATTTATTGGACAGACTCGCTGGGGATTCCAGAGTATTAAATTCACCAAGAATTTGGCATAATGTAAGTCTATCCTGAAAGTGGTTGTGAAGGCAGAAGGTTTTTTTATCTTAATTGATTAAGGCCCTTTTCACACTGGGGTGTTTTTCAGGCGCTACATTGCTAAAAATAGCGCCTGTACAGCACCTGAAAAAATCCGGCCCCATTCACTCCAGTGTGAAAGCCGGAGTGCTTTCACACTGGAGCGGTGCGCTAGCAGGACGGTCAAAAAAGTCCTGATTGCAGCATCTTTGGAGCGGTGTAATCACTGCTCCTATACCGCTCCTACCCATTGAAATCAATGGGACACCGCGGCAATACTGCCGCAAAGCGCCGCTGCGGCAGCGCTTTGCGGGGGGTTTTTAACCCTTTTTCGGCCGCTAGCGCAGGTTAATGTTTTATTAACTAAAAGAAAACTCACTTGAATTGTAATTGAATTGGTGGTCTTATTCAAAGCTGTAGGTGCAATAGCTGACTGTACCCCATTGTGGTCAGTCTCCTCATTTGACTGTGCAACCATTAGCCAGTTTACTCTTTAGTAAGAAGCTGGGAGTTTGCATCTGCTAATTGTCTCTCAAAAGACCTAACCAACTCTTCCATCTCCAGACAATTTTATTTGCAATGACTCTCCTAGCTTGCTCTTCATATCAGTTTGTGCACCTCCTGAAATTATTTTTGTATTTTTTTTTTTTTGTTTTGACAAATTCTCGTAGACCACATTACAATACTGGAAGCTGTTGCAACTTTTTTAGAAGGTTTTCTTTCTGAGATTGCTCCACATTTCTCCCCTTTTTGCTTAGGTATAATTTTTAATTCTAAGCATTACTGCAATTTCATTTGCTAACCTCTCCATTTTCTTTGTAAATTGTTTATCCTGTAGTCTTTGAATATGTTGCTGAGACTGAGACAATAATACATTACACTGGCCTTTTAAGAGATTCATCTGCATGTGAATGATAACTGGCAAATGCATTTTTTTTAACCTACTATATTTCAGAACTGTACAATCCACACAAGACCCAACCCTATTTGTACAATGTTAATTGCCTTTTAAAGCGGTTCTGCACTCATTTCATTTAGTAAATCTCTTTGCCTTCCAAATCAGGCAAAGAGTACTAAATTAAATGTTTTTTTTTTTTTTTTTTTTTTTTTTTTACTTACCTTGTAATTGAAGACTTCCGGTCTTCTCCCTCTGCGGCGGCGGGCGGGGTCTTGCGTCGATCGTCGTCACGCCGCACTGTCTCCTGGGATCTGGTGTCATTGATCCCAGGAGTCAGTGCGGGCATCTTCCGAAATCTCGCGAGATTTCGGCCACATCTTCCGAAATCTCCCGAGATTTCGGCCGCATCTGCCGAAATCTCGTGAGATCTGGCAGATGAGCCGTTACTGCGCACGCGCGAGTAACGGCAGTGCATGCTGGGCATCTAAAGTCCCTGTGGGTGTTTCACATGCCCACAGGCAAGATGGCCCCCAGCACTAAAGAAGAAGACGAGGAACTTCATCGGACGAAAACCGGCGGCGATCGAGATGGAAGATGGAACAGGTGAGTCCCCTAATAAAGGTAAGCACACTTTATATTACATCCTAAAAAAAAAAATTTTTTTTTCAGAGTGCAGAACCGCTTTAAGGTTGGCCATAGACTGAGCAAATTTCTTTACTGAAACCTGAGGTTGCAGGAAAGGAATTTGCTTGATTCCTATATCAACAGACGGTGTTGACCCTGAGATCCCTCCCGCTGAGCCATTGCATTCTCCCCGGGGGGGTGGGGGTGAAGAACCTGGGGGTGGGCGAAATAGTCCCCACCGGGAGAACACGGTGATGGCAATAATCTCATGAAAATCCGGCAGGCTGGTCATACCCAAGTTGGTTCGATCAGCTTGGGTATATTCAGTCTGCCCATATATGGTTCGAATAGTGGGTGGTTCCTGTTGAACTGGCTGAGATTTGAACCGTCTATGACTGTCTTGAGTCTTAAAACAGCTCCCACAAGCCAAACTCCAAACAATCAAATGGCAAATTGACTCTTCTAAACAAAAAACAAAAAAATAGAGAGCCCAGAGGTGAGTAACGCATCAGATGGCTGGTGTGGAGTGAGGTCAGCATGCTGGGAGGGGACGGAGCACCATCTTGCCAATGTCTAATCTGCCATTGTGAGATTACTGTGCTTGTTACCGTGTGTGTTGTTTTTTTTTATTTATTTCTTTTTTATCTTTTGAGGGTGTTATTTTAGCTTTCATTTCTAAATAAATCAAGCCGTTTACACTATGAAGCCCCCCCCCCCCCCCTTTTTTTTTTTTTTTTTTTTTTTTTTTTTTATGATTTACATGTTCGGAGGACCAGAGAGCTGTAAACGTTATCTGCATGCTGATCGGCTGGCTGCACTAAACAGTGCTTATTGACGTTTTCATTAATGAGGCCTCTGTTATAAGGTGAGGTGACTTCTTCACTGTGAGTGGTGGTGGTCACTTTTGTCCTGTTTTGCACACGTTTGTATACACTGAAGAATTGCTGAGGTGAAGATTGTTTAAAGATTTAAATTGGACTGTGCATGGGACTATTAGTCACTTTATTTTTCACGTGTGTGGCATTTGGGACTTTATTTAGGACTTATTTATATTTGCATTATTTTATCATTTTGTTGTTTCATTTTTACTTTTAGGTTTGTAGAGTGAAATGCATCACATTTGTCTGCTAAATTGCTCTTCTAGCATCCAGTATCTTAACCACTTCAGCCCCGGACCAATTAGCAGCCAAAGGACCAGGCCCCTTTTTGCGATTCTGC
This sequence comes from Lithobates sylvaticus, assembly GCA_028564925.1. Taxonomy (NCBI): domain Eukaryota; kingdom Metazoa; phylum Chordata; class Amphibia; order Anura; family Ranidae; genus Lithobates; species Lithobates sylvaticus. The sequence goes on from CM053026.1 coordinate 437,016,729, forward strand.
ACTGCGTTGCTTTAACTGACAATTGCGCGGTCGTGCGACGTGGCTCCAAAACAAAATTGGCGTCCTTTTTTCCCACAAATAGAGCTTTCTTTTGGTGGTATTTGATCGCCCCTGCGGTTTTTTATTTTTTGCGCTATAAACAAAAATAGAGCGACAAGTTTTAAAAAAAATGCAATATTTTTTGCTATAATAAATATCCCAAAAAAAATATATATAAAAAATTTTTTTTTTTCCTCAGTTTCGGCCGATACGTATTCTTCTACATATTTTTGGTAAAAAAAATCGCAATTAGCGATTATTGATCGGTTTGCGCAAAAGTTATAGCGTTTACAAAATAGGGGATAGTTTTAAAGCATTTTTATTAATAATTTTTTTTTTTTACTAGTAATGGCGGCGATCAGTGATTTTTATTGTGACTGCGACATTATGGCGGACACATCGGACATTTTTGACACATTTTTGGGACCATTTATTCAGCAATCAATGCTATTTAAATGCATTGATTCCTGTATAAATGACAGTTGTAGTGAAGGGGTTAACCACTAGGGGGAGGGGAGGGGTTATGGGCTGTGACGTGTGTTTTTTTTTTTTTTTTTACATTAGGGGGCGGGGCTGACGTCTGACATCATTGATCGGCTTTCCTGATGACCGGGAACAGCCAATCAATGACAGGCAGAGTAGGAAGCGCGGGGAGAGGTTTGTTTACACATACCTCTCCCCGTTCTTCAGCTCCGTAACCCGATCGCGGGACACCAGCGGCGATTGGGTCCGCTGATCCCGCGGCCAGGGTCACGGAGCTCCCGACCGGGTCGCGAGCGCGCCGCTGGCAGGCATTTATAGGATCACGTACAGGCACGTGATTTTGCCTGCCCGTGCCATTTTGCCGCAGTATATCTGCGTTAGGCGGTCGGGAAGCGGTTAAGCCAGCCATACACTGATCATAATTCAGTTTGTTCAGCAAGGACTGGTCAAAATTCAATCCATTCATGTGCACCCTGGTTGTACACAAGTTGATAGGGCGATCGACTTGTGTACAATCGGCCTATTGGGTATTTCCTGAACGGTTAGTGCGGCAGGTATAAGCTGGCAACACTAATGATTGTGTTCTTCCGGTGGGGAAGGCTCCCTATCAGCAGAACACAATAGCGCTTCGGGAGGGATTCCCCCCATCACTGAATCAAGCAAATTTTTTAAATTGCATAATGAAGGACCTGGTTTGTACAGGTTTCAGGCTTAACCCAAACTCACAAAAAAAACAAAAAAAAAACACATGCTCAACTCACACAAAACAATTAAAACTTTTGCATTGACAAGACTCACACCCTTCCATTTTTTGCGATGTCTTGCATGACTTGTATGTCCTAGATGACTTAAAGAAAATTCACAGCAAGGCTTGCCTGACCTTCTGGAACCATGAATCGGAGCAATTCTGTCCTGGTAGGTTCTATGCAGTTTGTGGGATTTCCACAAACTTTTTGGAGTGCAAAATGTGCTCTGTTTTTAGGTGTCTTAGGCCCCTTTCACAGTGGGGCGTTTTTCAGGCGGTACAGCACTAAAAATAGCGCCTGTACACCGCCTGAAAAAAACGGCCCCATTCACTCCAGTGTGAAAGCCGGCTGGCTTTCACACTGGAGCGGTGCTCTAGCAGGACGGTAAAAAAAGTCCTGCTAGCAGCATCTTTGGAGCGGTATAGGAGCGCTCCTATACCGCTTCTACCCATACTTGCCACCGCGGCAATACAGCGGTGCTTTGCGTGGGATTTTAACCCATTTTTCGGCCGCTCGTGGGGGTAAAACCGAATACCACGGCTAAAACGACGGTAAAGCAGCGCTAAATATAGCACTGCTTTACCGTCGCCACGGCTCCCGCCCCAGTGTGAAAGGGGCCTTAATGATGGGTGACTAAAAATGTGCTTTGTTTAGGGCCATTTAGGCCCCTTTCACACTGGGGCGGGAGCCCGCAGTGAAAAAGGGTTAAAATCCCCCGCAAAGCGCTGCCGTATCGGCGCTTTGCGGCGGTATTGCCGCGGTATTACCGCTAGGGCTGCAACTAACGATTATTTTAATGATTAGTTGGCCGATTATTGTTTCGATTTATTCGGTTAATAACCTTAAAAAAAAATAGTGGTGCATAATTTAGTTAAAGTGGAAGTAAACCCTCCTATCGTTTTCAGCCAAGGAAGCTGCCATCTTTGCCTCTGTTTAATCTTCAACTGCCACGGTGCTGCACATGTGATCCGTTATGACACCAGCCATTGGATGGTTTTAACTGTTTGTTTGGTTGAGAGCACAGCCAATGTGCAGTTAGCATTCACGGCATGCCTTTTTTTTTTTTTTTGAAACTGTTAAATCGATGGGTTTACTTCCGCTTTAATATGTAAAGTTTAAAAAAAAAAAGGCTTATTCTTAAATATCTCTATGCAGTGGTAAATCTTAACAACCAACTATATGGTTAGGGAGCAAAATATAGAATCCACTCTGAGAATAACAGACAGAAGAGATATACTGTATATACGCTATTAGAGGAGATATACTGTATACACTATTTGAGGAGATATATGCTGTATACACTATTTGAGGAGATGTATGCTGTATACACTATTTGAGGAGATGTATGCTGTATACACTATTTGAGGAGATGTATGCTGTATACACTATTTGAGGAGATGTATGCTGTATACACTATTTGAGGAGATGTATGCTGTATACACTATTTGAGGAGATGTATGCTGTATACACTATTTGAGGAGATGTATGCTGTATACACTATTTGAGGAGATATATGCTGTATACACTATTTGAGGAGATGTACTCTATATACTATTAGAAGAGACATACTGTTTTTTGGCCAATTTGTTTTTGGGCAGATTAAAAAAAACAAATTTCTGCAAAAATGCATTACATGCTTTTCTGCAGCTTCTGCATTGAAGTTTATTGAACCAAAAAAGCATAGTTTTGCGTTACAAAAAAGTCCCTGACCGTTTCCAAATACGCAGCAGCTGAAAAAAAGCCTTGATGTGAACGTGTCCCATAGGAAACCATGTAAATGAACTGAAGTGCGTTTCTGCAAAAAGCACCAAAAAACACATAAATGTGAACCGGGTCTAAGACGTTTAGTAACATAATGGGGGTTAGAACTGTTAAAGTTATATTTACAGTAGCGATGATTTGCTCTTTGTACTATAAAGGGCTCATTTTTTTTTTTTTAACCCAATTATGTTACTGGCCGATTAATCGATTATGAAAATAGTAATCGATTAATTTCATAATCGATTAGTTGTCGATTAATCGATTAGTTGTTTCAGCCCTAATTACCGCGGTGTCCCATTGAAATCAATGGGTAGGAGCGGTGAATATACTGCTCCAAAGATGCTGCTAGCAGGACTTTTTTTACCGTCCTGCTAGCGCACCGCTCCAGTGTGAATACCAGCCGGCTTTCACACTGGAGTGAATGGGGCCGGTTTTTTCAGGCGGTGTACAGGCGCTATTTTTAGTGCTGTACCGCCTGAAAAAACGCCCCACTGTGAAAGGGTGATGGATAACTAAATCTTTAAAATAAGGATTGGGTTTATTTACATGGGGATATACAGGCATTGTAGTTAAAATAAGTAAAGGGATAAGGACAGGGGCTCTCAAGAAGAGGATCTCTATGCTTGCATACATACATGACTCTCTCACACACCAAGGTCTCTTGTCCACTGAGACAAACCCTATGGTGGGTCCCAACAAATCGAATCCTTGATCCTTTGTGAAAGAGCTTGCAAAATAAAATTTCTGTCCCAGCCTCAGAGTTGAGTCTTTGAGCCGATGCCTAAACAGGATGTCCACGTTATCCTTTTCCCCCTCAGGATACATGCTAGCTTTCTAGCCAGGCTTGTGCTAACAATCCTATATGCATTCTCTGGTAGGGGAAATTTGCAATTTTCTTTCCTTCTATCGACAGTCAGTATTGGTGGGGCAATACCTATTGTATTGCCAACTTTAGATCGACTTCAGTACAACCAGCCTGCCTAGAGATGGATCAAATCTCAGCTGGAGATCTCAGCCAGGCGGCTAAACAGTTGGGAATCCCCAGTCTGCTCCTGTCGATCGACGCCGAGAAGGCGTTTGACAGGGTAGACTGGGGATTCATGATGGAAACATTAGAAACTATGGGGTTGGGCCCAAGGATACTGCAATGGATTAAGATGCTTTACAACAGGCCCCAAGCCTCGGTAAATGTCAATGGACTCCCCTCGGAAATCTTTGTAATGAGAAATGGTACGAGTCAGGGGTGCCCTCTGTCACCTCTATTGTTCGTTTTATCCTTGGAGCCCCTTTTGTCTTTAATACATAAAAACACCGATATAACCGGGATTAGAGTAGGTGGGGAGGAGCACAAATTAGCAGCATTCGCTGACGATGTGCTCTTCTACATCTCTAACCCCCGGATTACCCTCCCAATTTTACTTTCCACTTTGAAAGCTTATGGAAGAATCTCAAATTTGAAAATTAACGTAAATAAGTCAGAAATCCTGAACATCAATATAAAAAAGGATGAGGCCGATCTACTCATGGACGAATTTAAATTTCCATGGAGAGAAGATATTAGATATCTGGGGGTTAGGCTGGCAGACTCCACAAAAAAAATCTTTTCAATAAATTACCTTCCATTGCTCGACGAGATTAGAAAAGAATGTGGTCAAATGTCCTATCGACCTCTCTCTTGGATTGGTCGCGTAAACGCCGTAAAGATGTTCCTGGCCCCCAGGATCATTACAAATTCCAGATGCTCCCATTAGCGATCCCCAAAGAGTTCTTCAAAAAACTAAACCAAATTATATTCAAATTCATTTGGTCAAATAAAAAAACGCGTCTTTCAGCTAGAATACTGACTAGGGGGAAACTACAGGGGGGGTTAGCCTCCCCAGATTTCGAAAAATATTTCAAGGCAATAGCACTTTCACGGGTAATGGAGTGGGCAAAGATAGGGAATGATAAGAGATGGGTAAGTATAGAAAATATAATTAGTAACAGAAATTTAGGGCACGATATATGGAATCCACCTAAATTTAGACTTTTAGGAAATAGTGCACATGAGATAACACGGGTCACTTTAGACATATGGGATAATGTATATAAAAGAAATAATTGGAAATTTAATTCCTCTTTAATATATCTAAAAGTTAATGCACTTTTTGAACCAGGTAGATGTGAGGTAGGAGGGAACTGGATTAAGGATAAAGGGGCACAGGTGAAGGACATAATGAAAAATGGGAAAATATGCACATATCAAGAGTTATCCACGAACACTAATTTAATGGTGATTGACATTTGGAAATATGCCCAATTGAAACATTTTATAGAGAGTCTTCCCCGCCCGATTCGCCACGGTAATGACTATACTCAGCTGGAGCGACTTTGCACCCGCGACAGCACAAAGAATAATATATCTAGAATCTATAAAATTCTAATAAATGAGGACATGGATACACCGCCATTTGTTAAAAAATGGGAAGAAGAAACAGGAGTACTTTGTAGTAAGATGAGGGTGGAAAAAATGTTCCGTATAATACATAGCTCATATTTTTCAATAAAAACAGTGGAAACAAATTATAAATGTCTCTCCAGGACTTATCTAACCCCGGATAGACTTAGTAGGTTCCAGGCGGAGGTGTCTCCCGAGTGCTGGAGGGGATGCAAGACCAGGGGTACGATGTCCCATATTTGGTGGGATTGTCCAGTCATCAAAAAATTCTGGGAAGGGGTTCTAGAGCTAATCCTCATCATAACTGGGGAAGTAGTCCAAGAAGATCCCTGGACGTGCTTGTTCCATGCTACCGCGACCCCCTTAAGACAGTATAGGGCTTCGTTAACCCCGGTGTTTCTCAACGTAGCCAAGGAATTAATACCAAAGAGATGGCGAGAAACTGTGGGTCCGACCCTTCGGGATTGGATCTTTGGTGTTAACGCACTGCAGAGAGCGGAAGTCCCAGGTCCAACCGAGGGGGTGGTAGAGGGACAACCCGATAGAAATAACAAGTGGACAGAATGGGACAATTTTAAAAACTCTTGGAGATATTATCTGGAACTGGCGGGATAAAATACCTCTCGCATTGTAGTAGGAGGCTTACATTTATTAAAGAGATAATAAGATTAAACCTCGATATACGTTAAGCAAGGCGGGGAGTTGGGGAGAAAAACTGTGCAATATGATGGGTCGATATGTTTAATAATGAAGTCTGATTCACTGTTTATTGTATATGTAAAACTTGGATAAAATAAAGAATTAAAAAAAAAAAAAAAATCTCAGCTGGAACTCTGCTGAACCAGCTAAGATTCAATCCCAATTTTTTATTTTTTTTTTGCATCAACCTTTTCCAAAAAAAAACTCAGCCTCTTTAACACACACCGCATTGAGCGTGGAAACTAAAATATATCCTATCTATACCTGATAAGGGCACATCTTTTATACTTCACAGTGTAAGGTGCACTTTGGGTGTCTGATGTCCTTCATTCCAGGAATCGCAAGGAGTGTTTTTGACACTTTTTTATATGGATACTTTTCTGGATTTGTTATCCTGTTTTATTATTAGACACTAGCGGGGCAATCTTTTGTTTTGTTTTACATGGTTTTTACACAAATGTTCTGTTATGCGATTGCCCTTTTTTTTTTTTTTGATTCATGCTGATTTTTCACCTGTGCAGTGAATACATTTTTCTTTTCTAAACATAAAATGATTGGTCACAGCCAACACTTGGTACCAGTTCGACTATCCGGTTGACACAGTGGGAGACAGATCATGCCGGAGCGTGACCCGATCCTGGGAGAACGTCCTATGATGTCCAGTGTTAATTTTGTTGACAAAAATAATTTATTAGACAAATATTTTAGTCTACTAAAATACCACTAAGACTGAACAAGGTTACTAGGTTACTTTTTGCAGCTCGCAGAATTGTGGTGCTTAACCACTTGCCTACTGGACACCTTCACCCCCTTCCTGCTCAGACCAATTTTCAGCTTTCAATGCTGTCACACTTTGGATGAAGCATGGTGCTCATATGAAATTTTATATAACTTTTTTTCAAGCAAATGGAGCTTTCTTTTGGTGGTATTTAATCACTACTGGTTTTTTTTTTTTTTTTTTTAATTTTTTGCTAAAACGAAAAAAGACCAAAAATTTAGAAAAAACGGTTCTGTTATAATATTTTGCAAACAACATGTAATTTTTTTTCTCCTTCACTGATAAGGCCCCATGCACACGAGACGCAGATGCAAACTCTGCTGAACGCATGTTTTAAAAAGCAGAAACCTGCGTTTAAAAACGCGCGTTTGGCTGTGTTTTCATGCCGCGTTTAGACGCGTTTAGACGCGTTTGCGTCTATAAGCATTTGTAAAGATAACATCATACAGACCCTCCCCAAGCTCAGAAAGCATGTATTAACTATTTCTGCCATTCTGATCAGAGTGAGCAGCAGAGAGAGCAGTTGTACACTTGCATTTGCCTCTTTCTGTGTTTTTTTTTTTTTTTTAAATGGATCCCATATTGATTATATGTCAGGAAATGCTCCTGATGTTCTCTTCATGAGGCAGCACTGTCATCGCAAATTTGTATGAGAGGTCCAGAATCAGAGCTTGTCGATATTGGACCCATCCGTTGATGGCACAGCGAATGTCCGTTGGATATTTCACAAACATGTATACATCAGTGAGTATATATGCTCTATGAACTATCTTAACTAATTACGACATTTTAAACAATTTTTTCTAGTATTTTTTTATGGTTTACCATCATATTTCTGAGTTTTCTGGTCAAAAAAATTGGGTTCCTTTTAAAAAGGCTTATAAACGCAAACGCGGCTAAACGCAGGTGCCTGCGTTTAGACGCGTTTTGCGTCTGAAACGTGGAAAAGCAAAGTGTCTGAACGCATTCTTTTGCTTCTGGAAAAACGAGGTTAAACGCAACTGCATAAAAAACGGGAAAAAACTAGACTGTGTGCATGGACACATAGGATAACATTGCATGCGTTCAGGTGCAGTTGAAAAAAGTGTCCAACTGCCTCTGAACACGCGTTTAACTGCGTCTCGTGTGCATGGGGCCTAAGGCTGCAGTTGTGGGCACTGTTGGGTCTGTACTGGAGGCCACTGCTGATTATCAGTGTAGATGTCCCCTTCCACACCTAATGTTTACCGACTCTCCTCACACTGTGTGACCGTGTGAGGAAATGAATGCCGATAACCGGCAAGTGTGTTTAAATCGTGATCAGCTGTGATTGGATACAGCTGATCACATGGTAAATGGTCGCTGTGATTGGCCCCTTTACCCAAAATTGTGATCAGAAGGACACAGCGATCAGAGCGCAGCGGGTGCGGTTCTGGGAGGATGTTAACTACTTGCCATCCATGCCAATTCTGGCACTTCGCTCCTACATGTAAATATCATCCTCCTTCTTTTTTTTTTTTTTTTTTTTTTTAGAAAATTGCTCAGAACTTTTTTTTTTTCATCAGAGATCCTAGGGAACAAAATGTCAGTCGATGCAGCTTTTTATGTCACCTGGTAGTTGTGCAGCAATTTTTCAAACATGTTTTTTTTGTTTGTTTTTTGAGGGGGAAAAAAAAAAGGCTAAGATTAGCCCAATTTTTTTGTATAATGTGAAAGAGGCTGTTATGCCGAATAATTGGATACCTAACATGTCATGCTTGAAAATTGTTTTCGCTTGAGAAATGGCACCAAACTTTAATACTCAAAATTCTCCATAGGCAACGCTTAAAGTAAAGTGTTGCCTATGGAGATTTTTGAGTACTGGAGCTTGGTGCCATTCCACAAGCGAGCGCAAGTTTCAAGTATGGCATGTTGAGTATCTATGTACTCTGCGTAATATCTTTCAAGTTATACAAAAAAATTGAAAACACCGGTTTTGACAGCGCCACAGATGAAAACAATCAATCAAAATGGACCGCAGCTTTAGTCAGTAATGGAAAAGTAAAAGCAAGATTAGCGCAGGTCCGCAATACTCTACAGCATGTTCAATACGATACTAAATGTATTTCTATTCATGTATCTTCTGTGCAAACATGCAAAATAAACTACAGTAATACCTCGGATTGCGAGTAATGTGGTTAACGAGCGTTTCGCAATATGAGCTATTATTTTTTTTTTTTTTTACATCCTGACTCTGCGAGCGCCTTCTCGCAAAAACTAGCAGGATTTAAGCCTCGAATGCACTCAGAGCCACTCGGAAACTCTCCGTTCCCGAGTCTCTCTGAGTGTTGCAGAGTGTCTCCGCCCCCCCACCTCTGGCCACATGTGGTACTGTATACCATAGAAGTCACTGTGGAATGAATTTTCTGAGTTTCCATTGACTTATATGGGGAAACTCGCTTTGATATGTGTGCTTTGGATTACAAGCATACTTATGGAACGAATTATGCTCGTAATCGAAGGTTCCACTGTAATGCATATGTGAATAAATCAATAATATGCTATGAAAACTGATAAATCTATGAGTGATATTTGTTAATATAGAATCAACAATTAAAGTGCAATTTGCTTTTGACACCAAGTATCCATAAATAAGTCTCAAAATTAATAAGTTGAACCTCCTAATACATGTAAAACTGCATTAATAATTTAATTTCCTCAAAAAACAATTCTGCAATGTTCTTTGTATATATAATGGCTCTTCGAGGCAATTAACCACTTCAATACAGGGCATTTCACCCCCTTCCTGCCCAGGCCAATTTTCAGTTTTCAGCGCGGTAAAATTTTGAATGTCAATTGCGCGGTCATGCAACACTGTACCCAAATAATTTTTTTATAATTTGATCACATCTGCATTTATTTATTTTATTTTTTGCGCTATAAACAAAAGAATGACAAGTTTGGAAAAAACACACTTTTTTTTACTTTTTGCTATAATAAATATCCCAATTTTTTTAAAAAAATAGTTTTTTTTCACCAGTTTAGGCCGATATGTATTCTTCTACATATTTTTGGTAAAATAAAAATCGCAATAGGCTTGTATTGATTGGTTTGGGCAAAAGTTATAGCGCCTACAAAATGGGGGATAGATTTATGGCATTTTTTAACATTATATATTTTTATTTTTTATTTTTTTATTATTTATTTTTTACTAGTAATGATGGCGATCTTTGATTTTTTATTTTATTTTTTTTTTCTCTCGTGACTGTGACATTGCGGCAGACATATCGGACACCGTTGACACTATTTTGGGACCACTGTCAGTTATACAGTGATCAGTGCTATAAATATGCACGATTACTGTGTAAATGTCACTGGCAGGGAAGGGGTTAAACACTAGGGGGCGATGAAGGGGTTAACTGTTATCTAGGGAGTGATTCTGCTCTAACAAGCATGCGCATCGGCTCCTCGGTGACGCGGTGTGCGCGCCTCCTAAACCGCCGGGAAGCCGAGGATGTCATGACGCCCGCCCAGGATGGGAGATCCTATCTGAGGACTTCATGACAATGGGCAGGTAGGGAAGTGGTTAAACACCCCAGTGTTAAAAGAAAAACGTGAGTCCTTCACCAATCTCACCAATATAGATTTGCTGTTTGAGATTGTGGATCTTTTCAATGAGCTCCAATCACTGCTCTTTTTTATCAATCGCAGACACATCTTGCCATGGTTGCTACGATTGAGGTCTTCACGGAGTGGCTGCCACTCCGTGAAGACGTCAATCAGACGAAATTACATTGAATGAGACAGGGACGCTGAATGGTCGGAGCCCGTGTTATGTGATATAACCTGAGCACACAATGATCATCTGAGCTGAGCGTGTTATCCTTGGTGCCAGACTGGCACTTGAAATATATGGGTGGAAATTATAATTACTTTTATTAAATGCCTGTGTGAACTATATTGCGCTATGAGAGGCATTTTTCCTTCTTTCCCCTCGCTCATTACACACTCCATGGCAAGATGTGTCTGTGATTGAGATAATACAGTGGAGCAGTGATTGGAGCTCATTGAAAAGATCCACAATCTCAAACGGCAAATCTATATTGGTGAAGCCATTATATGTACATTGCAGAATTGTTATTTGGGGAAATTATATTATTGATGCACTTTTAATTGCGTTAGGCAGGAGGTTCAACATATTCATTTTGAGACTTATTTATGAATATTTGGTGTCAGTCTGCTTATGCATATTTGCACACATGCATGTTGCACTTTAATTGTTGATTCTATATTAACAAATATCACTCATAGATTTATCAGTTTTCATAACATATTATTGATTTATTCACATGTATTAGTTTATTTTGCATGTTTGCACAGAATATATAATTGCACATATTTGTTTACTTTGCATATTTGCACAGAAGATGCATGATTTAAAATATATTTAGTATTGTATTGATAACTTTGCATGATGTAGAGTATTGCAGACCTGCGCTAATCTTGCTTTTACTTTTCGAATACAAAAAAATTGGGCTAACCTTTTAGTGTAACTACAGAGGAGGTCTTGGTATAGAATTATTTCTCTCGCTCTTGTGTTCGCAGCAATACCTCACATGTGTCAATTGAATGCTGTTTACATGTGTTGGTGCGACGTACATATACGTTCGCGTCTGCATGCGAGCTTGCCGGGACGGTGACGCGTTAAAAAAAAAAAACATTTTAATTTCTACACTTTTTTTTTTTTTTTATTTATCACTTTTTATTCCTATTACAAGGAATGTAAACGTTGCATAGTTACATAGTAGGCGAGGTTGAAAAAAAGACACAAGACACAAGCCTCAAGTCCAACCTGTGATTTTATGTCAGTCTTGTATATCCCTGTGTGTTGTGGTCGTTCAGGTAAATACACCGCTCCTACAGCGCACCAAAGATGCTGCTTGCAGGACATTTTTCAGTGTCCTGCAAGCGCACCGCTCCAGTGTGAAAGCCCTCGTGTGAAAGTTCACACTGAAGACACAGCAACGGCTGTTTCAGGTCGGTTTGCAGGCGCTATTTTTAGCGCAATAGCGCCTGCAAACCGCCCCAGTGTGAAAGGGGCCTAAGGGTATGCTAACCGATGCATTGGGAAGGAATTAGCTCACTTCAATATAAAAAGTGCGGATAGGTTTAGGCATACCTTTTGTACGAAGTGACTAAACGGTTACATTGTTTCTTGCATGCATATCTGACAATTTTTTGTTTTCTTTGGATTTGATTCCCTTCTATGCAAATGTCTACTTGAGTGGTAAGGGACTGTACTTTGGGTGGCAAATATATAGAATAAAAACAATCTGATAGGAGGGAATAATGGGGAGAAAAGGAGTTAAAACTACTCAAGCAGAAAGTGGGAATTATAACTCCATAAAGACATATATGGTACGGGATAAAACGGAGCAAAGAACGGAACAGACAGTTGAGAATGTGGAGGAAGTTCCCCCCCGTGTTAGAGGGGTTGACAAATAAAACTGATCTGGTTGAAGAGGGAGTACTACAAATAGATCAAAAACAGAGGATGTAGAGGGAAACAAGATATGGCAGAGATTATGTCTCACCTAGAATGCATGATTAAAGGTGTACCGAATGCCACAAGAATGGATATACAGAATGTGCTACAAAGAGTGGAAGAATCTGAAGCTCATTTAGATGTTCATAAAAAAGCCATTATGGAGTTGCGGGAGAGAGCTGAATTGGATTGGCTGCAAATGAGGAACATCTGCTATATGCTTAAAGACCAAGAAAACCGGAATAGACGTAACAATTTAAGAATTCGGGGCCTGCCAGAGACTGAAAAATTCTGATCTAGAGAAAACGGTCCGAGGTGTTTGATAAAATATTGAAAAAATAAATATCATCTCCTATACGCTTTTAAAAGAGTACATAGAATACAAAAAAGAACTAAGCCACCAAGGGACACCGTAAGAGACGTAATAGCAAGATTAACTAATTATGAAATTAAGCAACAAGTTGGTATAGATGGGGTTTTCCAGCTTGTTTAACTGTGACAAATCAGGGGACTTCAGCTACACTGCGATTTCTGGAAGATTTGAAATATTTTTGCAGTAAACTAGATATGCCATTGGTCAACTTGTAAAACTGGGGGAAAAAAAACCCAGAATGGGAGAAGCTAGGTCAATCATGGAATAAAGTATAGAGTCCTAAGATTAGAATTAATACAGGAACCAATGGTAAAGCAGCGAAACACGTGGTAAGGGGGAGGTGGGCCGGGAAAAGGGAGTGAGAATCGCTCAGGGGATACACTGGGGTTTGGCGATGCCTGCCTGCACCCTTAGAACCGTTCTCGAAAGGGGAATGAGGCATGGGGGTTCATGCAGGCATACAAACCCCCCCCAGGGGAGGCCCTGTCGGGCTGGGCGCACATAATCTTGGTGACAGTCTGATGGGGAATATCATTGAGATTCAGTGTAGGGGGGGGGGGGGGGGAATGGCATAAAGTTTGAATGGGGTAAAATAGGTGGGGTAGGGTTGGGTTGTGTTAAGTGTTTTTTTTTTTTTTTTTTTGTTAGTTAAATGGATCATCCTAAAGGAAGTGGAAGAATTGTATCTTTCTCCTATGGTAGAATGCCTCTTTCAGCTTATGCCTCATATATTTGAGAGAGAATGCCCTTAAAATTAGTTACCTACAATGAGAGCGTTTTAAATAGTCCCAATAAAAGGCACCAATAATGCAGGAATTGAAGAGTTGGTCATCAACTATTGTCTTTTTGCAAGAAACTCATCTTAAATAGCCTTCCAGGGTTGGATTGAGCTCAAAAGGTTTCCCAGTTTGGTTTCATGGAAAGATCTAAAGGAATAGCAGTTGGTTTTGATAGGAATACATCATTTATTTTAAAAGCAATGGAGTCTGACTCTAAAGGAAGGTACCTATTTATTAAGGGTTCCCTGTTTAACTATGAGTATACATTTGTTAATATTTATTGCCCTAATATTCACCCTTGTGTTTTTTTGAGAAGGATATTGAGTAAATTAGAAAATTTCAAGGAGGGGAAGTTATTATGGCAGGAGACTTTAATTTTGTGCTTGATCCAACTCTTGATACTCAACCTATTTCCCTACGTTCAGAAGGGAAAAAACCTCAAAGCTGTCAAATTATATCAGCAGCAGTTAGTGGAGGCGTGGAGGATTATGCATCCTAAGGGGAAGGACTTATTATTGTCAAGTACATTCATTCTACTCAAGAATTGATTGTTTTCCTAGACCATCAGCTTTTAGAGGGCCTATTAAAAGTAGAGGTTGAAGTCAATCACCCTCTTGGCTCATGCTCCGGTTTTAGTAGGCTTGAATATGAAGGATATACCGGTTAGGCAAAGATCCTGAAGGGTGGATGAATCACTCTTGCATGACCATACTGTTTTGGAAGATTTGGAAAAAGATCTTAACTTGTTCTTTTTAAGTAGAATAACCTAGAGAATATTGTGCCAACTATACTGTGGGAAACTCATAAAGTTTTCTTGAGAGGGAGACTAATTGCAGAGGGGGCTAAGAGGAAAAAAATGTGGACTGCACGAAAAAAAAACTCCCTTTTACAAGAGATCCAAGAGTTAAAATGAACACATAAAAGGGTAAGGGACAATAAGGTAATGATTGAGTTAACAGGGAAGCCCTGAGGGATTTAATGGAGCAAGATACTAAAAGAATGTTCATTAGAACAGCTAAAAGGCAATATGAATATGGTAACAGACCAGGGAGATGATTGGCAGAGGTGATTAAATCTAGAAGAAATACGACTTTTATTCAGAAAATGAAAGATAAAAAAGGAGAGATGAAGCATTCTACTAGGGATATTGTAACAGAAAAAAGTGTGATTAAAAAATCATAAAAGTGATGACATCATTACAAAAAAAGTCCAAGTTAATAAAGATATCCTGATTGAAAGTGAGATATATCAAAATGTCCAAAAATATCCGTGATTCATTTGAAAAGTGACTTCCACACAGACTGGTAAGTGAAGAACCTCCACCACATAGACACACTGCCACTTACCGGAACTCAGTGGTCCCTTATTACAGGGGACCACACTGCGCAGATGGCTTTAACCCCAGCCTGGGATGTAAATGGCAAGAAACTGAACTCCTTAGCCCCAATGGGAACATCTCCACTTGCAGCAAATAAATACCCGGAAGTGTCACCAGCTTGAGGATATTCCCCAGATAACAAGTGTGTGGCAGGTACCCAAAAACTAAATATATCCGCATAGACAAGTGAACACTTAGGAAAATGAAGTTTAAAGCGGTGACGTCAGTACGTCACTTCTCCTCCCTACGTGTTTCATCATCAACCATTTAAACTTTGTTTTCGTAAGTGTAAGCGAGTTCCGGTAAGCGGCAGTGTCTATGTGGTGGAGGTTCTTCACTTACCAGTCTGTGTGGAAGTCACTTTTCAAATGAATCACGGATATTTTTGGACATTTATCACTTTCAATCAGGATTATCTTTTATTAACGTGGACTTTTTTTGTAATGATGTCATCACTTTTTTTATGATTTTTTTTTTTTTTTATCACACTTTTTTTCTGTTACACCAAGTGATATGTTCTTATGATTGCAACGTTAATTTTGAACTCCTTTATTTTCACCACAATTTCTCATTATGTGATATGCTTTCATTATTGCAATATCAATTTTTTAATTAATTTTATTTCTAACACCAAATATTAGGGTTGTTATTTGGTGTGGTTATATATATATATATTTTTTTTTTTTTTTTTTTTTAATTCCTTTATTTCAAAGTAAATTGCATAACAAAAATAGAACATTTAACATATCCAACATGTTTACGATACAAATGGTATGACAGGCAGTTAGAAGATGCGACAGTGCAGTCGTAGATCCGTTGGATGAAACAAAAACTGGCCTGAGTACGCTGTTACTTTTGTTTTATTTTTAAGGGTATAATAGCACGGTCACTTTATTTCAGAGGTTTATGCACTATCTTCCTATGGGCTCTTGTGTGGGTGGTAACTAAAGAAGGGGTAAAGTACTTCTTGTGGGGGGGGGGGTAGAAAGGGAGTTGGGAGGAGCAAAAAAGAAAGGGGTGGAAAAGGGGGTGGTCAGTCATTTTAGCGCAGCTCCTTCTTTTTATTTTTATGTGTTGGTGTAGTATAACCTCTTGAGCAGCAGCTTTTTCCCTTTTACAGATAGCGCAGTATTTTTTCCTAATATATACTAGGGATATTAGCAGGATTTTTATGGAATATTATCAGTCACTTTATAGAGTAAGTCATTCTGAAAACCCAGATGAGGCCCAAAATGGAAGAAACCAAATAGAACAGTATTTACTGAATATAAAGTTACCTGTCTTATTGGAGGAGGACTCAAATGGGGTAGGGAAATCACTAAGGAAGAAATAGAGCAGGCAATCCAAAAAAGTAAGGTTGGGTAAAACCCGGGCCCAGATGGGTACACATCACTATATTATAAAAAGTTTATGGAAATCCTGATTCCTTTTTTTCAATTCATATATGAAAGCTATTGAGGAGGGTTTAAAGATATGCAAAGAAGCTCTGGGGGCCTATATTACACTCTTGGTAAAGGAAGGGAAGGATCCAACACTTTGCTCCAGCTTTAGGCCAATATCCCTTATTAAAGAAGATATGAAAATTCATGCAAGGATATTGGCCGAGAGACTGAATTTTTATATATGCCAGAATGCATAGGAAAGTACCAAGCAGGGTTTGTCCCTGGGAGAGAAACAAGGGATAACATCCTAAAAACAATCCTATTAATGCATGAAGCAAAGAAAAGCAGGAAGCCCGTCCTTTTTCTATCAATTGATGCTGAAAAGGCTTTTGATAGACTAGATTGGCACAGTGCATAAATTTGGCATAGGACCACGTATGCTGAGGTGGATTGAGGCATTGTACTCCAAACCCACGGCCCAAATTCTGGCAAATGGCACTTTATCGGAGCACCCTTCAGGCTATATAATGGTACACGTCAGAGGTGCCCACTCTCCCCCTTACTTTTTGTGGTCTCTCTGGAACCCTTTTTAGCTTCCATAAGAGCCAACCATGAGATTAAAGGTATAGAAATTGCAGGACAAGAATATAAGATATCTGCTTTTGTGGATGATATGTTCTATATAACGTATCCCTCACAAACACTCTCAAAGATCTTGGTAGAATTGAGTAGTTATGGTGTTGTTTCGAATTTAAGGCTCAACATGAAGAAAACGGATATATTAAATATCTCTGTTCCCCCAATTGAGGGTAGACTCCTCAGAGCTCCTTTTCCCTTTGTGTGGAAACAAAAGGGATTGAGATATCTGGGAATATACCTGGCAGTATCAATGACAGATTCATACCAAGATAATTATGTTCCCTTTTTGAATTAAATTAAACCATATTTGAAAGGGTATCCTGCACATAGATTATCATGGTTTGGTAGGATAAACGTGATTAAAATGATGATTTTTCTGAAAGCTCTATACGTTTTCCAAAGCCTGATGATTAATATCCCTGGAGTATATTTCAAAACCCTTAGATTGATTTTGTATGGAATAATCAAGCCAACCGTATCGCCTATAAAACAATAAGTAGACCGAGAGAGAAGGGGGGAGTGTTCCTTCCAGACCTTGGAAAAGATCATGAGGTGGCAGTGTTGCGGAGGATCGTGGACTGTACAAAAAGTGGGTGTCCCTAGGAGGAAAGTGTGAGTAAAGCTGCTTTGGGTCAGATTATTTGAATTCCAAAGCAATACAGGGGGCTCTCAGGAGAAATAGCACCAATCACTATAGAAACATTAGAGTATGGGATAAATTACTTAATAGCATTTCATGGCAATACAATAGTCCCCTGACCCCCCATGACTGGTAATAACTTTTTCCCGCCGGGGAAAGATAATAATCAATATCTAAAATGGACTCTATCAGACCAGTTGAGGCTTAAGGATGTATTGAAGGGGAATGCTTTGTGCTCATTAATGGAGCTGCGAGAGAGGTATGGCATGACCGCATGGGATGTGTGGAGATATAGACAGCTCCAACATTTTGTGGATTCTCTTCCAAAACCTCTCCGCGCTGTTGGGGGGTGGGGGTTGAAGAGGGGTTTGGGAGCTAAGGGACAGTCTCCTTGCCTCCACACTTAAGAGGAAATGAGGAGAAAAGGAAGAAGGGAGAGAGGAAAGGGAAAAGAGAGAAAATGTTTTGACTATAAATTTTTCAGAAATATGGCCATTCCAGAGGGGATGATGGAGGACAGATACATTTTTATTTATATATATATATATATATATATATATATATATATATATATTTTTTTTTATATATATATATATATATATATATATATATATATATATATATATATATATATATATTTTTTTTTTTTCTTGCTTTTGTATTTGTAAATGTGTATGTATTTTCTTTTCTGAATGTTTTGTATTCATGTATTGGAAATTATATGGAAGAGTTTGTATGTTTTTTTTTATAATTTAAACACGTATAATCAATTATGTTGATTAGTTGTTAGAGCATTGCTTTACACCTGCTTTAAAACTTTTTTTTTTTTTTTTTTTTTTTTTGTACAGTATATACGATTTTTTTCTTTAACCGCTTCCCGACCGCCTCCTGTAGATATACGTCAACAGAATGGCACGGGCAGGCAAAAGCACGTACCTGTACGTCCCCTTTAATATGCCTGCCAGCGGCGCGCGCACGCGACCCGGTCGGGAGCTCCGTGACCACGGCCGCGGGACCAGCGGACCCGATCGCCGCTGGTATCCCGCGATCGGGTTACGGAGCTGAAGAACGGGGAGAGGTCTATGTAAACAAACCTCTCCCCGCGCTTCCTACACTGACTGTCAGTGATCGGCGGTTCCCTGTCATCGGGAACGCCGATCAATGACGTCAGACGTACAGCCACGCCCCCCTACTGTAAAAAAAAAACACAACACGTCACACTGACTCCTCCCTGCCCCCTAGTGGTTAACCCCCTAACTACAACTGTCATTTACATAGGAATCAGCGCTATTTAAATAGCAGTGATTGCTGTATAAATGTCAAATGTGTCAAAAATGTCCGATGTGTCCGCCAAAATGTCGCAGTCACAATAAAAATCGCTGATCGCCGTCATTACTAATAAAAAAAAAATTATTAATAAAAATGCTATAAAACTATCCCCTATTTTGTAAACGCTATAACTTTTGCGCAAACTAATCAATAATCGCTAATTGCGATTTTTTTTTTTTACCAAAAATATGTAGAAGAATACGTATCGGCCTAAACTGAGGAAAAAAAAATGTTTTTTTATATATTTTTTGGGGATATTTATTATAGCAAAAAGTAAAAAATATTGCATTTTTTTCAAAATTGTCGCTCTATTTTTGTTTATAGCGCAAAAAATAAAAACCGCAGGGGCTATCAAATACCACCAAAAGAAAGCTCTATTTGTGGGAAAAAAAGGACGCCAATTTAGTTTTGGAGCCACGTCGCATGACCGCGCAATTGTTAGTTAAAGCGACGCAGTGCCGAATTGCAAAAAGGGGCCTGGTCCTTTGGCTGCCAATTGGTCCGGGGCTGAAGTGGTTAAATTGTTGTGCTTTACAGTATTATAGAATATGAATAAGTTATTTGGCTTTCTAGTAAAGAGTGCATAGAATTGTCTGTTTTAAGTTATGATATATAGAACATTTTTTTATTTAATGGAACATTCATAATTGGATCCTAAAATGTTTGAGAAATATTTTTAATTTGGATTTTTTTTTTTTTTTTGTGCAGGTACTTTGTGTGTGATAATTTCATTTCCATTTCTCTTCAACCCGTGCATTGGTTGCACAGAAAATACTCCAGAGTGGGCTGGCTTGCTATACTTTACCCCATTCATAATCATTTTTCAGTTCGGTTGGGCAGCTACACAGATCTCTCATCTCTCACTCATTCCAGACCTGGCTAAGAACGAACATGACAAAGTGGAGCTTACAGCATTCCGGTACCTTTTTTTTTTTTTTTACTTTTTTTTTTCTGTATTTGGTAGTCCTATATTTTTGATTATTTTTCCAGAGACATGCTCTACATGTTGGCTCCCGTTTACACCCGTGAATCTTGTCATACGATTTGGAATCGCGTGACAATTTGCACCCTATTGCTGGCAATGGAATCGTTCAAATCAGTGCGACTATGACTTTGCTGTGCCACGCCAATTTGAAATAAAAGGTTCCTGCACTATTTTTTTCCAATTTCAGGTGCGACTTGCATGAAGTGGCAGAGATGGTCAGCCAAGTAGCACCTGAAATTGCGCTGATCTGCTACTTTGAAATTGTGCTACTTCAAGTCAAGTAGCATGGTTTCAAAGTAGCACTGATATGAACCAGGTCTAAAAGCTGTTGTATAAAATAGTGTTAATCAAACTTGTAATGATCGATGACTAATATGGTCCAACACTTATAACTGCACAAGCAATAAAAAAAAAAGTTGACTTCTTTTTTTTTTATTTATTTTTAAAGCAAAAAAAAGCAAAATGTTACTGAGTGTCTTGATATCTAGCCTCTCTAAACTGTGTTTTTGCTTCTTATTGGTAAAGAAATGTGTAAAATGTTTCCTTTTTAGATTATGTGACAATATAAGACAAAAACCCATTCCTGTCCTCTTCCTGTTGCAGAATATGTGGGGGTTAAAGTGATTACAAAGCTTGTGTTGTGTTATAAAAAAAAAAAGTCATACTTACCTGCTTTGTGCAAGGGTTTATGGCACTAAAAACCGAGTGCCTGATGTAACGGCATGTAAAACAAAACATCCGTGACGTCACCCGCAGCAACTGCTGTTTTGTTTTACATGCTGTTACACCGGGCACTCGGTTTATAGTGCCACACTTGTGAGTTTGATATTATCTTTCTATTTTTAATAAATGTTTTAACCACTTCAATACCGGGCCTCTTCTGCTTCATGTAAACATCATAATTTTTTTGCTAGAAAATTACTCAGAACCCCCAAACATAATGTGTGTGTTTTTTTTTTTTTTTTTTTTTTTTTTAGCAGACACCCTAGGGATTAAAATGGAGGTCATTGCAACTTTTTATCTCACACGTACACACGCTCTGACTTTTCGGCGGGATTGTCCGCCGGACCTAGTCCAGCGGACAAACTGCCGGACTTTCCAGCGGGAAAAGGTCTGCGGGACTTTTGAAATGAACGGACTTGCCGACACACGATCGGAAAGTCCAATCATTTAGAACATGACTGCAGGTAGACGGGACTAGCGAAGGCAGTGAATGCCGCCGCGCCCGCCCTGTCACCTGGCATGGATTTAAAGGGGAATCCCTACGCCGAGAAAATAGCGTTGGGGTCCCCCCCAATCCATCTCAGACCCTTATCTGAGCACGCAGCCCGGCCGGCAAGGAAAGGGGGTGGGGACGAGCGAGCGCCCCCCCTTCTGAGCGTACCAGGCCGCGTGCCCTCAACATGGGGGGGTGCCCTGGGGAAAGGGGGCCCTGCGCCCCCCCACCCCAAAGCACCTTGTCCCCATGTTGAGGACAAGTGCCTCTTCCCGACAACCCTAGCCGTTGGTTGTCGGGGTCTGCGGGGGGCTTATCGGAATCTGGGAGCCCCCTTTAATAAGGGGGCCCCCAGATACCGGCCCCCCACCCTATGTGAATGAGTATGGGGTACGATATTCACCTAAAAATGTAAATAAATAAAATCACACAATTTTTAAAAATATTTTTTATTGCACAGCTCCGGGGGTCTTCTCGCCGGACTCCTCCACTCTCTTCTGCTCTTTTACCTAGCTCTTTCACAAGCGGAGGAGCCCAGCTTTCTTCTTCGTCGCCGTCGTCGCCTGGGGGTCTCGTTCCGCCTTCGGGGTCCGCTTCTGTTCTTGCCGCTGTCGCCGCCTGCTGTGCCTTCTGCGCCATCGTCGTTTTCCGATGTTGACTCGTCGCTCTCTGGCCGGAATGGCAGAGACACGCGGTGTTGTGACTTATATAGGCACAAGGGGCGGGGCCACCGACTCATGTCACATGGTGACCCCGCCCCCATATGATGTCAGTCCCAGCATCCTCCCCTCCCCTTGTTAAGGGCACGCGGCCTGGTACGGCGGAGGAGGGGGGTCGCTCGCTCGTCCCCACCTCCTTTCCTGGCCGGCTGGGCTGCCTGCTCGGATAAGGGTCTGAGATGGATTTGGGGGGGACCCCCACGCCGTTTTTTTTTTTTTTTCGGCGTAGGGATTCCCCTTTAAATCCATGCCAGGTGACGGGGCTAGCGCGGCGGCATTCACTGCCTTCGCTAGTCCCGTCTAACGCAGCCTGGTATGGCTCAGGAGGGGGGGGGGGGGGCGCTCGCTTGTCCCCACCTTCTTTCCTGGCCGGCTGGGCTGCGTGCTCGGATAAGGGTCTGAGATGGATTTGGGGGGGGGGGCCCCCACGTCGTAGGGATTCCCCTTTAAATCCATGCCAGGTGACGGGGCTAGCGCGGCGGCATTCACTGCCTTCGCTAGTCCCGTCTACCTGGAGTCACGTTCTAAATGAACGGACTTTCCGATCGTGTGTCGGCAAGTACGTTCATTTCAAAAGTCCTGCGGACTAGCAAACAGACGGCGGGATTGTCAGCCGGACTCGGGAGTCCAGCGGACAATTTTAAGTCTGAACTTAGGGTTAAAGTGGAACGTTGCCCATAACAACTTGATAGAAAAAAAAATGTTCTTTAGCATGGAACATACGTGTGCTAAAAGAATTAGTGCATGCTGTGAATTGCCTCCAGCATTGCCCCTGCTCCTTTTTGCCAGAGGCTACCATTTTGCTGAAGCCCAGAGCCCCAGCAGTAAATCATAAAGTGGAACTAAACCAATCGATTTAACTGTTTCTAAAAAAACTGTTATAATCCTGGAATGCTGGGATGGCTGACTATAACATTTTGCTTTTGTACTTAACCAAACTGTGAAACCATCTGTCTGGTGTCATGTGCTGATCATATGAGCATCACCATGGCAGTTGCAGATCAGACAGAAGCAGTTTTCTTGGCTGTAAAGGATAGGAGGGTTTAATTCCACCAAGGCTGTTTGCAGATCAGCCTCTACAAACGTGACAGTGCCTAAAAATGCCTAAGAAGAATGGAGAGCAACTGAGCATGTGCAGAGCAGGGTGAAACATTGTATTACTAGATTTTAAACCGTATAGACACTTATTTTTAATGTTTTACATAGATACACCTGCCAAAGGGGCAAGCCTGAAGTGATCTAGCTGAACCTAATTTTTAGATTAAAGTTCCACTTTAACTGTATACATTTCCTAATTGTACATTAACCACTTCCTTTCCCGCCCATAGTCAAATAACTTCCGCAGGAGGGATCTTCCATCCTGGGCGGGCGTCATATGATGTCTTCGGCTTCCCGGCCGTCTAGGGGATCAGCGCTTGCCGGTAACAGAGCAGGCATGTGGATCTGTGTGTGTAAACACACACAGATCCACGTCCTGTTAGGGGAGAGGAGACAGATTGTGTGTTCACAGTACAGAGGAACACCGATCGGTCTTCTCCCATTGTGAGTCCCCTCCCCCTACAGTTAGAATCACTCCCTAGGGAACACAGTTAACCCCTTGATCGCCCCCTGGTGTTAACTTCTTTCCTGCCAGTGACATTTATATACTAATTGGTGCATTTTTATAGCACTGATTGCTGTATAAATATGAATGGTCCTAAAAAAAATTTTGAATGTGTCCGATATGTCCGCCAGGATAAAAATCGCTGATCGCCGCCATTAGTAGTAAAAAATAATAATAAAAATGCCATAAATCTATCCCCTATTTTGTAGACGCTATAACATTTGCGCAAACCAATATACGCTTATCGTGTTTGTTTTTTTTTTTATATATTATATTATATTATATTTGGCCTGGGCAGGAAGGGGGTGAAAATGTCCTGTATTGAAGTGGCTAAGGGGTACAAGATTAAGTATTTGGGTACATTGGGTTATGTTGCTGCTTCAGGAGATTGAATGCTGGCAAAACAAAGCTGTAAGTACAGCCAAGTATAACCCGTCCAATCCCTCATTCCCAACCTGTCTCGGTTTTTTGTTTTGTGTCTGAGGAGAACATATGTTTTCACTCCTCCTGAGAGAAAAACATAACTTTTTAGCAAGTTTCTTCCATTGCTGCAGAGCCATAAGGGGGTCATTTTGCTGCTTTTCACATGGGCTGATCCTCTGCATTGCCAGGGAAGCCAAACTCAGACCCTACTGTTATGCAGTAGGTCCAGCCTCTGATGAAGGCGCTTGCCTACGTTCTTATGTGCAATGTGTGAGGCAGCTGCACAGTGTCCTACACGTCAAGTGCCCTGATGTATTTTAGGATGAGAGCCGGCGTGCGACCGTTGGGGTGCTCAGCCTGTGGCGATCAGTGGTGCGGTGCCTCAGTCTGACGGAGAATCATTACCATGTGATCAGCTGTATTTGTCCAATCGCAGCTGGTCACAGTGTAATCAGAAAATCTAGTGTATTGGCTTTTCCTCACTCGCGTCTGACTGACAGGAGCGAGTACTGGAGAGCCCCCTGGATACCCACACTGGACCACCAGGGATGGCCACCAGGTATGCCACTCTGGACCACCAGGGATAACAGTGGCCATCAGCAATGCCTGCCAGTGGCATCAGTGCCACCCATCAGTACAGCCTTTCAGCGCCCGTCAGTGAAGGAGAAAACATACTTCTTTTCAAAATGTTCTTTTTTTTTTTGTTTAGTTTGGGAGGGGGAGGGGGGGGGGTTGTGAGTGCCTGCTATTAAAGTGGTTAAGAATAACTTTTGAAAACAAAAAAAACTTTTTTTTGGCCTCCAGAGAGTCCGACTCTCCCACACCGCATCAAGGGTGCTCCTTCTTCCTTTTCAGCTCAGAGAGAGCTCGACTGTTTCTGGGGCTGCTCTTGGGAGGCAGCAGCCGGTCTCAGGGTTTCCCAGCCTGCCCGACGCTACAGGCCGCCGCCATCTTCTTGGTGGAAAGTTCGCAGGGGGAGAGGGGAGGAGTGGTCATGTTGCCTATGTTCCGGTCTGGAGCAGTGGGGCTGATGGACTCCGGAACCGGCGCTCTAAGCCACAAACAACACAACACCACAATGGAAAACTGTGGCAGTGGCTAGTGGGACAGGCACATGCACCAGCAAGGCCCAGGTAAGAGGGTATGGGGGGTCTGCCCTGTATACAGTGGTGCCTCTTTCCTTTTTTTTACCCTGGTGGTTGGGGCCTGTCTGGGCACAGGAAGTTGGCTGTTGTACTACCTGTGCACTTGTGGTGAGCCCGTTAGGCAGGTTTGACTCTGGGATGCGCTGGTGTTCTTATTTATTTTTTTTTGGCAGGCTAAGAGCTCTGATCTAACGATCAAAAAGAAATGTCCCTCATATAAAGCCTGAGGGTTGAAAGAAGAATTTGCATTGACTCCTTAGTTAAGGAAGACTCTTACAACACCATCCCTGAGTCAGCCAACTACCTCAGGATCCTCTCAGGTCTCACAATTAATCCCAGCGGTGGAGGCTGAAGCTGATCCTCCTACCCGAGGGGAGCAATCCCCCTCTCACTCCAGGGAAGAGGAGGAGGAAGGGGCAAACCTTCAAGATACAAACTGTCTTTAGAACAAGTAGACAGTCTGTTGAAAGCAGTCTATGCAACATTGAGTTTAGGTGAAGAAAAAAGGAATTATCGCTGCATGACCGAATGTACACAGGGCTTAGTGAAACAAACTCACACTTTCCCCGTGCATTCAGTAATCTCTGAAGCCATCAAAAAGGAATAGGCATATCCAGAGAAAGTTTTCCCAAAAGCGCATAAGACGCTTGCCGTTCATTAAAGACCCAGAGGCGCTTTGGAACAAAGTTACTAAATTGGACGCAGCCTTTTCCCAAGATTCCAGATCAACCGACTTGGCATTTGAAGTCATGTGAATATTAGGAATATCCCATGGACAAAAGGATGGCTTGGGAATCCATCATGGGCAACTTCAAACCAGCTATGGCTACTACCTGCGTTTTCTAGAAATATGGAGTTCTGGCTAAATCAGTTAAAAGCCCACATTATAGCAGATTCACCCAAGCAGGAGATATTTGATTCTTTTCAACCCTAGCAGTAGCTGTGGCTTACATTTCTGATGCATCTGCAGAATCAATAAGGATGTCAGCAAGATCCGCAGCCTTAACAAATTCAGCCAGTAGAGCCCTATGGCTGAAGACCTGGCCAGGAGATGCAGCGTCCAAAAGTAAATTGTGTGGAATCCCGTTTATGGGAGATCTCCTAACTAAAACTGAATCTAGAGCAGGACCAAATAAGACAGCTGATAAAAAGAAATCTTTTCCTGTTAACCGCTTCCCGACCGCCTCATGTAGATATATGTCTACAGAATGGCACGGGCAGGCAATACCACGTACCTGTACGTGGCCCTTTAAATGCCTGCCCGTGGGTCGCGCACGCCCCGCCAGCGGCGCGCTCGCGACCCGGTTGGGAGCTCCGTGACCCCGGCCGCGGGACCAGCGGACCCGATCGCCGCTGGTGTCCCGCGATCGGGCTACGGAGCTGAAGAACGTGGAGAGGTTTGTGTAAACAAACCTCTCCCTGCGCTTCCTACTCTGCCTGTCATTGATTGGCTGTTCCCGGTCATCGGGAAAGCCGATCAATGACGTCAGCCCCGCCCCCTAATGTAAAAAAACACACACACGTCAGAGCCCATAACCCCTCCCCTCCCCCTAGTGGTTAACTCTTTCACTACAACTGTCATTTATACAGGAATCAATGCATTTTAAATAGCATTGATTGCTGTATAAATGACAATGGTCCCAAAAATGTGTCAAAAATGTCCGATGTGTCCGCCATAATGTCGCAGTCACAATAAAAATCGATGATCGCCGCCATTACTAGTAAAAAAAAAAAAAAATATTAATAAAAATGCTATAAAACTATCCCCTATTTTGTAAACGCTATAACTTTTGCGCAAACCAATCAATAATCGCTAATTGCGATATTTTTGATTTTTTTTTTTTTTTTTTTTTTTTTACCAAAAATATGTAGAAGAATACGTATCGGCCTAAACTGAGGAAAAAAAATGTTTTTTTTTATATATTTTTTGGGGATATTTATTATAGCAAAAAGCAAAAAATATTGCATTTTTTCAAAATTGTCGCTCTATTTTTGTTTATAGCGCAAAAAATAAAAACTGCAGGGGCGATCAAATACCACCAAAAGAAAGCTCTATTTGTGGGAAAAAAAGGACGCCAATTTTGTTTTGGAGCCACGTCGCACGACCGCGCAATTGTCAGTTAAAGCGACGCAGTGGGCCTGGTCCTTTGGCTGCCAATTGGTCCGGGCCTGAAGTGGTTAAAAAGCAACCAGTCGAGCTGCTTTTTTTTTTTTACCTAAAAAAACTCAGGAACCAGGCAATAGGCCCCAAGAGAAGAGAAGGAATTGGTCGGCACAAAAGGGCAAAGGCAGAGGGAATGTCCTTTGCCATCCTCCTGTGCCAACCAATAAATCGCAATGACTTGTCATTGCCAGTGGAAGGAATGCTTCAGAAATTCCTATAGCCTCTCAGTCTCAGAAGCACCTCAGGCTGACAATAAATATGGGGCAGGAGGTGCTGCATCTACAATTCAAGGCCCTCCCTTGTTGGTCTTTCATCCGCCCCACAAATTTGTACAAAAATAATGGCGGAAGCTCCTGCTCCTCTCAGTCTGCAAGGAATTGTAATCCCCTTATCTGGACCAGCTCGTCTTCTTTGCCCCTTCCAGAGAAAAATTGCAGGTAGACCCGACAAAGGGCCACAGTCATTTGGGAAAGCCTTGGGTTGGCTTGTGAACCTTCAAAAATCTAATTTCAATGCAGCTCAGCAAGTTCAGTTTCTAGGTTATCAAATAGATTCTGTAGAACAAAGGTTTTTTTTTTTTTTTCCTTGCACAAGCAAAGAAAAACAAAGTCAAGAGTGTAGTAGCCAGGCTACAAGCAGGAGATATCAATCAGAAAGGTTGTCAGTCTTGGGAACCTCAACTTCGACAATGCCGGTGTATAGAGCTCTAAAGTCGCCCCCAGGTAGTGCAGGAACCTTTTTCTAAGTCTGAGCGACTGAATGGGGCACAACTTGTCAGGGGACTAAGTCGCCTGACAGGTAGCCCCAGTGTCAACTGAACCTGAAGCCTGTTTGTTTGTTATTTTTAATTAAAAAAAAAAAAGTGTTATTTACCTGGTCTTTGCAGTCGTTTTGCACCGAGCAGCCCCTACTCTCCTCTTCTCAGGTCCCCTCCCTCCTACCGAGTGCCCCCACAGCAAACAACAAGAAGATGAGTTGCTGCTCTGACAGTAACGGGAGCCAATGGTCGATTAAAAAAAAAAAAAAAAAAAAATCGATTAAATCGAACGCGAAAATTATAATCAGTAACAGCCCTATGGCATTAAGATAAAAACACCTGCCTTTTAGAACCACTTTAAATCAAACTTGTGAGTTCATAAGTCCATATGTGAATACATCTTCTCTCTTGTGACCTTGATCAAACATACAGGCAGATGCAATCACCTCTTGAATTGCAATAAATAAAAAGCCACATCCATCTGTGAGCAGATGGTGCATACTCAAACTTGAAAGGAAATCCACTACTATATAACACCTTTAGCAGAGGCCTCTTACCAGATGAGATGGACAATAAAGTCATAAATGGTCAATAGTAATATGGTAAAATCACACTTGATAAACAGTGTGAAATTACTGGCATCCAGTATATTCCCAAAGATGTCATTTCCAATGAAGCATGTAAGTCACGGCTTGTACGTGACAACATCAAACACATCACTCAGTGTGATCACACTGATTGTACCATATTGCTATTGCATCTTTTTTTGTTGTATAAAAAAAAAAAAATTGTTACAATGTTTTTTTATTTATTATTTTTTTTTTTTTTATTATTGCGCAAAATACCTTCTTTTACAGTGCTGCTGTCGCTCTCCTTCCCACGCCAAGCACTACAGTGGAAGGGCAGAGATTCCCAGCGAAAGCTATAAATAAAGTAGGGCTGTTACTGATTATAATTTTCGCGTTCGATTTAATCGATTTATTTTTTATTTTTTAATCAACTAATTTCGATTTAATTATAACGCACATACAGATCTACTTTTAGCTGATCTCCTTGCATTGCAACTCTGCATTAGTCAGTGGTAAATGTGGTATACACTATATACAATCACCCGACACTAGTTAGTTTCCACAATCCATGACTTAACTTTACAGTTCACACAAATACGTTTTAAATTCAAACTGTAGCACTGACGTAAGTTATTTTATTTTTCCACAGTAGCGTGACAATTCCTCCACCTCCAGTCTCACCTTATGGTATGGACCCCTGTGCAAACAGGTGGTCATGCAAGCGGGTATCAAAAGGGTTAACACAGACCATAAACTTCTCTCACGTCTCCTTAGATCTCGGCAAGGACGCCAGGTCATGGTTATAAAGAAAAGATCTAAGTGCTCACCGCTTAAGTATAAGACAAAATTTTTGTGTTCAAACACAAACTACTCGCATAAAGATGATAAACACACAGCATGTAAAGCCGACAATCATGTTAGTTCCGTAGGGCAGCAGCGGGTGACGTCATGCGTAGCGCACAGAGGCACTTCAGCAAGGGGAGAGGAGTCTGGTGAAGTTTATGTCCGTGACGTCACCGGATCTCTGACGGAACTCTCTGAAGACCGGGAAGCTGGCGGAGAGGTGAGTACCGATCAAAAAAATTAACGAATAATCGAGGAATTAATCTTTAATTTCCACAGCCCTAAAATAAAGTATTTGCGGAAATAAAACTGCACATTATATCTTCTTACAGGATTTCTTAGTAGTAGTGTTACAGCAATAGCGGCTGGGGAGGAGATGAGACACGCACTTAACCTGACTATGGCAATCATGGATCAGCAGCCATGATTACCGTGGTCAGTGCGCTAAGGGAAGCAGAGGAACTGCCAAGATCAGCCAGGTTTTTTAGAACATAGAGAGTGTATTTTGCTTTAACCACGTGCCTACTGGGCACTTTCTCCCCCTTCTTGCCTAGACCAATTTTCAGCTTTCAATGCTGTCGCACTTTGACAATTGCGCGGTCATGCATAAAGGTACTATTTTTTTTTATTTTTTTTCCAACAAATGGAGCTTTCTTTTCATGGTATTTGATCACCTCCCACCTGGCCACTTCACATAAATGGCCAGGTGATCCTTTTCTCGTTCTGAGTGCCCTTTTCCGGAATGTCCTCAGAACAAGTGCCCCCAGCGCGGCCCTATCCTGTGTTAATTATGCTCACAGGATCCAGCTGAGCAGAGATCGGGATATGGGCGCTGTGGGTTTGCCCTCCTCATCACGTGATTGCCGTGTCCAATCGCAGCCATCACAATGTAAACAGACACTTGTGATTGGACACAGCTGATTATGTGGTAAAGGGTTGCTGTGCTTGGCCCTTTACCTCGATCTGCGTTAATAGATGCCCTCCCAGAACTAGATGACCGCGCTGCAGCCGTCATTCAGCTATAGCGTGGTTAAAGGATCTTCTTCTTTTTTTTCTTTCTGGTTACAACTATATTAAAGGCTCTTTTTAGGGGTTGTGTTACAAGGAGGTTGTTTTGTTTTTGTTTGTTTTTTTTTTTTTTTTGTTTTTTTTTAGGGTTTAGGTTAAGTGTGCACATATGGAGATTTCTAACAGTTGTGTTTTTCTCTTTCCACAGATATGCTTTCACTGTATTGGCAAACATCTCTGTTTATGTTACTGCTTTGGTGCTATTTCGCTTCCAGCTGGGGGAGACAGGTGATGATTACACGCATTTGGGACGGAAAGACGCTCATGCCTTCAGGGTATGTGAAACCACATGATCGAAGTTTCAAAGTCAGACATTTTGTCTAAAGGACACATTCACATTTACTCAGGGATAAGCAAAACACAAGTCATGTATTTTTACTTGAATTTTGTTATGTGTATTTCTTCCAGATCTGTGCAGTAATCCAGGTTGAAACTTTGCCTCTGTGCAGGAGCTTCCTGCAATAAAGACTGGTCACTGCTGCTTTCTCTCCTTGTGTAGGGCGACTGGTCTGGTCTCTGCCCCACTTGTAGATTTTTCCTGCCAGGGTAACACCCCTATGGGAAAGAGACGTCGGCGCATTTGAGGAAGAACAGTGGGAGGAAGCCCTGCAGGCGGTTAAGACATACAGGCATACCCCACTTTTAAGTACACCATGGGGTTTATTTACTAAAGCTGGAAAGTGCAAAATCAGGCTCACTTCTGCATAGAAGTCAATGAGCTTCCAGGTATTATTACCAAAGCTTAATTGAACAAGCTGGGGTTAGAAGCTCATTGGCTTCTATGCAGAAGTGAGCCTGATTTTGCACTTTCCAGCTTTAGTAAATAAACCCCATTGTGTACTTAAAAGTGGGGTAGGCCTGTACTCTCTAAATGTGGCGCAACGCCTATCCAAACTGTACATTGTGTTGCAGGTATATTTTACCCCTGCAAGACTGCACAGGATGGACTAGGGGCTCCAGAGACCACGGCAACCTTATCCACCTACTGTGGCGCTGCCCCAAGTTACATCTTTATTGGTCTGGGGTTGTTGCTACCATCAATAAAGCATTTAAGGTTGCTGTGCCGACGGACCCTAAGCCTCTTGGGAATATAAGACGATCTCTCAATTGAGCACATCCCTAAGCAAGCCATAGCCAGAGCATTGTTCCAGGCACGTAAACTTATCCTCAGACACTGGAGGCGGAAGACTCCCCCCCCACTCTGAAAGAATGGATAACCTGCAGTTGGAGAAATATCTTCCAGCATCGGGATGGTCCTGAAAAATTCATCACCCTTTGGTCCCCATGGCTGGATACTCCTGACCTTAGCCCAGTGGAGTTGGCACTAGACAGACTGTTTACATGATGCGGAGAGTGACCCCTACTGCAAATGTATGAACATTTTTTTTTGAGTACACTTCTACTTATATCTAACAAAGTTGAAAGCTAGTTAAAGGGGGGTGGGAGTACATGGGCGTAATGAGAAGGGAAGCAGAGACCTTTAGAGATAATGCAATTTTGCCTTTTTTTAGTGGTTTGTGATAATAATGTGTTGAACCTTCTATGCTAATAACTGGTGTCAAACCTGATTTGTTGGACTTTTTGTTTAGTGCTACTTCAATAAAATCTTTCTGATATAAAAATCCTGGTGGTTATCCCGGGTGTGGCTGGGGTGTAAAAAATGTCACAACTATTAGCGGTAACCCCGACCCACACTCGGGATTGCATTGCAGAATCCTAACGAGCGCTGTGACACATGGGGGCGGAGCCCGGCAGAAAATATATATAAATTGAGAGCAAATGGTGGGACTTTATATGAAGCACACAGCAGCACAAAAAGAAGTCAAGTGACTGGAAAATACTGTTTATTCATGTTGTATAATCTAATGCCGCGTACACACGAAGGGACAATCCCGTTCATTTAGCACGTGACTTCAGGTTACGTAGCTAGCGTAGGCAGTTACTGCCGCCGCGCTAGCTCCGTGACCTGGCATGGATTTAAAGGGACTCCCCACGCCGAAAAAACGGCGTGGGGGTTCCCCCCAAATCCATGTCAGACCCTCATCCGAGCACGCAGCCTGGCAGGCCAGGAAAGGGGTGGGGACGAACGAGCGCCCCCCCCCTCCTGAGCCGTACCAGGCCGCGTGCCCTCAACATGGGGGGTGCCCTGGGGAAAGGGGGGCCGTGCGGCCCCCCCCCACCCCAAAGCACCTTGTCCCCATGTTGATGAGGACAAGGGCCTCTTCCCGACAACCCTGGCCGTTGGTTGTCGGGGTCTGCGGGCGGGGGCTTATCGGAATCTGGGAGCCCCCTTTAATAAGGGGGCCCCCAGATCCCGGCCCCCCACCCTATGTGAATGAGTATGGGGTACGATGTACCCCTACCCATTCACCTAAGGTGTAAAATGTAAAGTACAAAAACACACACACTTTTGAAAAAATATTTTATTGCACTGCTCCGGGGGTCTTCTTCCGTCTTGGGGGTCTTCTCGCCGGACTCCTCCGCTCTCTTCTGCTCTTTTACCTAGCTCTTTCACGAGCGGGGGAGTCCGGCTACCTTCTTCGTCGTCGCCGCCGTCGTCTGGGGGTCTCGATCCGCCTTCGGGGGTCTTCCGGGGGTCTCTTCTGTTCTTGCGGCGGTCGTCGTCTTCCACGCCGCCGGCGCCTTCTCCTTCTTCTTGTCCTTCTTCTTGTTCTTCTTCTTCCGATGTTGACCCGTCGCTGTCTCTGCCCGGAATGCCTGTGCCGCTCTGCGCTGAGACTTATATAGGGACATGGGGGACAGGGTCACATGTTCATGTCACATGGTGACCCCACCCCCTTGCGATGTCACAGTCCCAGCATCCTCCGGGACTGTGACAACACAAGGGGGCGGGGTCACCATGTGACATGTGCATGTGACCCTGTCCCCCATGTCCCTATATAAGTCTCAGCGCAGAGCGGCACAGGCATTCCGGGCAGAGAGAGCGTCGGGTCAACATCGGAAGAAGAAGAACAAGAAGAAGGACAAGAAGAAGGAGAAGGCGCCGGCGGCGCGGAAGACGACGACCGCCGCAAGAACAGAAGAGACCCCCGGAAGACCCCCGAAGGCGGATCGAGACCCCCAGACGACGGCGGCGACGACGAAGAAGGTAGCCGGACTCCCCCTGCTCGTGAAAGAGCTAGGTAAAAGAGCAGAAGAGAGCGGAGGAGTCCGGCGAGAAGACCCCCAAGACGGAAGAAGACCCCCGGAGCAGTGCAATAAAATATTTTTTCAAAAGTGTGTGTGTTTTTTTTGTACTTTACATTTTACACCTTAGGTGAATGGGTAGGGGTACATCGTACCCCATACTCATTCACATAGGGTGGGGGGCCGGGATCTGGGGGCCCCCTTATTAAAGGGGGCTCCCAGATTCCGATAAGCCCCCGCCCGCAGACCCCGACAACCAACGGCCAGGGTTGCGGGAAGAGGCCCTTGTCCTCATCACTGGGGACAAGGTGCTTTGGGGTGGGGGGGCCGCATATAAATGGAGGGGGGGGGCGCTCGTTCGTCCCCACCCCTCCTGGCCTGCCAGGCTGCGTGCTCGGAAAAGCATTTGATCATTTACAACATAAGTTACATAGTAGTCCGCAATCATTGAAACAGTTGTAGAACAGACAATGGATACATTTTTATAAACATGGGTAAATTGGAAATAAAACTAAATATAACAATAAAAAAATTATATGAGAAGAGGGGAGAAAAAAAATAAAAATAAAAAGCATAATTCATATACTGAATGATTATAGACATGAATAAAACCGTAGAGGATATAAATTAATCCATGGTTGAATGGTAGTAAAATGTAAGGCTTGATGCGTTTTGTGGCCTTATAGCCGCTCATCAGAAGCATAAACTATGGAATATATCTAAAAACAAAAAATATTAACTCTAAATGGTCAAAAGGATAATTGATTTTGGTTAAGGCAAATGAAAGAAAAAATTGTATATAAAGGTTGTTACCAGGTTGCATATTGAACCTAAGTCTGCACAGCAGTGCAGCATCGAAAGTAGCCAAAAAATAGCAAGGTCTCATCTCCGGGCACTGCGGTCGCCAAAAGGGTGATGGCAACCAGCACAGACAATTCGTGGGCCATGTGTGTGTGAATAGACAACCCTGTGAAGGGAAAAAGCAGTGAGCCTGATGAAAAAACCTAAGATGCAAGATAAATGCATGAGAAAGAAAGGTGATTAATGTAGAATGTAAAAGTAGAGCGGTGAGTAATAAAGGGTGTAAGAGGAAAAGAGAAAAAATAAATAAATAAATATCTATAATATATATTGTTGTTTCAGCCTGGAAACTTTGAGCTTGCCCATGGCAACCAAAAAGTGTCCCTTTACGTCAAGTGGTTTTAGAACAGCTAAAAAACAGCAATAGTAAGTTAGAACACTTGCAGAATTGAGCGCTGATGAATTGTGGGGAAATTCATTTTATTATAATTAAAAAAAGAGGGTAAAATCCGCGCTTAGTAAAAAACAGCATGCAGCAGCTGAACACTATAACCCAGATATAAGGTATAAATAAATGTGTAGAAAAAAGTGCAGTGCTAAAATATATGAAGAGAGTTTTTGTGCACAACTTACAAAAATTGCAAATTAGTGACCATATATTATGTGAACAGTGTTACCATACATCACATACAAAACAAATGCTAAATACTGCAAAAAACTTGCATAAATCGCATATAAAGAAATTGCTAAATACTGCAAATAAATAAAACTTGCATAGATCAAGCAAAACTAAGGAATATACAAGACCAAAAGATATATATGGAGAGTGCTACAATAAAAGTGCAAAAAAAAAATGATGAGAAAAAATAAATATATAGTTAATATCTAAAGGAGGTCAAGAGCGCCAATTGGATCACAGATCCCCAGAAATGAACTCCAGATCTCCTGGGCCTTCTTGATCTCCTGGGCGTCTCTTGTCAATGACCTCTGTGTCCCGGACAGTCTCTCAATCAAGGTAAGTATCCCTAGTGTTCAAAAGTTTGTGCACATCTTGCAAAAAAGATATGATACTCCAAATAGTGTGATATTGTCTCATCAAAAATATTTATTGGAGTAAATTATACAAATGCTGTTTGGGAGCTTCCACAAGTCTCCAATTAGCATAAAAACAGGTTTAAAACAGAGTTGCTAGCAAGTAAAAAGTTCTGTAGACGTTCAAAAAGCGATCGCTCATGCACAGAGCATGTGGGCGTGACTACCAGACGATCGTTTCGTCAACAACTGATGTCATCAGGGGTACGCCGACACACCTGCGCTGAGGCTCTAAATAGGCTGCTGGCAGAGCAGAAATGCACTGCTATAGGTTTAACCAGGGAATGAGCAAAGAGGGATAATTGGATGCAGACAGAAGCAGATCCCAATCCATCACAGCTGATGGCATTATACTTAATGCATTCATGTTTGCAGAGACATAGGCCCCTTTCACACGAGGCGGACTCCGCTTGCATGGAGTCCGCCTCTGTCCGCCGGCTCAGCGCGAGATCTCTCCATTGATCTCCGCTGAGCCGGCGGATGACAGGTCCCTCTCTGCTCACTGAGCGGGGAGGGGCTTGTCGAGCGCCGCTGGTCTTTATAGAGAGATATGATGAAAACGGACAGCGTGTCCGTTTTCATCAGATCTCACCCGATCCGCCAGCGACGGATCTGGACGTAGAGACATACGTCTGCTTTTGGCGGATCGGACCGGGTCGGATGTCAGCGGACATGTCTCCGCTGACATGCAACGCTCCATAGACCAGCATGGAGCGCCCGTTAAGGTCCGCCGTCAAAACTGACAGGCGGATCTGAACGGTCCAATCGTGTGAAAGGGGCCTTAGAGACACTGTTTAGTGCATGGTCCGTTCTGGAAACTCTCCACACTGCCATCTTGTGGCCAAAAAGGATAACTACAATATTGCCATAACACTATATTAAAATCTTGTTTGGGAATTTTGTAAAAAAAAATGCTTTACCAGCCTTACAATACACAGTATCATTGCAAAATCTAGAAAAACAGACAGCCCCAAATCCACGAAAATATATAAAAATAAAAAAGGTTTTTTTTGGTGTTGGAAAGGTTGAGAAAGGCTGGCCTAGCCTGATATGCAGCATACGTATAGTTCGGCCAACATATTCCAGGCCACAAGGGCACCGGAGGAGATGGACCACACACTTAGTGGTACACGTGATAAACGTTATAATAGGATATGTAACCCCTGTACCTGTTGAGGCGAATTCTGTCAACCTTCTGCCCCGATACGTATTGATTTTACACGCCTGACATTTGCCACAAGGGTAATATCCCTTCAAATCACCAAAAAAGGTTAGGGGGGTCTGGGACATTGGGTGCTATGGTAATCCTCAGGTTTGCCCGCCTAAAGATAGCATTCGGTCGATGAGACAGTAGGGGGCCCAATATCCGATCATTTTTAATAATTGGCCAGTGCTTCCTAACGATCCTTTTTTTATCGCCCAGTGTTGACTGGAAAAAGTTGTCATGAAGGCCAGACGATAGTCACCTGTATTGGTCTCTCGAGCCACCCTGTCTCCTAGAAGCTCCTGACAATCCTTGTTGTTAATCTCCACTAAGTGAATCCATAGCTTATCTATCATAACCTTTTGTCAGAAATCTGCTTTTTAGAACCAAGGCCTCCCTAAGGATATCTGAGTTGGTGC
Source organism: Lithobates sylvaticus (assembly GCA_028564925.1). Taxonomy (NCBI): domain Eukaryota; kingdom Metazoa; phylum Chordata; class Amphibia; order Anura; family Ranidae; genus Lithobates; species Lithobates sylvaticus. The sequence continues at coordinate 437,053,850 of CM053026.1, forward strand.
AATTCCTTTTTAGGCGTAAAAACTGACCCTTAGACCCCTTTCACACTGGGGCATTTTTTAGGCGTTTTTTAAGCGCTTTAGTGTTAAAAAAGCGCCTGTAAAGCGCTTGAAAGAAGCCTCATCTGCAATCCCAATGTGAAAGCCTGAGTGCTTTCACACTGAGATCCCTTTCACACTGGGGCGTTTTAGCTTAAAAAAAAAGCGCCTGTAAAGCGCCTGAAAGAAGCCGTAACTGCAATCCCAATATGAAAGCCCGAGTGCTTTCACACTGAGGCGCTGCGCTGGCAGGGCGTCAAAAAAAGTCCTGCAAGCAGCTTCTTTGCAGCGCTTTTGGAGCGGTGAATACACCGCTCCTAAAGCGCCCCTTCCCATTGATTTCAATGGGAAGGGGCGCCTGCAAAACGCCCGAAAAGTGCTTTTGGCAGCAGCGCTTTGTGGGCTCTTTTAACCCTTTTTTTGGCCACTAGAAGGGGTTAAAAGCGCCCCACTAGCGATCGAAAAGCGCTGATAAAGCGCTGCTAGTTTAAGCAGCGCTTTACGAGCGTTTTTCGGGCGCTGGCAGTGTGAAAGGGCTCTTAAAGCACTTGGGCTTTCACATTGGGATTGCAGATGAAACTTCTTTCAAGCGTTTTACCAGCGCTTTTTTTTTTTTTTAACGCTAAAGCGCCTGAAAGCGCCTGAAAAACGCCCCAGTGTGAAAAGGGCCTTAGGTACTGCCATCAACCACGACTGGTGGTGGCAGGAATCTAGTGGGATAAAACCATTACGGTCACTCTTTTTAAAAAGGTTTGTGTGCATAGTCCATCGCCCTCAAAGCGATGCTATATATTGATATAGGGCTGGGGAAAAAATCAATTTGAATTGAGTTGAGGTCAAATCGATTAAAATTTTCAGCAGGACTGGCACGGTGTCAGCGGACTAGGCCGAAGCCGCGGCCTTGCCTAAAAACTCCTGCCTGCAGCTTCCTAGGACTGCCGCTGACACCACTCTGGTCCTGAGGAGCTGCGGGCAGGAGTTTTTAGGTGAGGCCGCGGCTTCGGCCTAGTCCGTGAGGCTGGACGGCGTGGACTAGGCTGAAGCCGTGGCCTCGCCTAAAAACTCCTGCCGGCAGCTCCTCTTAACCGGCGCGGTGTCCATCAAAAAAAAAAAAAAAAAACTCCTATTTGAATCGTAAATCTATTTTTATTTATTTATTAAATTTTTGGAGAAAATCGCCCAGCTCTACCCTGATATGGAGATCCTGAGATCCAAAAAAATTATTTCTGTGGGGCTAATCTCATGAGCAAGGGCAATTCCCCTGTTATTGTTATTTAAATCTGATGGGAAAGCCTGCACTGATTCTACATCGCCATTCCAGATAAACAAAATGTCATCTATAAATCTTTTCCAGATAATCAGTTCTGAGCGTCTATTATGTAGAATCATATCCTCCTCCCACTTTGCCACGAAGAGGTTGACCATGCTAGGCGCAAATTTGGCTCCCATGGCCACCCCCTTCTTTGAAGAAAAAAGGTACCATTATGCCAAAAATAATTATGAGTCGTTGCGAAATTAAACAACTCCAAAACAGTTACCCTGTGTGGTAGTAGTGGTAGGATCCTGTCGCAAGAAATGTTGTACAGCCTCATATCCTAAATGGTGCGGAATTGACTATAGGTAAGTGGATTGCCAATCAATATCATTAAGAATATTAATGACATGTTTGGTGTCCTTGATGAACGAGGGGGTGCCCATCATCAGTGGCTGTAGATAAGTCTATATATTTCCCTACATGCGAGGTGATGGAATCTATGCCACTGATGATGGGCTGACCCAGCGGGTTGGTAAGGGTTTTGTGTATCTTGGGGAGTGAGTAGATAATTGGTAGCCGAGGGGCCAAGGGCACCAAATGCTCCTTCTCCTTTCTATTCAAGATCCCCAAATCAAAACCCTTTTCAATAAGCTCTCTTAGTTCTATTTTGAACCTATTAGTGGGGTCAATAAGCAGGGTGGAGTATGTTTTTGTATCTGATAAGATTCTAGCCATTTCCTGCATATAGTTTTCCTTATCCAGGATTACTATTGCTCCCCCCTTGTCCACTGGGCAGATCACAATATCCTTCCTTTTACCTAGGGGCTCCAATCCCTTCTTTATATCCTGTTGTGGCTGTGCAGGCCTCAACTTTAAACCCTCCAGGTCCTTAAGTACTAATTCACGGAAAACATTTAATATTGGGGGGCCACATTCCCTAGTGGATTAAATAATGATGCATTAGACAAACCTGAATGCCTAATGTCTGTCTAGAGGGATTACTTAAAATATACCTCCTAATATTTAATTTTCGTGTATACTTCTGTATATCTACAAACGTTTTTGTTAAGATTCCGCGGAGGGGCATATTTCAAGCCCTTATTGACGATTGTTAATTCCTCTACAGAGAGTTGTTTAGTGCTCAAATTAATAATGCTGCTAGTTTCTATGTCCTCCTTCTTTTTTGGGGGGGAAGACGCCTCCCCCCTCTGCACCTTCTTTTGCATCCCCATTTCGTTTGTGCCCCCCTCTGGATATCATCTGAAAATCCTGTTGGTATTGGTTTGCAGACGGGTGCTGGTTATGTCAGGGGTAAGGGGTAGGGTGATTGTTTTTATTATCCTAGGTTCCATTTCCCTTATGTTGTCAAGAGGGACATAGCTGTTATTAGTGCTTACTCCAAAATGATTGTCAGTATCCCTCACATTGTACTGGCCTTGCGGATCAACATGTGTGCGAGGTAGGTAGATCCTCCCTCCATGATGCCATGATGGAGGGGAACCCCCATATGAGGATTGTCTATTACGATAAGGGCCCTGTTTACGCCTGCCACCCCGGCCTACCGGATATTGTGCTGGAACTCCCCATTTTCCCTGGGGGTGTGGGGAGGAGGGGCATCCATATCCTTGGGGGTCCTGTATACTGGACTTTTTACTACTTGCTAGCAACTCTTTGTTTTAAACCTGTTTTTATGCTAATTGGAGACTTGTGGAAGCTCCCAAACAGCATTTGTATAATTTACTCCAATAAATATTTTTGATGAGACAATATCACACTATTTGGAGTATCATATCTTTTTTGCAAGATGTGCACAATCTTTTGAACACTTGGGATACTTACCGTAATTGAGAGACCTTCCGGTACACTGACAAGAGACGCCCAGGAGATCAAGACGGCCCAGAAGATCTGGAGTTCATTCCTGCTGATCTGTGATCCAATTCGCGCTCTTTGACCTACCTGAGTAAGGGGGGTCGCTGGCGGTCCGGTAAGCTTTCCTTTTACTAGAGGTGACGGTTATCACAAGGTCAAGCAATCACACTAAGTCACATATTCATATGAAGATTTTTTAGTCACATGTATGGACTTCCTTGAGAACAAATAAATATATATATTTAGTTAAAGCGGAGCTCCACCTGAAAAAAAAAAAGTAAAAATCAGCAGCTACAAATAGTGCAGCTGCTGACTTTTAATAAATGGACACTTACCTGTTCCTGGTTCCAGCGGTGTCGGCAGAAGATGACGAGTGAGCGCTCGTCTCTCGCTGCCCCGCCGCCATCCTCTGTCAGGGAATCAGGAAGTGAAGACACAAAGTCTTCACTGCCCGGTTCCCTACTGCGCATGCGCGAGTCGCGCTGCGCGTCTGTATTTGTCCCCGCTGTGTCCTGGGAACTGTGTTTCCCAAGACACAACGGGGCATTCTCGGATAGAGAAGGGGCGTCTCAGATAATGCGTCCCGGAAGTGGGTGCAGATACCTGTATTATACAGGCATCTGCACCCCCCTCCCCCCTGAAAGGTGCCAATCGTGGCACCGGAGGGGGGGGAGGAATCCGATAAGCGAAAGTTCCACTTTAGGGTGGAGCTCTGCTTTAATATCAAATCATATTTTTTGCACTTTTATTGTAGCACTCTCCATATAACTTTTGGTCTTGTATATTCCTTAGTTTTGCTTGATCTATGCAAGTTTTATTTATTTGCAGTATTTAGCAATTTCTTGGTTTATATGCGATTTTATATACGTTTTATGCAAGTTTTTTGCAGTATTTAGCATTTTTTCTGTTTTGTATGCGATTCATGGTAACACTGTTCACATTATATGGTCACTAATTTGCACTTTTTTGTAAGTTGTGCCCAACAACTTTCTTCATATTTTAGCGCTGCACTTTTTTGTCTACACATTTTATTATAATTTTTTTTTTATTATTTATAATAATTTATGATTTCGTGTTTCAAACTTTCATATCCGGTATGTCTACTAGACTCTTGTTTGGACAGATTTAATTGTGTTATTACTAAGAATTACAGGCCTACAATATAAAATGCCACATTTCTATGCAAAACAATGTACCGCTTTGAGATTCAAAAATCTGACATAATCCTACCGCCAGGGAGGTTAAACCTATAATTTCAAATTTCTGTTTAAAAAAAAAAACAAAAAAAATATCCAATAACATCAAACATCAAAAAAAAAAAAAAATGTAATCCTAATAAGCGTATATTGGTTTGTGTGAAACTCCTAGTGTCTACAAACTATGGTGTGTGTGTGTTTAGAAACAAACTTTGTATCTGTCTAGGAAGGGATTCAAAGCCATTTCTAAGGCTTTGGAACTATATCTATATAGCTTGGAATCTAGGAGCCAGGTTTTTTTTTTTTTTTTTTTTTTGAACGACCGACAAAGCTTTATTTTTAATATAAAAATTAACCAATCTTTAATTTAACACAGACAACTAGAACCAAACATTATATATAGGCATTTAACTTGTGTAGGTAATGAGTATATTCTGATGTGACACCAAGTGTTTAATGTAATGTCATTTTTTTTTCACTTGGCTTTTTGTGGCCATGAATATGCCTTTTGCAATTAAAGTGCCAATGGTCAACCGCCTTTGCAGGATCAAAATCCTTCACTGATGGTCCATTCATGTTGGTCATCAAATCACCTAAACCTTCTTGCTGCATTAAAGATCTGAACTTATTTTTTACAAAGTTCATTAAGCTGAATCCTCTCTCACAACATGCGGGTGAGACAGGCAAAACAGACACGATAGACAACAAGTTTCCCAAAACTGGAAATCTGTCTGTGTTGGAGAGTGCCAAATCCAGAAGTTCACACAGTTTCTTTCCTTTTCCAAGAACTTTAAATTCATACCACTCATTGTGGATTGCATGCATGCATTTATCATGCATTTTAGGCATTGAGAGCTGGTTCTGGAAATGCTGAGCCAATGTTGTAATGTCATCAACACCATAGTCCTGTAGTGCTTTTCCCGATGACCAGGCAAAGGTATCAAACACTGCAAATATTTATTTTGAATGAGAAATCGCTTTTCTAGATATTTTACACCATACTGAATCAATTTGTCCTTTTAATTTTGGATCAAAGAAGTTAGAATTGCTGAGTCCGTGCAACTGTACATCTTGATACTGTCCTTAGAGTGATGTTCCAGTTAGAAATCTCTCCTCATACTGTTTTGGCACATCTTTGAGTGATTTTTAAAGAAGAAATTGTGTTTTTCACATGCAACTCAATTGTGCTTAAGAAAAGCTCTTCCCTTTAAAATAAAAGGGAGAGGTTCTTAATAATTTCTAGAAAGTCAAGCAGAAAATGAAGCATGTGAACAAATTTGAAGTCAGTTATTTTTTTCAACAAACCATGTGCAACTGTAGAAGCACTGTCTTTTTCTGCAGCAACACCTTCAAGGTGGACTGTCACACATTTCCAATCTTTGACAAGTGCAGAGAGAGCACTGACTTTGCTTGACACCCATCTTATGTTATGCAAGTACTGAAATTTCTAAAAAAAAATTCATGAAAACTTTCAGCTACCTGCCTTAGCTGTCGCATTCTCTTGGGTGAATGCTGGTAAAATTGGTACAGCTTCTTTATAACAGAGTCAAGGTCATCAATTAGTTTTCCATCTTTCACAGAGCTTAATACACTTAAATTTGATCTGTGTGCAACACAGTGAATGCCAATTACATGGCTGAGATTTTGACGTACTTTCTGTACCAGTCCATTTTCAGCTCCAATCATGCTTGAAGCACCATCTGTACCAATTCCAATCAGCTGGTTTGAAAAAAGCAAGTCTAAAAGACCATGTGTCTTCAGCTCTTTAGTGATGGTTTCCAAGTACCCATCTGCAGTTGCCCAAGAGGTAGGACTGATGGAAATACTTTTTTGATCCTATTGTTCTTGATGTATCTGACATACAATATTAATTCTTCTACTCCTCCTTTGTCAGTTGATCCATCTAGCATCAAACTAACATATTTGGCCTCCTTTAGCTCGCAGATGAGTTCTTTCCGGATTACAGTTGCAATATGTGAGATGAATTCCTTGCATCTCTTGTCATTTGCATACTCCTCTCACACAGCAACCCCTAGTTTCCCTGTCAGCTCTAACAAACCTTTAAAGTCTGTATGTGGCTTATTGTTTTTTGCAATATAATAGGCCACATTAAATAGAACTTTTATGTGGTTTAACATCCCTTGGTCCATTTTCCTAACGCATGCAGCCAATGGCGTAGCTTTTATACATTTGTCATGCTGGAGTGACTTTCCATGTTTTTTTGAAGGTCTCCAGTTTAAATGGTCCTGAAAACCCTTTCACAATCTTGGATGTGTGGTAAGCAATGTCAGGGAAGGAGGCACAAATCTCGCATATGGCTATGCCTGTATTATGGTCAAATTTAAGCCATGTGAGTTCCTTGCACCAATCTTGTTTAAACTTCCTTCTTCCTTCATTTTGAGGGAGACTTGTTGAAGGGGAGTTCTCTGCTGGTTGTTCTTCTCTTGTGCCGTTTGATTCTGCAGTAACGTGTTGCACTGCACTTTCTGAACAAGAAGTCTTTGCAAAGAAATTTTGTCATCCGCAGTTGCTTGGCATCTTCTGGTGTCACAGCTTTTGCGGCACGTTTCATTTTTTCTGAATTCCCAAACTAAGATGGTTTTGTTGAATTCCCAAACAAAGAAGATTTAGTACACGTTATTACTTCATGGCAAAGTCTCCAAAATTAAAATGTTTAATATATATTTATTCTTTAAAAGCAAAGCATCCCTTCTCTTATGTAGCCCTGATGTGTATCTTTACAGATGCACAACACAGGTTTACACACAGTTATGCCTCTCAGCTTTTGCCCATTAACCTTCTTATGATTCCTAAGAACTTTTAGCCACTGGTCCTCCAGAAGGTTACCCCCTTTATGACTAGGCCATTTTTGGCTATTCGACACTGCGCTACTTTGACAATTGCACCATGCATCACTGTACAGAAATGAAATTTATATAATTTCCCACAGATAGAGATTTTTATATTTGCGCAATAAAGATCCCAAATGTTGAAAGCAAAAAACAATAATTTTAACTTTTTGCAATAAAACATATCCAATAAATGTTGGCCAAAACGCATTCTGCTACATGTCTTTGGTTAAAAAAAAAAAATCACAATAAGTGTATATTATTATTAGGTTTGTGTGAAAGTTAGTCTACAGATTATGGTGTATATATACTGGAGTTTTTCTTTTATTTTTTAATACTAGTAATGGTGGCAATTAGCAACTTGGAGTGGGACTGTGATAGTATGGCATACAATCCGACACTGGGTCGGAACTAACTGCTGCCGACATCTCAAGTGACACTAATACAGTGATCAGTGATAATACACACTGTCACTGTAATAATGACACTGGGTGAGAAGGGGTTAACACCAAGGGCAATCAAAGGGTTAACTATGTTCCTAGTAGCGTGTGTTTACTATGTGGTGCTTTAACTAAAGAATGTGACTGCTTTTATTTTTTTCCAGGGACACAAGACCACTATATATATATATATATATATATATATATATATATATATATATATATATATATATACTCACGTATAAGCCGAGTTTTTCAGCACATTTTATTGTGCCCAAAGTGCCCCCTCGGCTTCTTCTCGAGTCAAGCATTTTTCTGCAGCAGAAAATGAAATTTTCCGACCCGATTTTTGTGGCCCCGTATCTCGGGGCCTCTTGGTGCTAGGAACCCCACATTTGGTGTGCAAACCCAGTGGAACCAACACAACATATCAAAAGATGGGGTTCCTAGTACCAAGAGACCCCGAGATAGGGGGGCCCAAAGTCGGTTCGGAAAATGTCATTCTCTGCTGCAGAAAAGTGCTTGACATTTTTCTGAACCGACTTTGGGGCCCCGTATCTCGGGGCCACTTGGTAATAGGAACCCCATCTTTGGCTATGTTGTAGTGCTGAGTTTGCATAACAAATTTGGGGTTCCTAGCACTAAGTGGCCCCAAGATACGGGGCCCCAAAGTCGGTCAACTGTGTCCACCTGCAGCAATGTTATTTCAGGACCCTTTGGGTCCAGAGACCCCACATTTTAGCTGCAGATAGGGGGCATCTAGGAACCCTTAACTATCAAGTTTGAAGTTTGGGGGACCTATGGCTGCAAATGGGCACAGTGAGGCTGCAAATGGGCATTGTTGATCCTCTTTTCCACTTACAGTAGCTGCGCATTTCTCACCCTAGGCTTATACTCGAGTCAATACGTTTTTTTTTTTTTTTTTTCCGTTTTTTTTTGTGGTTAAAATTTGGTGCCTCGGCTTATATTCAGGTAGGCCTATACTTGAATGAATGTGTGTATATATATATATATATATATATATATATATATATATATATATATATATATATATATATATATATATATATATATATATATGTGTGTGTGTGTGTGTATATATATATATATATACATACATACATACATATATATATATACACACATATATATATATATTATTCTGGGATTTACTTTCTGAGGTGCTAAAATGCCAGGGCTGTACAAACCCCCCAAATGACCTTTTTTTTGGAAAGTAGACACCCCAAGGTATTTGCTGAGAGACATGTTGCGTGCATTATTTATTTTTTTACACAAAGTTGTCACTTTGAGATATTTCTCGCACATGCCATGGGTATATGTGTAATTGCATGCATAATCACACACTGCTACTTCTCCTGAGTTTGGGGATACCACAGTGAGAGTCTTTTTGGGAGCCTAGTCACGTACAGACAAAATCCAATGACCCCTTTCAGGCTTTCAAAGGGGGCATTTCCTCATGTTGCTTCCTTACTACCTTTCACAGTTTGAGTCCCTTAAATGCCAGGATGGTCCCAACACTTTTAATACTTGGGCATATGAAAAAAAAGCCTAACAGATTCCTCCATTCACTTCGATCAATATGGATCAATACATTTCTGCCAGAAAAAGTGTGTGGTATGCCCACAGTTAGAATCTACCACCCTGCATCCACCCACTTCTAATGTTGGACGTACATGTAACGTTCATTTTATTTATTTATTTATTTTTGTTCGTTCAGCTGAAACAGATTTCTCCATTCAAATCGTTCAATGTAGATATAGAAATCTCTGCCCGAACAAACTTGGAAAAAAATGATATGCGGAAGCATAGGAATGATACACCCACTGACCTTCCCAGGCCCCTCATGCTTGGGCATACACAAACTGTAATTTAAAAAAAATATTTTTTTTTTTTTTTTTTTTTTTTAAACTGCTGATGAGATGTCTACTACTGCAGTGCTACACTCACTGACAAATGTTTTCTGAAGGTAGCACCCTGCTGCTGTCAGAATTAACAGATCAGTGCTAGACTGGTGCTTTTTCCTACTGACTCTGCATTACCAGCAATAGCTCACTTAGAAGCAGGACTTACTCATTTACCACAGACACTCCCAACAGTAGTGTTACTAAACACTCTGTGGAAATACATCAGAACACATATGAAAATTAGAGGGGTATGTTACTTCACCCCTATATGGAGAAACAAATCTTTCAAGGAACTATATAAACTCGTAAACTTCCAACAATGGGAAAGGTTGGGGATACTGTACATACCTCAGTTGTTCAGTGGTGCCACGTTCAAGTCATTCACAAATCTCCAAGAAGAATTTGCAATCCCTAGGACCCAATTCTACCAGTATCTACAGCTCAGGCACGCGGTGAACAGTGAACTTAGACTATCCTCTCTCTCGACAGTGTCACATCCTCTGCAGTTTGATGTGGCAATGGCGAAAGACAGAAAGGGCATGATCTCCAAAATATATGCCAAACTAATCCAAAGATCGCATGATGCCTCCACATTACCCTGTAGAAAAGGCTGGGAGAAGGACCTAGGGCCTATTGACGGAGAACAATGGGAACTTTGTCTGACATCCGCACCGTTGGTCTCAGTATCGATGTCACATAGGTTGTCACATCTTCTACTATTACACAGGGCATACAGAACCCCGTCTAGACTGCCCAGATGGGGTATCCGTGACTCTCCTTTATGCCCTAAATGCAATAGGGAAACTGGAGACTTGCTACATATGATGTGGAAATGCCCAAAGTTGTTCAGGTACTGGCAATATGTTCTGACGACTATTTCCCAAGTATTTCAAATACCAGTTCTGCGTGACCCAGTGGTTTGCCTCCTTGGTGCTCTGGAGATACCCTCTCTCGCTCAATGGACACACTGCAATTTTACGCCTCCTATATCTAGCTAGAAAAGCGATTGCGAGGTTTTGGATAACTCCCAGAGTACCAACGGGGAAAGGTTGGGTGGAAATGGTGAACAGTATGCTGATTAGAGAAAAACTCACCTACCAACATAGGAATGTCCAAAAGAAGTTTTTTGCACTATGGCAACCATGGCTAGATACTCCGGGGTTGGCACCAACCCAACTGATTAGAGACAGACTACTCCAAATGTAACCTATTAAACAGGGACAGTTGATAACAGCTATTACCTTGGGGAAATGTACGGATGTGATGATGGAAGAGAGGCATGGTGCATACGAATGGTTAATGACTATGCTATACAGAGTGAAGGGAAGTGGCAGTTGTTTTTTTCTTTTCTTTTTTTTTTTTTTTTTTGTTTCTGCAATTCCTTACTATCCGGACACATTTTGAATACTATTCGTGAGTGCTGGTCGGTACTCCTTGAACTATTTTGGTTACTACATGGACTTCTGGCTTTAGTGGTACAATCCACAATCTTACATGGGATCTTTGATACAATAGGCCCTGTTTATGTGTTCATGTACATAGATACCGTGTGAAGACTTTCCTTTTTCTAACGATTGTAGTGATACAGTATATAGATGTATGTGGTATCTATCACGAATCTATGCCTTACAGTGATTGTAACCGCCTGAATGTATCAATGTTTTGTTTTTGTTCAATAAAACCTTTTTCTGATTTAAAAAAAAACAAAAAAAAAACAGATCAGTGCTGCAGCTGACTGGTTACATAGTAGGCGAGGTTGAAAAAAGACATTTAGTCCAATCTATGTGTGTGATTTTTATGTCAGTATTACATTGTATATCCCTGTATGTTGTAGGGGTGCACATCTTCACCGGCCTCACGATTCGATTACGATTATGTCCACGATTCGATTCCGCGATGCTTCACGATTAATACCCAAGTGCCCATGGTTTACAACTTTTCATCAAAAAATGAATACAAGCAGTCAGAAATTGAAGAAATATATTTATTTGTATAGCAGATACTCAAACAAATACACCAAGTTCCCTGCATATAGCCAAGTCTGAACATGAACAGTGCAGCAGACAACAGTATTTTTTTAAAACGGTACTGTGACATCAAACTGTTGTGTAATGTGTAGTGCTGGCCTGGTGCAGTAGTTTACATTTTAATATTTTATTTTATGAAGAAGTAAACTATAACTTGTAAACAGTAACACTGACATCTATAAAACGGAGCACTTCCAGTTCATGACTGGCAATTGCAAACCTCACAGTGAACCTGTTTACACAGTCACACAGTGTGTTGCAGAACTTCCTGGTTCACCGTGATGATTGTTTGCCAATGCCACCACCACCACCACCCAGCAAGTCAACACAGATGGAGGATGGCTAGATTGGCGTTGTAAGCTCTGAGTTGTCACCCAGTCACTTTACAGAAAACGTTAATATCTGCACTCTACCATGATACGTATACACCTGTAACTGAAGCCAAGCCACGCCACCATTAGAGGAAGCCGGAAAATCCTTGAAAGAATAAATCAATTGAAGCTTAAAACCTTGAGTTTAACCGTTATAGGATTAGAAATATTCACACACGTCAGTGAATCAGAATCATGAGAAAGGGCAGGCCATTGGGCCTGGGCCACAGTCAAGCAATGGCACAGCCACTCATCAGGTCGGTGTGTGATTTTTTTTTGTTTTGTGTGTGTATTTGTGTGATCAAAGATTTACTCCAGGTTTTAAGATTCAATTTATTCTTTCAAGGATTTGCATTCCTCTGGTGGCTTGGCGTCAGTTGTCTGGAATTAAATACAGAATTCATTTGGTTGAAGGTTAAACCCCTAGAAACAGACACAAAAATTCAAAATGGACAGTTGGACATGGAAAACCATTCTCCATCTCCTCCAGTGCTAGAAAAGCTATAACAAATATAATATCATATACTCCAGGTTCACTGTGATGATCACTGTTTGTTTGCAATTGCCAGTGCCACGGCCATCGGCCGGCCGTTGCCACCAGTCACTGTCAGTGAAGTCAACAACACAGTGTGACTGCGTTGTGTTGATGGCACTAGAGTGGCATAACTGGCCTTATAAAGGTCTTGTTGATAATGACTTGGGGATTAGGGAATAGGGAGGGAGAGGGGAAAAAAGAGGGATGTAGAGATGAAGGGCAATGGTGGGGGAGAGGGCAATGGTGGGGGAGAGGGCAATGGTGGGGGAGAGGGCAATGGTGGGGGAGAGGGCAATGGTGGGGGAGAGGGCAATGGTGGGGGAGAGGGCAATGGTGGGGGAGAGGGGGGAAATGGAAAAGAAAGAGGGAGATACAGGGGGAGGGAAGTTTTCCTCCTTTCCTTCGTTCTCCCTCTCCACCTTTCCTTCTCTCGGAGAAGGAATGAAAGGGGGTGAGAGAGAAAAGGAAGGAGAGAGGGGAGAGAGAGGAAGAGGGCCTTAAGGGGAAAGGTAGGGAAGATGGACTAGGGAGAGGGGGAGACTGGGAGGGGAGACAGACTGGGCTGAGGGGGTTGAGGCTTGGTTGGCATCAGTTTTTTGGAACTTTAGTATTTGGCTGAGTGTTAAAGTAACCCCTACTCTTTTTGAAACTGAATTAATGACAATCTTCAAAAAACGAAATCTCAGTGGCAGACAGTGCTATAAACAAAATATATTAAATTAACAACACTGATGTGGTGTGGCAGACTAACAGTGGGCAGGGCAGGGGCAGTGGCACAGGCAGACACAACAGTACATTATCATCACTTCCTGGATATGCCAAAACTCAGAAGCATGGCTTACACTATGCTAGCTAACTAGTTACAGTTCGTTTCAAGAAACATGATGAAATTCAAATTAATTTAATGACCTCCAAGGATGCAGCCTCCTCAGTCAGTCCTTAGTATATCTCCAATCTCCAATTTTTTTTTTTTTTTTTTAAGTGTCGCCTATGGAGATTTTTAGGTACTCTCCTTTTCTGACTTCTGGAGACAGCATGTGGCACAGACTGCAGGTTGTTGTTCTAAGAACCTCTCGATCATGTCATATGCGCTGTTCCATCTGGTTGGCACATCGGTTATCAGCTTATGATTCTTCAGGCCAAGGCATTTCTGCTTCTCTTTTAGACAGTGGCTTGCTCTAGTGCTACGGTGAAAGAATGTCGATATCCGGCGCACTCTGCCAAGAAGCCTGGAGAGTGTGGTCACTTTCAGCGCTTGTTGGGATGCAAGATTCGGTGTATGGGCGAAGCATTTCACATGGGGGAATTTCCCAACTTGAGCTGCAACTATCATGATCGACGCATTGTCAGTCACAAGCACTACAGATTTATCGGACAACTGCCATTCTTCCACAACACGAGACAGTAGCTCTGCCAGATGAGCACCCGTGTGACTCCTAAATGGCTCTTGTTTGCAGCACATGCGACAAGATCTGCCAGTCCTTGCTAACGTAATGTGCCGTTATTGTAACATAAGACTGACGTGACTGATGTCCATGAATCGCACGTTATTGCTACTCGACTTGCTTGGCTCATTGACGCAATTATCTGAGCTTTGGTTTCGTGGTAGAGTGCAGGTATAAAGTTTTCTGTAAAGTGACTTTGTGACGGGATCTTGTAACGCGGCTCTATCATCTTCAACAGGTAGCGAAACCCAGTGTTGTCCACAACAGAGTAAGGGCGCAGGTCCATGGCTATGAAAGCTGCCACAGCTTTTGTTATTCTCGTCCCCTTTTCAGAGTTAGGCGGCAAAGTTGAGACTATAGCATCAATTCTTGGCTGAGCTGGGTCTATTTCCTTGGCACTGGTGGTGGTGGTGGCGGGGGCAGGTGTTAGCATCTCTGAGTGAAACTGGCTAGCGTGGTTTCTCATATTAGTAGTATTCCCTAGATATTAAATTTTTGTGTGACACAGCGTATGACTTGTTCAATGTTCATAAAAGCCAAAATGTGCCCAGATGTTTGCTTTTAAAAAGCTAGGTGCATTTTTTATCTCGTTCTTTTTGGTCTCCTGCCATTTTTACTAGTCTAGCATGCCGTGTAATTGTGACAGTGGTGATGACGACAACGTTGTCTACGAAGTCTGCCTGCCTAAAGCCTGCCACAAGATCACCACAAAAGTAACAAGTTTCCTACTACTAGTCTAGTATGTAATAATTGTATATGATATGTTAAACAGTTGCCACAAAATACCAAACAAACCTGTCATGCTTTAAAATTGCGCACACTCGTGGAATGGTGTCAAAAACTACGGTACCTAAAAAAATCTCCATAGGCGACACTTTAAAAAAAAAAAAAAATATACAGGTTAGAGTTAAGTTAGAGGAGGTCTAGTGCTCTCGCTCTGATGATCCCGACGATACCTCACGTGTGTGACTTGAACACCATTTAGTTTTCTGCGACTTCTATATTCGTTTTCGTTGATGCGCGAACTCGCTGGGCCCTTTCAAAAAAATTTTTTTTTTTCCTTATGCATTTTCATTTAAGAGGCTAGAGCAGCGAAAGGTGGGGGATGTCCCCTCCCGCTCCTCCAGGATAACAACCCAGCTGCTTTTAGCCGCTTTGGTTGGTATCCCTGGAAAGCTGCCCCCCCCCCCCCCCGGCACCCATCATCCCGGTATAACCCCCCCTAAAGCCGAGGCCGCAAATGCGTACACTCGGCAAGAAAGGGGTTAATGTTTAGGAATGCACTACAGAATAATAATGTCAATCATCATCAGTGCATGCATTTTACAGTGACACTGACAGTCCACTCCACACAATGCATCAGAGACAGAGAGAGATACAGATAATGATATGATATTTTATATTATATCTTAATTTAGTACAGTGTGAGTCGGTGTACCACCTCTTACTTTACTATTAGTCTAGTACTAGTGTGTGGCAGTGACACTGACAGTCAGTTACCTACCTGTGATAATCATTGACGACAAGTCGGTGGTACAGAGCTGAGTGGTGGCACCCACTGCTGGAGCCGGTCAGTGCTGAGGACTGGAGTCTGAGTACAGGACAGATGACAAGTTTTTAGTACAGTTAGTGTACGTCTTCTACTAGTACTAGTGTGTGTGTGTGTGTGTGTGTGTGTGTGTGTGTGTGTGTGTGTGTGTGTGTGTGTCTGTGTGACAGTGACACTGTCAATGTCAGTTACCTACCTGTGATTAATGATGATGCTTGCTGAAGCACTCCTCCTGCTGCTGCCTGTGGGGAGAACTGGAGTCTGAGGAGTGAGGACAGGACACTCTAGGACTCGGAGTAGGTCAGATTCAGGCACCGCGGCCTAGCTCGGGTCTCCTCCTGTGTGAATCACTCGGGCTGGATGGATGCTGGAGTGGACGCTGGACGCCGGTCTCCCTCTCCCAAAAGCTGCTGTCTTGTGCAGTGTTCACTTGCAGTCTGTGCAGTAGTGAGCCCACTGGGAGGAAAGCTCTGGGGGAACTCGACTCGGACATGTGCCGGTGTCGCTCTGCTGGCTGCAGTCTATCTCCTCGTGATCGACACAGGCAGATGACGTCAGCAGGAGGCGGGAGAAAACCGAGCGAAAGCTTTGGCTGCTTTCGGCTCCACTCGGAGGCAGGGCAGGGCGCGGCGGCCCGGCGCGAGGATGACGTCGTCCTCATTAATCGATGTCTTAAAGCTACAGCATCGATGCCGCATCGTGAACGGTCGAATCGCGATGCATCGATTCAAAGATTAATTTCAACACCCCTAGTATGTTGTGGTCGTTCAGATGCTTATCTAATAACTTTTTGAAATATCGATGCTCACCGCTGAAACTACTGCCTGTCGAAGAGAATTCCACATCCTTACTACTCTTACAGTAAAGAACTCTCTATGCAGTTTAAGGTTAAACTGCTTTTCTCATATTAGTGAGGGGTAAATATTGGATTTTATTTTATTTTTTGTTGTCACTTGATCTCCGGAAGATTCACCCCCGTCATGACCATGCCTTTTTTTTTTTTTTTTTTGCGATATGGCCTTGCATTACTTTAACGTCATGCAATGCTGTACGCCAGTGGTCATCAACCCTGTCCTCAGGGCCCACTAACAGGCCAGGTTTTATGTATTACCTTGGGGAGATTCAGACTAGAATACTGCAATCACTGATCAGCAAATGATATCACCTGTGATGTATTTCAGTTATCTTGCAAACCTGCCCTGTTAAGATCCGCTGCTCAGCGGGGATCGCTCAGCTGATCCCCCCGCTGAGCCGGCGGATGACAGGGCGCTCCGTGCAAGCTGTACAGGGACCGCCCTGTCAGCTCTCCGCTCTCCCCTATGGGGCATCGGATGAACACGGACCGTCTGTCAATGTTCATCCGATCCACTCTGCAGACGGATAGAAAAATAGGGTTTTCCTCCGTCTGCAGAATCGGACCATAGCGGAGGCTATGACACCCGCTACCCCATAGGGGTACATGTATGTCCGTTATTCATCCGAAAACGGATGGATGAAAAACGAACATATGTCATAACAGAAATCCACCTTGTTTACATAGGCAGATCTCCATTGTGTGTTTTTTTTTTTTGTTTTACCAACGATCGGCAAATGCCGGGTTGACATCCAGTGCCTGGCACCCGCCAATCGGCTTCTGCTGTCATCAATCGCAGCAGAAGTGCAGAATCGTGTGTATATACTGTATATGTGATCCTGCACGGGAGGGCTACCCTGTAGCAGTAAATCTGCTATAGGATGGTCTAGAACTGGTTAATAAAAAAACTTTCCATACTTGCTCTGTGCAATGGTTTTTGTACAGAGCAGCCCTGATGATGCTTTTCTGGGGTCCCCCACCAATGTTTGACTCCTCCCGCCTTCAGAGTGCCCCTATAGCAGTGACAGCGAACCTTGGCACCCCAGATGTTTTGGAACTATGTTTCCCACTGCAGTGTAGTTGCGTAGTAGCGCGCTTGCGACCCGGTCCTGAGCTCCGCGGCCGCTGGACCAGCGGACCCGATCGCCGCTGGTGTCCCGCGATCAGGTAACAGAGCTGAAGAATGAGGAGAGTCTGTGTAAACAAACCTTTCCCCATGCTTCCTACACTGCCTGTCACTGATCGGCTGTTCCCTGTCATCGGGAAAGCCGATCAGTGACGTCAGACGTAAAGCCACGCCCCCTACTTTAAAAAAAAAAAAACACACGTCACAGACTTAACCCCTCCCCGCCCCCTAGTGGTTAACTCCTTCACTGTCAGTGTCATTTACATAGGAATCGGTGCATTTAAATGGCACTGATTTCTGTATAAATGACAATGGTCCCAAAAATGTGTCAAAAATGTCCGATGTGTCCGCCATAATGTTGCAGTCACAATAAAAATCGCTGATTGCCGCCATTACTAGTAAACAAAAAAAAATTAATAAAAATGCTATAAAACCACCCCCAATTTTGTAAACGCTATAACATTTGCGCAAACCAATCAATAGTCGCCAATTTACCAAAAATATGTAGAAGAATACGTATCGGCCTAAACTGAGGGAAAAAAGTATTTTTTTAGATACTTTTTGGCGATATTTATTATAAAAGTTAAAAATATAGAATTTTTTTCAAAATTGTCGCTCTATTTTTGTTTATAGCGCAAAAAATAAAAACCGCATAGGCGATCATATACCACCAAAAGAAAGCTCTATTTGTGGGAAAAAAAAGGACGCCAATTTTGTTTGGGAGCCACGTCGCACGACTGTGCAATTGTCAGTTAAAGCAACGCAGTGCCGAATCGCAAAAAGGGGCCTGGTCCTTTGGCTGCAAATTGGTCCGGGGCTTAAGTGGTTAAATGGTCTCTCAGTCTGGTTCAGTAGGAATCACAATCATGGGAAAGACTGCTGACCTGACAGTTGTGCAAAACACCATCATTGACACCCTCCATAAGGAGGGAAAGCTTTGAAAGGTAATTGCAAAAGAAGTTGGATGTTCCCAAAGTGCTGTATCAAAGCACATTAATAGAAAGTTATGTGGAAGAAAAAGGTGCACAAGCAGCAGGGATGACTGCAGCCTGAAGAGGATTGTCAGGAAAAGGCCATTCAAAAGTGTTGGACTTTCATAAGGAGTGGACTGAGGCTGGAGTCAGTGCATCAAGAGACACCACACACAGACGGATCCTGGACATGGGCTTCAAATGTCGTATTCCTCTTGTCAAGCCACTCCTGCACAACAAACAACGTCAGAAGCGTCTTACATGCGCTAAAGAAAAACAGACCTGGTCTGTTGCTCAGTGGTCCAAAGTCCTCTTTTCTGATGAGAGCAAATTTTACATCTCATTTGGAAACCAAGGACCCAGAGTATGGAGGAAGAATGGAGAGGCACACACTGCAAGATGCTTGAAGTCCAGTGTGAAGTTTCCAGTCTGTGTTGATTTGGGGAGCCATGTCATCTGCTGGTGTTGGTCCACTGTGCTTCATTAAGTCCAGGGTCAACGCAGCCGTCTACCAGGAGATTTTGGAGCACTTCATGCTTCCTTCCACAGACCAGCTCTATGGGGATGCTGACTAAATTTTCCAGCAGGACTTGGCACCTGCCCACACTGCCAAAAGAACCAAAACCTGGTTCAATGACTGTGGGCTTACTGTGCTTGATTGGCCAGCAAAACTCGCCTGACCTGAACCCCATAGAGAATCTATGGGGCATTGAAAGATGAGACATGAGACCGAACAATACAGAAGAGCTGAAGGCCGCTATTGAAGCATCCTAGTCTTCCTCAGCAGGAACCACAGGTTGATAGCTTCATGCCATGCCACATTGAGGCAGTAATTGCTGCAAAAGGGGCCCAAACAAAGTACTGAGTACATATGCATGCTTATACTCTACAATCCTTGATTTATTGATTGCATGTAATATTCAAATTTTCTGAGATTGTGGATTTGGGGTTTTCATGAGCTGTAAGCCATAATCATCACAATTATAACAAATCACGGCTTGAACTATCTTGCTTTGCATGTAATGAGTCTTGTATATTAGTTTCACCTTTTAAGTTGCACTAGTGAAATTAACTTTTGCACGATATTCAAATTTTTCGACTATCACCTGTATTCTTTTATTTTATTTCTTCTTAAAAACACCTCTCCATGTTATTCTATGGCCTCATGCGTGCGCGCACACAGGCTTTTAGGAGCTATAAGTGGCATAGGCGTTTTCAAGCTGCAAAAAAAAAAAAAAAAAAAAAAAACGGGACCACCGCGTTCTGAGGAAGGGCGTTAGAGCTGTAAAAATGCCTGACACTGGTAAAAGCTGCTAAACGCGCCTTATTGCTGGATACAGCCGCGTTGGGCCTTGTCGAGCGTTTCTCATGCCTCCATTTAAAATCAATGGTTCCCTATAGGAGCCCATTGATTTAAATAGAATTCGCACCAGAAGTTGGATCATAATGATCCAACTTGGGGCACGGCTTGTGTGCTGAGGATCTTGAAGGGGAACCCTTCGCCAAAATGAAAAAAATAAATAAACTGGCATGGGGTTCCCACCAAGACGATACCAGACCCTTATCTGAGCATGCAGCCTGGTAGGTCAGGAGAGGGGGGGGGGGACAACGAGCAAGCCCCCTTCCCTTAAGCACCTTGTCCCCATGTTGATGGGGACAAGGGCCTCTTCCCGACAACCCTGACCGGTGGTTGTTGGGGTCTGTGGGGGGCTTATCAGAATCTGAAAGCCCCCTTTAACAAGAGAGCCCCCAAATCCCAGCCCCCCACCCTATGTTAATGAGTATGGGGTACATTGTACCCCTACCGATTCACCCAAAAAAGTGTTGAGAATGAAAATACTACACAGGTTTTAAAGTATTGTAATTTAAGGCAGCTCCGGCTTCTCTTCCGATTTCTTCACCCTCCAGCAATGTCTTCATCCTCCGGTTCTTCTCCCCTCCTCCACTGATGTTTTCTCCCCCCTCTCCAGGTTGTTCTCTCTCTGTTAATGTCTTCTGCCTCCACCGGGTCTCCTCTCTCTGCTGTCTTCTGCCTCTGTTCTTCCTCCGATGTTGTCTTGACGTGCTCTCCCGATGTAATACTAGGGCTGCCGTGTGCCATTACTTATATAGACATGGGGTGGGGCCATCCAGTGACATCATGTGGAGGCCCCACCCCTTGTGACGTCACTACCCAGTCACAGGGGGGTGGGGCCTCCGGATGCCACCAGATGGCCCTGCTCCATGTCTATATAAGTAATGGCACACGCCAGCCCTAGCGTTGCATCGGTAGAGCGCGTTGAGACAACATCGGAGGAAGAACAGGGGGCGAAGACAGCGGAGAGAGGAGACCCGGCAGAGGCAGAAGAACTGGAGAGGGGGAGAAGACATCAGCGGAGCAGAGGGAAGAACCGGAGGATGAAGACATTGCCGGAGGGAGAATAAATCGGAAGAGACGCCAGAGCTGCCTTAATAATTTACTTTTAAAAACCTGTGTTTTCATTCTTGACACTTTTTTTTAATTTATTTTTTTATTTTGGGTGAATTGGTAGGGGACCCCCACATCGGGTGTGGGGTCGGGATCTGGGGACCCCCCTTTATTAAAGATGGCTTCCAGATTCTGATAAACCGTCCACCCAGAGGATCTGACAACCACTGGCCAGGGTTGTCAGGAAGAGGCCCTTGTCCCCATCAGCACCCACCCCCCATGTTTAGGGCATGTGGCCTGGTATGGTCCAGCAGGGGGGGATGACCTTAAAATACATACCAGACACAATCCGTGCCCCAAGTTGGATCATCATGATTCGACTTCTGGTGCGACTTTTATTAAAATCAATGGGATCCCATAGGGAACCATTGATTTTGAATAGAGGCAGAGAAACGCAGCTAAACAAGCATTAACGCCAATACAAAAAGCTACTAAAAGCATGTTTTTATTTATTTAATTTTTTTCTACAGCCACTTTTTTTTCCCTGGCGTGGTTTTGCAGTTCGTTTTTTCTAATGCCCCGTGTGCATGAGGCCTATGTCCATATAAGATGATCTTTTCAACCTTCTTGTGGATCAACAAAACCGTCCGCAAAATGGTAAATAATCCACCACCATGTGACAAAATCCTGAAGTATCAGTGCCGCTGAACACTAGCCGTTCACCTTGCTGTTATGATCTTTGCATCACCAGTAGATCACAACAAGCTGTGGCTCCTTTTAAGGGAGATAAAGAGTAGAATATAGCATCCTCACTCCTCCACGTCTCCTATGCCATGATATTGGCGCATATAGAGATGGGAACAGAACACACCAGATATAGTACTCTTCTTTTTAAATATTTAATACGCAGAATAAAAGTAGTACTCCTATAATAATAAGCACTTAAGCAGTGCTAGATGAAAATGCATGTGTTGGCTTAAAACCACTGTTCAAGATGGCTGCTGGATTGTCGCACCCCAGGTTCCTCCCCTATATGTGTTACATTAGTTGTCTTCTATGGATGTAGGTTGCCTCAAATCCTTCTGTCTCCATGTTAACCCAGACAGACTCGATGATGTTGAGATTAGGGCTTTGTCTGGGCCAAACCATCACTTCCAGGGCTCCTTGTTCTTTACACCGAGGATATCTCTTAATGACACTGGCTTCATGTTTGGGGTTGTTGTCCTGCTGCAGAATATATTTAAGGCCAATCACACACCTCCCTGATGGCATGGTAGAGCAGTATATGCCTCCATTTCTCAGCATTGAGAACACCATTGATCCTGACACAATCTCCAACTTCATTTGCAGAAATGCAACGCCAAATTTGCAAGGAGCCTCTATCATGCTTCACAGTTGCCTGCAGGCACTCATTGTTCCGCTCTGCAGCCCTTTGCAAACAAACTTCCTCCTGCTGCAGCCAAATTAGTTCAAATTTTGACTCCTCAGTCAGAGTAGTTGCTGCAATTTTCGGCACTCCTGTTCCTACCTGTGAGCATTGAATGAAGTGATTTCAAGTCTCACCTCTGATGCAGATAAAGAGGGGTGCCACCAGTAAAGAAGTGAGTTTTTGAAGCGCTGCTTCTGGGCTCTTGACTTTTGTGTCGGTACCCCTCCTAATCGACCACAGAGGTGAGTCGATTGCCTCAAATTACATCATAAAGCACAGCTGCTTTCTTTTGGCGCAGTGACAAGGGTTGGCTCTTTTTCTTCAAGCCAAACCCTAACACCTTAACGGCACACAACATTCATTTTGTAGTATACACTATAGGGTGGTAAAATACCTAGGACACCTTTGGGGTGCCCCAAGGAGAGTAGTAATGCAGTGTGTTGCGCTGAACAGTGGGTGTTAACAGTGTGAGGGGCTTAAAGGGGCAGGGTTAAATAAAAGCATTATTGTACCGATTTAAAATGTGTGTGGGTTAATATTGGCACAGGATTGGGGCAGGGCCAATGTGGTGCCCATGTTTATAAAGGGATCAGTCTTTGCCAAGTAACTATAGACCTGTTAGTTTACTATAGTCAGGAAGATACTGGAGTTTAATGACCACATAGATGAGTTCAAGCTGTAAAAAAAATATTTTATGCAACAGACTGCATGGATTCATGAAAGACAGAAGTTGTCAAACAAATCTTTTTTCTTTTTATGAGGCGGTGGGTAAAACCTTGGACAGAAGGGGTGGCGGTGGACGTGGTATACTTGTGTTGCGCAAAAGCGTTTGACACAGTTCCCCACACACGGCTCATGTGTAAGGTAAAGTCTACCGGCTTGGAAATATCAGTTTGTAAATGGATAGAAAATTGGCTAAAAGTCCAAATTCAGAGAGTAGTGGTTAATTACTCGTACTCTGCATGGTCTAAGGTTACCAGTGGTGTACCCCAAGGTTCAGTGCTGGGTCCCTTACTTTTTAACATCTTTATAAATGATATAGAGTCTGGGATTAAAAGTACAATTTCTGTCTTTGCAGATGACACCAAGCTATGCAGTGGAATAACATCCTTTCAGGATGTCTCCAATTTACAAGCCAATCATGTCCATTTGGGCAACTAAGTGGCAAATGAGGTTTAATGTTGATCAATGTAAATTTATGCACTTGGGGGGCTAAGAATATGCATGCGTCATACATACTGGGGGGAGTACAACTGGGGAAATCACTGGTGACGGATCTGGGGGTTTTGGTAGATCATAGGCTCAATAATAGCATGCAATGCCAAGCTGCGGTTTCCAAAGCAAGCAAAGTCCTTTCTTGTATTAAGAGAGGTATAGACTCCAAAGAGAGAGATATAATTTTGCCCCTGTAAAAATCATTAGTAAGACTTCATCTGGAATATGCAGTTCAGTTTTGGACATCAGTTCCCACAAAGGATATTGGGGAACTGGAGAAAGTGCAGAGAAGGCAACCAAACTGATGAAAGGCATGGAGGAGCTCAGCTATGAGAAAAGATTAAAGGAACTGAATCTATTCCCTCTTGAGAAGAGGAGATTAAGGGAGGATATGATCAACATGTACAAATACATAAGCGGTCCATATAGTGAACTTGGTGTTGAGTTATTTACTTTAAGGTCATCACAGAGGACAAGGAGCCACCTTTTAAGTCTAGAGCAAAAAAGATTTAATCTCCAAATACGGAAAGGTTTCTTCACAGTAAGAGCTGTAAAAAAGGGGAATAGTCTCCCTCCAGATGTGGTTCTAGCAAGCTCAGTAGATTGCTTTAAAAAAGCCCTGGATTCTTTCCTAAATGTACATAATATAACTGGATACTAACATTTTATAGGTAAAGTTGATCCAGGGAAAATCCGATTGCCTCTCGGGGATTGGGAATTAATTTTTTTTTTTCCCCTGCTGTAGCAAATTGGAGCATGCTTTTGCTGGGGTTTTTTTGCTTTCCTCTGGAGCAACTGTGGGTGAAGGATTGAGTATATGGGATTGTATTTTTTATTTTATTTTTTGGTTGAACTAGAATGGACTTGTGTCTTTTTTTCAACCTGACTAACTATGTAACAAAACATGTCAATGTAAAAATATGAGTTTAGCCAACCTTTAATCCTTCCTGTTCAATCAAACGGTAGCATAGTAAACAGTTTACTATGCTTAAATTATGAATGGACACAGGTGTCATCGGTAGCGATCACCCTCTGTACTCATTCAGAAAGAAAGGGGTTGGTAAATTTTAATTCCTGGCCCTTTCCCTGCTCTCTGCTCTGATCCCCCACAGCCACCAGTGGGAGAGGAAGAATGGAATAGGATATAACATGAAGTGGAACCTGGACGGTAGGAGCAGCATTTACTAGAACCAATTGGCTGTATTTTATTCCTGTGGGAGTGAAAGCAGGAGAAGCTGACTTTTAGCTGCTGCGAGAGGAAATTACAGCCGATAGGTTCTAGTAAATGGCCCCCTTCCCCGCTGCCCCTCTTAACTAGGTATGACAGGGATGCTTCACGCAAGCTTTATTAGAGGGACTTTTGAAAGTCCTCAAGGTCATTTGCCCCAACAATGTGTTTGAAGATATCAAAATCTTGTGCAGATTTGTGTATAAACTGTTTGCTGTCATTCATTTTTTGGGCAATTTAGCAATAGTTTTGAAGATAAAAAGCAAAGTGGAATGAGTGGATTTTTTTGGGTTGTCTGAGTGATGCAAATATGAACAAAGAAGTGTAAATAGAGGGCCTAGATATGTACACTACTCAGCACTGGGTGCGTCCACACAATATCACAAACAGACAAATTCCATCCCAATGTAGATAAATATATAAATAAATAAAATATTTATATAAATATATAATTTAAACTAAGCAGCTGTTTAAAATAGACAAATATAGAAAAATGATAGTAAAAAATGAAACTGATGAATCTGTAAAATAAAATACTAAAACAGCGCTGAACGGATATAAATGATAAAGATTTGATTATCATTTATATCCGTTCAGCGCTGTTTTAGTATTTTATTTTACAGATTCATCTGTTTCATTTTTTACTATCATTTTTCTATGTCTGAGTGATGCACTAAAGGAAGTGGCCAAAGGTGATGAAATCTTTGTTAAAATTTTGTTAAAAATCGTGCTTGCGTTTTAAAATGTATTGGCTATATCAAATATAATTCTATTGCAATGCTCCAGGTTTCCAACAGGAGTTTTCATACTTCAGCTCCAATAATGGAGGGAGACATGAGGAAGACCATTTATATATTATAATGCAATGCTTTTGCCTAAATGACCCAATGTATTGATAAAAAAACATTTTATTTATGCATATTCCTGCTATTTAGCTGCAACATGCATATCGTTTTTATGATGTGGTAAATGCTAGTTTTGTATTTTTTTTTTTTTTTTTTTTTTTTTCTGTGGGTTGAACTGGATGGACTTTTTTCAAACAGATTAATTATGTACTACTGAGTCACTGTTACGAGGCAAGTATGTAGATGAGGACTTCTCTCTTTCCTGATCCAAATGGTTGTGTTAGGTCTCTGACTCAGAAATTATTGCAGGTCAGTGGCTCAAGATAGTAGCCAAGTAAATGGCAGCAGTGTCAGAAGATCAGCAGTGATGGACTTGCCTCTGTTTCGCATATACATTAAAGGGTTTGCTGCAGAGTTACTGTGCACAGACCAACAGGAGGCGCATACTATTTAATTTGATATTCGTTCTTTGAACACTGTGCAGAATCTTGCATTTTACCTGTTTTAGAGTACTTCGGTGACACTTGGAAATCTTTAACTGTTTTCTTTCTGTTGTCCTCTTTGTG
This sequence comes from Lithobates sylvaticus, assembly GCA_028564925.1. Lineage (NCBI taxonomy): Eukaryota > Metazoa > Chordata > Amphibia > Anura > Ranidae > Lithobates > Lithobates sylvaticus. Next base: position 437,079,987 of record CM053026.1, read on the forward strand.
CTTTTAAAATGCTGCCTCTTTTTGTCTTTTTCCTAGTCCTTAGCTTTTATCGTGGTAGCCCTTGGAATTATTTTCTCTGTGTTATTTCACATTGGAACTAAAGAAAAGAAAAGTTATGAACACCTTGTGCAAACTGAAAATGAAGACACTACCCAAGAGCATGCTACACTTCCCAGATCTCCAGAAACAGTGCTGTTATGGAATCACTGGTTTCGGGAACCTTCTTTCTACCAGGTAAATAATGAAATCCGTTTTTCTGAATGGCAATGAAATTGGATATGTAGCACTCTTACCCCTAAAAGAGGCTCAATGACAAGGTGTTCGTGAATGGCTGGCTTTCTGACCAATTCCCGCTAGAGAGAGGGACCCGACAAGGCTGCCCCCTTTCCCCCATGCTATATGCATTGGCTGTGGAGCCATTGGCCATTATGATTCGTGCAGACACTAGTATTCGAGGCCTTAAGATAGGGAGTCTGGAAGAAAAGATCGGAATGTATGCCGACGACACGCTCCTATATCTAGCGGACTCGGGTCCCTCTCTCATTGCAGCCCTACACTCCATAGAACAGATAGGTAGCCACTCAGGTCTGAGTATCAACTGGTCGAAATCCCAGATCCTTCCGATTGATCACTTCCCCCCCCCATCCACATCCCCTCCTCTAACTCTCCCGAGGGTCTCCCTGATCAAGTACCTTGGAGTACAAGTCACCAGAACGCTCACAGACTACACACTCTTGAATATTGAACCTCTGTATACTCTAATCAAAACCAAAACACAGACTTGGGCCAGACTACCTCTGGGTGTCATGGGACGCATTAGTTTAGTTAAGATGATACTCCTCCCAAAGATACTCTATTTGGTGTGGCATGCCCCTCTGTATATACCACAAAAATTCTTTAAAATAATTGAATCCATTCTTAATTCCTTTATATGGGGCCACAGCAGACACAAATTATCTTGGAGAACCCTGAAGAACCCAGTGACAATGGGAGGAGCCGCTCTTCCAGATTTTCAGGACTATTATCTTGCCTCCCAACTGTCCCATTTCTACCATTTTGACAAAAACGAGCTACCAAGATACCAATTACTACTCTGTGAGTGCTCTGGTGACCCAGCCCATACCCCACTTCAGTCAGTCCTTAGAGCCCCATTGACAAGACGCCCCACCCAACACAAAACGGACATGCTGACACACCACCGCAGAGTGTGGCAGATGGCACTACAAAAACTCGGGACCCCACAGGTCCACTCTCACACCCCTCTCTGGTTCAACACACACTTACCCCAATTATTGTCTATTCCAGACCCAGTGGTGTGGATACGCCATGGGATCCTATACATACACCAGATCATGACCACTGCGGGACTTAAAACATTCCAAGCGCTAAAGGACGAATTTTCCCTTCCCAACTGCCTCCTCTTCAGGTATCTACAACTCCGCCACGCTGTACAAACCCAATTTACTGGCTCCAACCCATCCCTGGTAGTCCCCTCTATTGTAGACACAGTCACAGGTACTGAACCTGCCAAGCTAATTTCTACCCTATACTCCGCCATTCGCCTTCCTAGTACCACAGCATTGGCCTATACTGCCAAGAATAGATGGGAGGTGGATGTTGGGGCGATTGAGAATGAGGACTGGGACGAAATTTTGGAAGACGTGAAAAGAGTATCCCCCAAACTGTCGGACCGCCTCACGCAGTTGTATATTATACATAGGACGTATCTGACTCCTCAGAGGATAGCGCGTTACAAACCCACGTACAACCCAGGGTGCCGCCTATGCGGCCACACCCCAGGCTCTTTCTATCACCTCATATGGTCCTGTCCAACTATACAAGCGTACTGGATACAGGTAGTTCGTTTTCTGCACGACAAAATGGGCAGTCCTGCTACCCTAGACCCAAAGATGTGCCTGCTCGGTCTGCTACCGGAATTAGACGCCGACAAACCCCTCCGCACCTTTCTACATGAGACGTTATTCATGGCGAGAAAAGTAGTGGCTCGTAATTGGATGCAGGCCCTGCCCCCTACAATCCAGTGTTGGAAAAAAGTCATTAATGATACTCTTCCATACAAAAAACTGATCTATGTACATAGAGGGTGCCCACTTAAGTATGAGAAGGTTTGGAGCAGATGGCTAGCAGATGGCGAAACGTGTACTTGACATGTTTATCCCCCCCCCCTTTTTTTTTTTCTTTCCTTTTCTGTTCTTTATCAAGTGCTGGTTCCACCCCTGGCAGACATATTGTTGCACGTCACACAGATACTTCAATGTATGTATGTATGTACTACTGTTTTGGTCATGTTGGCCTATACTGATTTATGTACCATGTATATACTTTTTTAATAAAGTTGGTTTTCCAATTAAAAAAAAAAGAGGCTCAATGAGACCCCCAAGTAGTTTGGTAGGCAAAAATTTCAAACCCCAGGGCTGAATTTTTGACTCTTGATGTGGGGTGGAAGAAATTAGGTGTCAAACACTTTAGAAAGTTTGTTAAGCATAATACATTTGATGAGAGAAGGGTTAGGGCACAGAATACCCAGAAGCTACCAAAAATGCAGACTCCAAGCTTCTATTCAGTCAATACAGACAGCATAAAGAGCCTTTAAAGCAGTAGTAAACTCCTAATCCTTTGAGAAAGTCACGTGTGCGTGATGTAACGCGTAAGGAGAGGAGAGTCAGAGCCTGGTGACGTTTCAGCTGTGTGGGATCTCGGCCGGGAGCCCACACTGTGTGTTTTTTTCATCCACCGCTCCATTAACTCTGCATGTATTGAGCTGGCAGGGACCCAGTCAGAGGAACAGATCCTGAGGAGCCCATTTAAGGTTGTTTTTCCTTACCTTTAAGGTAAGGGGTTGGGGGAAACAGCCCAGGACACCTGCATGATAAGGAGCACTACGGTTTACCCTTAAAGACTATCACAAATATAAAAATCCACCACCTCACCTGGAGATTGTTTATGAATTGTGCACTTTATATGGGATTATCCGTTTGATTGCACAGGACTTGCTTTTTACACTTTTATCCTGGACTCGCGGCATTATATTTACCTACACAGGTTTATTTGTGTTTTTTCAGGTGCATTTATTCACGGTTTGCTTTTTGCACTAATGATATTTTTTAAATTTTATTATTGCATATACACGTCATTCGCCATTGTTTATCTGATTATTTATTGCCACTTTTAGCTTTTATTGTGCACCTTTTTATCTTTCTTGGACACAAGGGATATTGATTTATACTCACTTGATGTTGTTTGTATAGCCCATTTGGTATTTGATGCTATACTCCTTGTTCTATTCCATTAATTCCTTTGGACGCTGTGTCTGGAGTCACCCTTGCTGGATGATCCCCCTTGGAGTGGTGGACGTTTATCAGCGCCACATTTTTATCTTAATATTAATTTTAATGCACTCTTGTTATTATTCCTATTAGCCTTTCCACTTATTTATGCTAGCGCCCCATTATTTATATATTTCTATATATTTATTCTCAGTAGTAAACTCAGCCGCTTGGTATGTAAATAAAGTTAACATTAGGGCAATCAGTGAAGTCACCTCAATATACGTCGCTATATCCACTCCTATTATGTTGCCATATTTTTTGGATGCCTGCAGAAGCCAGTGCCATATTGGCTCGTCGCTTCCGCCCTCTTTCTATGCTGCTGGCCTGTAATCTCGTGCATGCACAATAAGATTTAGCAAATATTGAGCAAAAGTATGCTTTGAGCATTTACTACCGCTTTAAGCCAAAACCAACACTCTGTACTCCTGAGATTATAGTGCAGCTCCATACAGCACTCAACCTCTGTAGCATTTAGACAGGAACAAAGAGTAAAGCAGCAGGTCACTTGTGAAAACTGGCTTTATTGAACCATGCCGTACATGCTGCAAATCCCTGCCTGAAAACCACCCCACATTGATGTGTTTCACTCTTAACCACTTCAGCCCCTGGAAGGGTTTACCCCTTTAATGACCAGGCGATTTTTTGCCATATGGCACTGCGTCGCTTTAACTGACAATTGGGCAGTCGTGACGTTTTACACAAATATATGTCCTTTTTTCTCCCACAAATAGAGCTTTCTTTTGGTTATATTAAATCACCACTGCGGCTTTTTTCTTTTTTTTTACGATATAAAAAAAAAAAAGACCGACTATTTTGAAAAAACATTATTTATTTATTTTTTTACTTTTAATATCTAGAAAAAAAAAACTAATAGTTTTAGGCCAATATGTATTTTTCTACACTTTTTTTGGTCAAAAAAATCGCAATAGGCGTATATTGATTGGTTTGCCCAAAAGTTATAGCATCAACAAAATAGGGGATATATATATATATATATATATATATATATATATATATATATATATATATATATATATATATATATATATATATAGCATTTTTATTAATAATTATTTATTCTTTGGGGCTGTGACATTGCGGCAGACAGATCAGACACTTTTTTGACACTTTTTTTTTGGGACCGGTGACATTTATACAGCGATCAGTGATAGAAATTAGCGAGAGATCGCTGTTCCTGATCACTAGGAACAGCAGATCTCTTTCCTCCCCGGCCAGAACGGGGATCTGTTTACATTGACCGATCCTTTTTCTGGCTCTCTGTGGCACAATCACAGGTGTCCAGCGGACATCGCGGCTGCCAGCCATGCGTATTGGCTCCGGCGCGGCCCTGCTATTGCGCTTAAAGCGGCCGACGTACACCTACGGCGATTCGCACAGCCGTACCTGCCGCAGTATAATGGCGGCTGGTCCACGAGCGGTTAAGCGGAAAATTCTAAAGTTTTCTTTAGTTTTACCATATAATATTGGGTCAAACCTAAACACTTTCAATTTGTACTCAATCAGACAGGCCATGGCTTGCACTACATAGTTTAGGGTAAATATAAAGGAAATTGAACAAAAACATTTTATAATGTATCGCCAGCTTTAGTCGTCATACCACATCGACCATAGAGAAAAAATGCCTCAGGAGTGGAGTCTATGGAGCAGTGGGTTCTGTATGGGATCTGCTAAAAGTGGACCACATCCCTCATGCAATATCCACTGGTGGCAGCTTGTACCCAGCTCTCCAAGTCACTCTAAAGTAAGCTACTTAGTTCAGTAGATAATCCAGCAAGCTAGCATAAACCTTTTTTCCAGGCCACATCCTTGGCACCCCAGATGTTTTCGAACAAAATTTCCCATGATGCTTAACTACACTGCAGAGTGCATGAGCATCATGGGAAATGTAGTTTCAAAAACATCTGGGATACCAAGGTTTGCCATCACTCATCTATAGCCTCTCTTCCAGCCTTAAGTCTCACCCCAGGCAGCAGGTCTGGGAGGCACAAATCTTTGACAAATGCCCAGGAGGCAAGAGTCTTTATGAAAAGTCACCTCAAATATGTATATCCTTCCCCAGCATGCACCAATGGCAGCAAACTTTCAATTGGTTTGCCAGGGAGACATAAATATTAATAACTCAGAATTTTGTATCTTGCTCTTTTGCAAGGCACACTCCAGCAGCCGGCAGAAGCAAACAATAAAACAGAACTGTAACAATACATGCTCAAGCTGCACAAAATGTAGGTTAGAGATGCTACTTTTTAGGGCAGGGTCCCTACAGATAGAACCTATCCTTACCTTTTTATATTGTACTTTATCTGAGTTATTTTTTTACAGGTGGCTGCTTTGTACATGTGTACACGTCTCATTGTAAACCTGTCTCAGGCGTATATAGCTTTGTACCTGACCAATTCTTTGAAACTTCCAAAGGTAATGTACCATTTTATTATAGTTTTCTGCAGTTTGATTTTTTTATCTTTTGCCCTATTCAATAAAGATTGCACTTGTATGTTCTAATTACAAGAACCCATAGCAACCAATCAAAATTAATTTTGATGAATTTGTTAAGTACAGAAAGGGTAATGGTTTGCTGCTTTGGTTTCACATTTGCCTAGAATTGCTCCTTAACTACTGTAACCCAATCAGTAAGTTAAAGGGTAATTTCACTTTTGTTGAAATTTTTTTTACCCTCTGGGTGATCAATGTACATTGCAAGTATTGTGACAGATCTTGTTGCATATTCGTACCTGATTCTTCTCTGAAGAAATAACAGTTTGCCTTTTTAGGTACTGATTTTGAATGAGAGTGACTAAATCATTTTAATCAGTTTGTGCACTGTTGCTGTGTCTACATCCTTTTAGAAGCGATTAAACCTTGAGAAATATCTCGCCAAAAGTAAATTTTTGTGGCAGAGGATGCCTAAATTCCAGCTTTTATTTTAGTACACAACAACTATGTACTGAACACCTCCAGGTTGCCATATTACATTGAATTTTACAGAAAATTTGTAGTGCTGCTGTATGAAAAGGAATGGTAATTTCTCTATTGTTCATTGAAGGACACAGCTTCACTTCTTCATGCATGGGTTTGATGCCACCACCTTTAGGTGTAGGACACTAGATGCAGCTCAAACTAAAAGTATGCCCAAGGGGCGGCCCCTTGGTGATGGTCAAACACCCCACCTGCAATACAGGATACAGTTCTTGCCTAGCATCTTAGGAGTAGGATATAGTGCTTTTGCTGTGTCAATTGTCCCTTTCTATCGTCTGCATTACCTGCTCCCTGTTCCTGTTTTCCCCTCTGTGGGCTGACCACATTTATTATGGCTGCTGAGCCACGAAAGTGTGGGCAGTTTGTGTGTCAATCATTCCAGCTCTCTTCTGTACATCTCTTCATCTCCCCCTCTCTCCCTGTCAGTTCCATAGTGACCATAGAGAACCCAATCTTCTCCCCACCCCTCCAGCCGTGATAGAACAATACTGTTTCCCTGAAGCTACTCCTCCCCACTTTGTTAACCAGTTCCCATACATATAAAAATCTGTGTGTTTGTGCTATAAAATTACTTGGAACCCTGCGACCGGACCTATCTTTCCTGCAATGAACGTACCGATCCATCCTTGTTTTGATTGATCCTTCCTTCATTTTTATTATTGTGCAAGTTATTTTTTGCAGTTATCTATCCTTTTTCATATAGTATACCTGCTTGATCCTGTCTGTTCCTTTCAGTAAACTGACTTTACATCCTCCTGCTCTCTGCAGAATTTGTATCTCCCTCTCTCCCACCTCTTCCTGTCATTTCCATGGTCTGTGTGAAACTGAAACTGATCCCCTCCCCTTCCCTTCCCTTTCCTTCACCTCCCCTTCCCTTCACCTTCCCTTCACCTCCCCTTCCCTTCGCCTCCCCTCCCCTTCGCCTCCCTCCTTTCCCCTCCTGAAACCAGAAGAGGAATGTGAGCCCCTCCCAACTGAGAGTCTCTGCTAGGGAGAAAGACCATAGAAAACCATGTGACTGCACAGAAGCACTGCTGGGAAAAGGTATTTAGAGATTATATTGCTGAAAAACAAACGCACTGCCATTACTAAGAAATTATCTAAGTATGTAAACAGTAAAAAAGGGAGGACAGACCATATTGGCCCCATAAAGAATGAGGAAGGACATCTGGTTACAAAGGATGGGTAGAATGCGAAGGTATTAAATTTATTCTTCTCCTCAGTCTTCACAAGGGAATCGGGGGTTCTTCAGTAACCAACACTGCAGTGTTTATCCTCATGACACATCGCAGGAAGCACCCCCATGGTTAACAGAGGACAGAATTAAAATTAGACTTGGGAAACTTAACATTAATCACCGGGACCAGATGGCTTGCACCCAAGGGTAATTGGGGAACTCTGTCAAGTAATTGCCAGACCATTGTTCCTAATTTTGACTTGCATTCTACTGACTGGAATGGTACCATCTGATTGGAGAAAAGCCAATGTAGCACCAATAGTTAGAAAAAGGGCCAAGATACATCCCTGGGAATTTGACCAGTTAGACTAACATCAATAGTATGCAAGCTCTTGGGATGATAAGGGACTTGTATACAAGATTGTAGTAATGAGAACGGTTTCATTAGCAGTAATCAGCATGGATTCATGAAGAATCGTTCTTGCCAAACCAATCTATTAACCTTCTATGAGGTGGTGAGTTGCCATCTAGATAAAAGGCCCATAGACGTGGTGTATCTGGATTTTGCAAAAGCATTTGACATAAACGTTTACTATACAAAATAAGGTCCGTTGGCATGGACCATAGGGTGAGTACATGGATTGAAAACTGGCTACAAGGGCGAGTTCAGAGGGTGTGATAAATGGGGAATACTCGGAATGGTCAGGGGTGGGTAGTGGGGTTCCACAGGGTTCTGTGCTGGGACCAATCCTATTTTATTCATAAACAACCTAGAGGATGGGGTAAAAATTTGAATCTATTTTCTGACGATACTAAGCTAAGCAGGGCAATAACAACTACTCTGCAGGTTGTAGAAACCTTGCAAAAAGATCTGAACAAATTAATGGGGTGGGTAACTACATGGCAAATGGTGGTTTAATGTGGAAAAATGTAAAAAAAAAGCATTTTGGTGGCAAAAATATGAATGCAATATATACACGGGGCGAGAACCTCTGGGTGAATCTAGGATGGAAATTACTGGGGGTCCTAGTAGATAGGCTCAGCAATGGCATGCAATGCCAAGCTTCTGCTAACAAAGCAAACAGACTATTGGCATGCATTAGAGCTGCACAATTAATTGTTGAGAATCGTGACATCTGAAGCCACAGCCCTCAAAAGAAAGGAAGAGAAAAACTGGGCAGTCTGCCAAGAATCAAAACATTCTTTATCAGTTGAACTTAAAGCGGACCTCCACACTAAAGTGGAACTTCCGCTCATCGGAACCCTCCTCCCCTCCGGTGCCGCAATTGGCACCTTTCAGGGGGGAGGGGGGGGAGCAAATACCTGTGTAATCCAGGTATCTGCACCCACTTCCGGGAATAGCTAGCCGCAGATACCCCGCATACCCCCCCCCGTTGTGTTCTGTGAAACGCACAGTTCCCAGGACACAACGGAGACCAGTGAAGACGTGTAGCGCGACTCGCGCAGTAGGGAACCGGACAGTGAAGCCGCAACGCTTCACTTCCCGATTTCCTGACAGAGGATGACTACGGGGGCAGCTGAGAGACGAGCGATTGCTCGTCATCTGCTGCCGACATCGCTGGACCCTGGAACAGGTAAGTGTCCATTTATTAAAAGTCAGCAGCTGCAGTATTTGTAGCTGCTGACTTTTTTTTTTTTATATATATTTTTTTCAAGATGGCACTATGTTTTTACTCCTCCGCTTGCTCAGCGGGGATCGCTTTGTTGATCCCCACTGAGCCGGCGGATTACAAGTCCGCCTCTGCACTCTGTGCAGGGATGGACCTGTCAGAGCTCCGCTCTCCCCTATGGGGGGATCGGATGATTACGGACCGCCTGTCCGTTTTCATCCGATCCGCCAGACGGATGGAAGTTAGGGTTTGCATTGGATTTTGTGGAGCGGATCGTATGTCAGCGGACATGTCACCGCTGACATCTATGGTGCGACCATTCAGATCCACCTGAAAAAACTCTGAACGGTCCACACGTGTAAAAGGGGCTTAAGTGTGTAAGTGAAAAAACTAAACCTTTTTCTGACATTTGTTGGTTTCAAGTTAAAATCATTTTTTTCTTTTTTTTTTTATAGAAAATTACTTAGAACCCCCAAACATTATATATATTTTTTTAGTAGACACCCTAGAGAATAAAATGGTTGTTGCAATATTTTATGTCACACTGTATTTGTGCAGGTGTCTTTCAAATGCAATTTTTTTTTAAACAATTACTTTAATGAATTAAAAAAAAAAAAAATAACCAGTAAAGTTAGCCCATTTTTTTTGTATAATGTGAAAGATTTTACATGATCTTTTTATTCTAAGCAAAAAAATAGTGATTCTCATTTTGGCCAGAATCGTACAGCTCTAGCATGCATTAATAAAGGGGATCAACTCCAGAGATAAAATAATTCTCCCGCTCTACAAGACTCTGTTCTGGCCACACCTAGAGTATGCTGTCCAGTTATGAGCACCAGTCCTCAGGGAGGATGTACTGGAAATGGAGCGAGTACAAAATAGGGCAACAAAGCTAATGAAGGGTCTGGAGGATATTCCTTATGAGGAAAGGTTTGCGAACGCTGATCTTATTCTCTCTGGAGAAGAGATGCTTGAGAGGGGATAAGATTTAAATTGACAAATACCGTACTGGTGACCCTACAATAGGGATAAAAACTTTTTTTTGCGGAAGGGAGTTTAACAAGACACGTGGCCACTCCATTAAAATTAGAAGAATACAGGTTTAACCCTAACCACTTCCCGCCCGTCCTATAGCAGAATGACGGCCGGGCGGTGGTTCAGTTATCCTGACTAGGCGTCATATGACATCCAGCAGGATAACGCTCACTACGGGGGCGCTCATGGCGGCGTTAAGCGCAGCCCGCCCTCGGATGCCCGCCCAGGACCACAGGATGCCACCCTAGACCACCAGGGAAACTCCAATCAGTGCCCAGGCAGCTGCCAATCGGTGCCCATCCTTAATACATGCCTGTGCCATCAGTGCCCATCAGTGGCACGTATCCGTGCCCAGCAGTGCCGCCTATCAGTGCCACCCATAAGTACCCATCTGTGCAGCCTTTCATTGCCCATCAGTGTCGCCTATCGGTGCCCACCAATGCCGCCAATCAATTTTTTTTTTTTTTCAAAATTTCCGGTCTATTTTTTTTATTTGTTTAGCACAAAATAAAAAACGCAGAGGTGATCTAATACCACCAAAAGAAGACTATTTGTGGGAACAAAATGATAAAAATTCTGTTTGGGTACAGTGTAGCATGACCGCGCAATTGTCATTTAAACAGCGACAGCACTGAAAATTGGCTTGGGCAGGAAGGGGGTGTAAGTGCCTGGTATTGAAGTGGTTAAACTACATAGAGGGATCTTTACTGTATGAGCGACAAGGATGTGGAATTCGGTGGGGAGCATCGATAGATTCAAAAAACTATTGGATAAGCGCCTCAACAACCACAACATACAGGGATATACAATGTAATACTGACATATAATCACACACATGGGTTGGACTTGATGGACTTGTGTCTTTTTTTCAACGTCACCTACTATGTAACTATTGCCCCGTAAGAGAACGGATCATGGGAGTTTATTGTGGATACTTTACAACCACTCTTAAGGTGAATTTTTTTTTTTACATGCCCAAGCTTTTTTGTCTATTTAGAGACCATAACTATAAAATGGTTCAGTTTACACCGAGTTTTTATAAGGGTTGGAGGTTTGAAATCTAAAAGGGCTAGCTCATGGATGCTCAGCCAGTGGCCCTCCAGCTGTTGCGGAACTACAAGTCCCATCATGCCTCTGCCTTTGAGAGTCATGCTTTGTAACCGTCACTAGGTATATGTGCGGGTTTACATCCATTTTAAGATGGGAGTAGACTGTAGAAATTAGTTTAGGTTGTGGTCGTCGACCACAAGCATGTGACAGACCGCGAACAGGTTCTTGTACTGCGATCCCTACCTTCTAGGTACTGGTCCTGGTGTCTCCTCTCAGCCTCAAGCTTCCTCTGCGACTCTGCTGGGCCTTCTATGTCCCGATCTTTCTCTCTCCCTCCCACCCGCTGTCATCAGAGAACAGCGGAGACCAGGAAGCAGCACAGCCTGGGACCGAGGGCGGGAGGAGGATCTGGCCAAATTAACTTTTTAAACCGCAGAAGATTGGTTGCTAAGACACAGGGTGGTCCTAAGCAACCAAGCGCCAGCTTGCTAATATGAAAATGCATTCTGCCAGCTCCCACCCTCTGTCTAGAACTGTGCTGCCTCCCGGTCTCTGCTGTGGAAACAGGTAGGACACTGCTATGGGAGGTTAGGGGGGCAGAGGTTACTGCTATAGGGGAAAGGGGGCTCAGAAGACCCCACTGTGTAGGGGGGGTGATGTGAAAGGGGCAGAGGACACTGTTATGGGCAGTGTCACCCCCATAGTAGTGTCCTACCACCCTTCACTTCAGCCATGCATTCTGAGCCTTATGCACACCTGAACTCTGCATTCTGAGTGCAACGCATTCCTGAACCCTGCATTCTGTTGTAATTTTTATTTTATTTTTGTTCTTAGTAAAAATATTTTAGCAAAAAATTCAGTCGGTCTTCGTTTTCCTTTTTTTGGGGGGGGAGTGCCCGTTGATCTTCAACTTCATCAGTGTTGTTCAAAAGTGGTTAAAGTGTAACTCTACTTTTTGTTGAGGAAAAAAAAAAAAAAAAAAAAACATTCCCCTAATGCGGTGTACACACGGTTGAATTTCCGATGGAAACAGTCCGATGGGAGCTTTTCATCGGATTTTCCGACCGTGTGTATGCCCATCGGTCTTTTTCTGTCGGAATTTCCGACTGACTTTGAATTGAGAACCTGTTCTCAATTTTTCCGACGGAAAACCTTTCTATCGGATTTTCCGATCGTGTATATGCAATTCCGACACGCAAAATTCCGACGCATGCTCGGAAACAATTCGACGCATGCTCGGAAGCATTAAACTTCCCTTTTTTATTGTGCTGTCGAACGTGTTTTATGCCGCTGTGTTACAGACCGTCGGAATTTTGGTGTGACCGTGTGTAGGCAAGACAGTTTGAGCGAAATTCCGTCGGAATTCCGACGGGAAAACCATCAGAGCTTTTTCCGATGAGAATTCCGACCGTGTGTACGCGGCATAAGAGTCCATTCACACAGGGGCAACACGACTTCCAACGTTCAGCGTTTTGGTAGAACATTCATTTTGACGGAATTAGTTTTCCCCATCCAAGGGCAAGATAACCTTTCAAACCTGTAGCTCGCTGTCTTTCGTAAATAGACAGTTTAAACCACTTTGCATTTAGATTTACATTTTTTCTTTTAAGGTTAAACCCCACTTTCGTGTGAAACTACTCCTAAAAAATATAGCAATAGCTACACAAGCTATATTGTAATGGAATGTTAATGAAAATTACCTTTAGCCCTCCCCTCCCTCACTCCGTTGGTGGTTGTGTGCAATTAACCATGTATTGCCTTATGAAAAGGTTCTCTCTGAAAACAGGGGCTGTCCCCGTAAATACAACATATGAAATTGTTGCATCGCGATTCGGGTGTCCCCGATGCAGCATCGACACATAAGGACCGGAAAATCGATTGCAGGTGACGTCATCCCGACTTGCCCCGTCCCTCCCGGGAAATCGATCTGAGCGTATTTTTAAAATTACTTTATTTTGATAAATGCTGTGTTACAATGAATAATGTGCCGCGCTGTATGTGCTTTTTAAAAAAAATATGAAACTTCATACCGAATTTCACAGTAAATACATCCCGATCATGTGACTGCTCGTCCTGACCCGTCCCGCCTCTCTCTGCTCTCCTCTCACATCTCTTGAGTCCCTATGTCAGCGGGGAATTCTCACACCCTCCCACTGACTATAGCTATCGTATCAGAAGAGAGGCGGGCGGGGCTGAGAATTCCCCACTGACGTTCGGACTCGAGAAACGTGAGAGGAGAGAGGCGGGACGGGCCGAGCAGTCACATGATCGGGATGTATTTACTGTGAAATTCGGTTAGAAGTTTCATATTTTTTTTAAAAAGCACATGCAGCGCGGCACATTATTCATTGTAACATGGCATTTATTAAAACAAAGTAACGACAGTAAGTAGAGTACAATGTACATGTGTTTGTACTCTACTTGCAGGTACGCTCCGTGCTGACAGGTCCCTGGGCTTCCCTTTGCACATTCCACTGTTAACTCCTAGTGTGCTGGAAGGTGCAAACAGGAATGCCAAGGAACTGTCAGCACCAGTGACGACCCGTGCATTGTGGGGGGGGTTACTGAAGTGATAGCTGCATTTGATGGGCACAGGTGGCTGCATTTAATGGGCACAGGCGGCTGCATTTAATCACTTAAGCCCCGGACCATTTTGCTGGCCAAAGACCAGACCACTTTTTGGGATTCGGCACTGCGTCTCTTTAACTGACAATTGAGCGGTCGTGCGGCGTTCCTCCCAAACAAAATTGACGTCCTTTTTTTCCCCACAAATAGACCTTTCTTTTGGTGGCATTTGATCACCCCAGCGTTTTTTATTTTTTGCGCTATAAACAAATAATATAATAATAAATATCCCCCAAAAATATATATAAAAAAATGTTGTTTTCCCTCAGTTTAGGCCGATACGTATTCTTCTACATATTTTTGGTAAAAAAATCGCAATAAGCGATTATTGATTGGTTTGCGCAAAAGTTATAGCGTTTACAAAATAGGGTATAGTTTTATGGCATTTTTATAATTTTTTTACTAGTAATGGCAGCGATCAGCGTTTTTTTATTTTTTTTTTTTTTTTATTGTTACTGCGACATTATGGTGGACACATCGGACATTTTGACACATTTTGGGACCATTGTCATTTTATACAGCAATCAGTGCTATACAAATGCACTGATTCCTGTGTAGATGACACTGGCAGTGAAGGGTTTAACCACTAGTTAGCAGTGTAGGGGTTAAGTGTGTCCTGGGGGCGTGACTGTGTGTGACACGTCACTGATCTCTGCTCCGATCACAGGGAGCAGAGATCAGTGACACTGTCACTAGGCAGAACGGGAGATGCTTGTTTACATTAGCATCTCCCCATTCTTCCTCCCTGTGAGACGATCGCAGATATCACCGCGGCGATCGAGTCCGTGGGACCTGCGATCCGACTCACGGAGGTCCCGACCAGCGCGCGCCGCCGGTTGCTCACACGCAAAGGCACGGCGGCAAATTTAAAGGGACGTACCTGTATGCCCATTTGCCTGTCCGTGCCATTCTGCCGACATACATCTGTGTGCGCTAGTCGGAAGTGGTTAAGGGGCACAAGTGGGTGCATTTGACGGGCACAGTGGCTGCGTTTTATGGGGGAGCTTCAGTATTTTTCAGTTTGTTTTCTTCCCCTCAAAAATTTTGAGCACCAGCTGCCACTGGTCAGCACAGAGACAGTACAGGAAACTTCACAGGGCTGTTTTCAGCTGTGGATCGTTCTCTCCTGACCTCTCAGCAGCCGTGTGTGTGAATGTCTGTATCCTGTAGTGCACCGTATTAGTGCACTTTTTAAGGGAGTGAGGTTATTTTTAATTCAAAGCGGAGTTCCAGTCAATTTTTTGTTTATTAAAAGTCAGCAGCTACAAAAAAGTGTATCGTCTGACTTTTAATAAAAAGACACTCGCCTATCCCACAATCCAGCAATGTGGCCACCCAAACCCTCCATTCTCTCCCCCGCCTGTTACAGCGCTGGCAATACTACTGTGGGCATCTGGCTGTGGCAGCTTTACAGCCGGGTGCGCATGACTCACTGGCAGCTGTGTAAACCAGAAGTGATGTCGCTTCCGGGTTGCTACATCGGAGACCCGATCAAAGCCAATTCCGGCTTTGTTCGGGACTCAGACCAGCAAACAGACGTGCCGGATGATTGCTCGGGTCTCCCCAAGTGGGACGGGAGACCCAGGCGGAACGGGGACATACCCCTCCTGCTCCTTGTGATAAGTGGCTGCTGAGCCGGATCACCAGAAAGCCGACTGACAGCTCTAAAAAAAAAAAAAAAAAAAAGGTACCAGCTGCAGGCTTCACCCAGGTACGACCACTTCCTCAAAACTATGTACAGGTACATCGTTTCGCTTGAGTGGTTCGTCACCACTGGATTTTTTTAGGTGTTTTTTTTTTTTTTTCCCATTCTTTTTATTAATTTTAAAAGTTAAGTGGTATAAAGATTGTACAAAAAAAAAAACTATGTACAATATGTATAAAGGATATACAGAAGGTTTAGGTCCAAAGTCTGTCATAGATACAGATATCAGGCTTTTTTAGTTTTTGTTATATACACTAAAATCGGCTGAAAATTTTGAAAAAAAAACACATTTTTCTTTGTGTCTGTTATAAAACTTTGAAAATGAATAATTTTTGTTAATATAGGTCAAAATGTATTTCTTTGAAAATAACCCAATTCAGTGCATATTATTTACTCTGTAGGAAAGTTGGAGTTCACAAACTATGGTGTATATACAGCAGGTAAAATAAGTACTGAACACGTCACCATTTTTCTAGGTAAATATAAACCCACTGGCCACTTTATTGGGTACATCTTGCTAGGTTGGACCCCTTTTTACCTTCAAAACTGCCTTAATTCTTCGTGGCATAAATTCAACAAGGTGTTGGAAACATTCCTCAGATTTTGGTCCATATTAACATGATCGCATCACGCAGTTGCTGCAGATTTGTCGCTGCACATCCATGTTGCAAATCTCTCGTTCCACCACATGCCAAAGGTGATCTATTGGATTGAGATCTGGTGACTGGGGGCGTGTCCGGACACGAATGAGAGAGGACGTGTGGAGACTTAGCGCCACACAGACCGGGCTAATCCAGTGCCATCCTTGCCAATAGATCGCTCTGAAACCCCCTCCTTGATCAGTGGTGCTACCTGGTCTAATCCGTGACTAGTCCGGTCGGCCCGCTGCAGAGTTTGACTGGCAGAAAATTTTGGGCCTACGCCGCGGCCCGCTCCACAGGCCCTCTGGCGCCATCTTGTGGCCTACAAGACTCCTGGACGTCACCGCACCTTTCCCCAGGGATCTAGGGATTAAGCGGCTGCTATCCTCTGCCCGATTGGAGACCCCAGCACCCGATAGACGCGGAGCTGTGCAGTACTCGGGCCTGAATCCCTTTGCCACATCCCTGTAGACCTAGGTGAGCGGCGGACAGGCGCCATCTTCTCAGGCCTTCAAACTCCTACACAGCGGTGAGTGCCTTTTAAAAAGTAGGGGGGATAAACAGACAGACTCTGCCCCTTCCCCTCTGGCGGCTAGTATACCCTGCCGGCGATTGCCCCCTGGACTCCTGAAGCTACAGCTGGATCCAGGCCTGCTTGGAGTGGAGCTTTCCGGGGTGCTGTTACTAGGAAAGGCCGCGGCTTTGGCCTACCCACGGAGCTTGGCGGCCATCTTGCTGCTCCAGATGCACCCCATCTCTGCATAGTGTTCTCTTCCCCCTTGGAGCGCTGCTTTCCCCCTGTCAGACCCCAGAGCTACTCAAGCCCTGCTACCCATCCTCTGCGGGTGATAATTGACTGTCACAAATTTTAATAAAGCGCCCACCCTGCCCACTGCAGTTGAGGGTCATTTGAATAAGTCTGGAGCCCCGGCTGCCCTCTAAGATTACCGCTAAGCTACTACAACAACATATGCATGGCGCTGAGTAGATGTGAGTAAGAGGGGCTCCGTCCAGCATTCAGCTTTACAGCTCCAAATATGCCAATAAAGACACCTAAATCCCGCTCCACAATCGGCAAGAGATCCGGGAAGGGACCGGCTATTAACCAAGCCGTTACCGGCTCCATACAGCGTTTCTTAGCTGCCAGTAGACCTGGTGCCCGTAGCAGTCAGGCCAGGGCCTTAAGGCGAAGTGCGTCTCCCTCCTCACCCGCCGCCTCCATTAGAGAGAGCTCCCCGCAACATCCTGCTGCTAAGACCTCATGGAAGACCCCGGATCTCCTGCAGGCTTAGACATGTCATAACTGGTGAGTGGGCTTAAAAAGGAACTAGCTGGGATGTTCCATGGGCTAGAAAAATCTATAAAAAAGGCGATTACTGGAGTGAGAACAGATATGGCGCACATCCTGGACAGGGTGGAGGAGACAGAGCACAGGCAGGACTTGCATGCAACAGCCATAAGAGAACTACAAGAGACTGTCACACAATTAGCCTTAGCCCACCGTACCTCACTATATAAACTCGAAGATCTCGAGAACAGAAACCGCAGAAACAATTTGCGTGTTAGAGGGCTGCCTGAGGCAACTGGCGTCAATGATCTCGAACCGTCGATCCGCGGTACTTTCAACACAATACTAGGTAACCCGGTTACCGAACCGCTGAGATTCCACGGATATCACCTCGGATCAACCTAGAGAGGTTATATGCCGATTACACTACTTTACGGATAAAAACGCCATCATGGTCAAAATGCGGAACACCCCTAACATCGACTTCGATGGGGCAGTCATCAGCATTTTCCCAGATCTATTTAAGGAGACCTTAGACCGTTGCAGGGCCCTTAAACCACTCTTGGAACACCTACGTTCAGACGGGATCACCTACAGATGGGGCTTTCCGGCGTGCCTAATTGCCACTAAAAATGGGCGCGCCCACACTCTCCGGTTCCCAGAGGAACTACCACTATTTTTAAAGGATCTCAATTTGCCACAAGTGGATATCCCGGGTTGGCAAGATCCTGTTCCTAAGTTTTCACCCATTCCGGACTCTCAATGGCGAAAAATCCCATCTAAGAAAAGGCGTACATCAAACCCAGGATCCGCACAAAAGCATGGATGAGAAGCAATCGCTTATGCTTAAGTTCTTTCTTTTGAATGCAGGCTTTCAGAGTCCCAGAGCAACACAAGGTGCAACCAATCCTCAAGGGTACTTTTGCAAACCTCTGGTATGAATGACCTATTGCTATGCACTTGGGGTCACAATGGACACCCCCCTTCGTTGGGCTTCTCTCCTGTTGGTTGAGTATACCTGCAAGTAAAAATAACGTATTTTTTTTTTTTACTAAAAATTTGTTATGGTTTTGTTGCCTTAATGTTTACTTGATGATGTTACTGGAGCTTATCTCCTACAATTTTTATAATATCTAGATGAATGCAGCTCCCATGTGCCTCTCTTACGGTACACACCCTACCCCCTCCTCCTTCTGTGGTTGGTTAGCGATGATAGCTCCCGAGCTGTGACACCCAATCTCTTTATGGAGATCTGGAGGGCTGCCTGCTCCTTCTCCGCACAGGGACCACTGCAAAATTCTGCGTGATATCTTATAGATTCCCACACGTGTTCTAACAGATGACTATGTTTTCTACATAAACTTGTTTTTCACAATATATCTTTTCTTACCTTTCCCTTTTTTTCTACCCCACTTACCCCTACTTCCTTGGTTGGCATGAAATATGAGCTAAAGGGTCACATTCCGTTAACATAATGGCCACACTAACAATCACTTCGTATAATGTTAGGGGTTTGAATGTAGCAGCAACACGGCACCAAGTTACTCGCGAATTGAAGAAGTCAGCCTGCTCCATTGCTTTTCTTCAAGAAACACACTTAACCCACTCAACACCGGTCAAATTGACTTCGCCCCAATTCCCTCAATGGTACTATAGCCTGTCTGACACTAATAAGGCTAAAGGTGTGGCCATTGCCTTTAACGGAAATGTACCCTTTTGCCTTTTGGACATGCTAGCGGATGATCATGGTCGTTTTCTCTTTCTGAGGGGCTTTCTAGGCAACACCCAATGCACCTTAGCAAATATATATTGCCCAAACCATAATCAACCTACCTTCTTCTCCCATACTCTCACCAAATTGTCTCCATTCGCCAAAGGTATAATCATCCTTGCAGGGGACATAAACATGCCTCTAGACTCCATTCTGGACACCTCCCATGGTCATTCTAACATTCCATTTAAGCGCCTGTCATTCGTTAAAGAAAGACTCCTGGATCTTCAACTGCTAGATGTTTGGCGTATACTCCACCCTAAAGAAAAATACTTTTCCCATTTTTCTAGGACACACAAATCTTACTCCCGGATCTATAATATTTTTTTAGATCACTACCACCTCCCACTCCTACAATCCACACATATAGGTACTGCTACTATATCAGATTATGCCCACCTTGGCTCACCGCTCTAATAGTTGGAAACTCAATGACTCTTCTTTCTAACCGAGCAGAGGTCTCCATGTTATCTTCTTATTTAATGGAATATTTCAAAGAAAACAAACCCTCCGAGACTTCTCCCTCTATTGTATGGGAAGCCCACAAGGCTACCATGAGAGGTCGCCTTATTGAACTAGAAGCGAGGAAAAAAAGGGAGCATGGTCAACAAATCGAACAAGTACTGCAACAAATAGCAGACCTTGACAAACAGCATAAACTCACTTTACACTCAGCCCACCTCAAAGCCCTCACATTGAAGCGTGAAGATATAAAAAACCTCCTTAATTTAGACACTAAAAGAAAATTCCAACTCTTTTCACAGAAACTATATGAGTGGGGGAACAAACCAAGCAGACAACTGGTGAGATCCCTTAAAGCTAAACAATCTAAATCATTTATCCCCAAAATAAAACTCCCTAACGGGGATCTTGTACGTGCAACTCCACACATTGCCAAAGCCTTCAGGGAATATTACGCAGATTTATACAAAGTAACTAGTGATTCGCCCTGTTTGACCCCACGGGCGAGACGTAATCGCATGCTTACTTACCTGCAGGAAGCCAACCTACCAAAATTATCTAGCTCAACCCTTAGGTAACTGGAATCGGAATTCTCTGTTGAGGCATTCCAAGCAGCCCTGAAATCCTCCCCCACAGGGAAAGCCCCCGGGCTGGACGGATACACCATTCTTTACTATAAAACGTTTAGTGACATTCTACTCCCCCGCCTTTACAGCCTATGCCAACTCAATCTCACAAACCTCAGGACTACGCCCAGAATCTCACAGCTCACATTAGTCATCCCCAAGCCGGGGAAAGATCCCACCCAATGTAGCAGTTACAGACCAATCTCCCTGCTAA
This sequence comes from Lithobates sylvaticus, assembly GCA_028564925.1. NCBI lineage: Eukaryota > Metazoa > Chordata > Amphibia > Anura > Ranidae > Lithobates > Lithobates sylvaticus. The sequence continues at coordinate 437,100,556 of CM053026.1, forward strand.
ATATTGATGTTAAATTTTACTCCAAAGTTATGGCTAATCGTTTACGTGCCCTTATACCCAACTGGGTCTCAACAGATCGGACAGGCTTCATACCCAATAGAGAAGCCAAAGATAACTCCCTCCGAGCAATATCCCTAATCCAATATGTACGGAGACGTGCCCAATCCACCTTACTCCTCTCCACTGATGCTGAAAAAGCGTTTGATAGGGTGGATTGGGACTATCTCAAATTGACCTTGCGTCACTTTGGGCTAGGTCCGACGATGTTTTATCACATTTCCTCCCTCTATTCCAATCCTACGGCACAAATCCGCATAAACGGTACTTTAAGTGATTCATTCACACGTTTTAATGGGACCAGATAGGGATGCCCCTTGTCCCCTCTCCTATTCGCCCTCACCCTAGAACCCTTCCTGGCCACGATTAGGCATAACACCACGGTAACCAAGTAGGTAACAAAACCCACAAATACGCAGCATATGCTGACAACATCTTGTTCTTTATCCAGCAACCACGCATCTCTCTACCCAATTTAATGTCAGCCTTTTCTACTTATCAAACGCTGTCCAATTTCAAAATGAATCTTTCAACGTCGGAAATCTTAAATATCAACCTCCCTAAACAAGACGAGAAATGCTTAAGGCCCCTCTTCCCCTTTTAGATGGGTACAACAGAGTATGAAATATTTGGGAATATATCTCACGCCTAGTATTCACTCCCTTTTCAAACATAACTACATTCCCCTATTAAATAATGTTAGAGAAGATCTCAGAAAATGGAACAGTCTTTCACATTCCTGGCTAGGTAAAGTGAGTATTGTTAAAATGAACATTCTACCTCGAGTTCTATTTTTCTTTAAACCATGATCTCCCGCTTCATCTGGAGGAACAGCCACCCTAGAGTATCTAGAGACATATTATTTCGCTCCAGGAACTCGGGGGGACTGGCCCTCCCAAACTTTAAGGCCTATTATCATGCTGTGATGTTATCTAGACTAGCTGAGTGGAAATACGCTGTTAACTCCAAATTATGGCTGAATCTAGAACACTCCCTAAGTAATACTGACCTCTCGGTTGCACCTTGGCTACCCCGCTTCCATAGACATCTCGCCCAAGCAACCTCTTCGCTCACCACTTCTACCCTGGATGTATGGGACGCTCTGCACAAGAAATTCTCCTGGTCATATGACTCCCCATTACTACCGCTTCTTAACCATAACTATTTCTTACCAGGTTTATTAGATCCAGGTTTTAAGACATGGTCTCCAGAAGGACCCCTTTTACTACACCATATCCTTTGTGCCAACACCCTCAAGCCTCTACATGATATCCTCGGCTCTAAACCAATCACATTTCTATACAATTGGAGGTTCATCCAACTACAACGCTTCCTCCGAACCCTCCCTCAACCGTTAAGGACCTAAATGACATTGAGGCAGTATTCAACCCAAAAGATCCACCTTCACACTGCATCTCGATCTCCTACAAAGCCCTCATCAAACTCCAAAACAACGCACATCCGGCTTGCCTAGCTAAATGGGAATCGGATCTGAAATCTTGCCTCACGGAAAACCCAAAGGACAAAGTAATACAACTAACCCACATCTCATCCCTCGCTTCAAAAATGGCTGAAGTCACTTATACATTACTCACCAGATGGCACTATACTCCATCAAAACTACACCAGATTTTCCCCGCCAATTCCCCATTGTGCTGGAGGAATTGTGGTAACAGAGCGACCCACGCACATATTTGGTGGACGTGCCCGATCATCCGCCCTTTTTGGTCAAACGTTATCCAACTTATACGGCAGATCACAGATGTCAATCTTCCCAATGACCCCTGGATCATCCTTTTCCACGCTACTAAGGAACCCATCGGAATCTATAAACGCTCACTTGTCCCTCACTTGCTAAACACGGCTAAGGCTTTAATACCCACCCTTTGGGGCCAACCTAGGATTCCACCAATGAAAAGCTGGCTACAAAAGATAGCAGATGTGCACCTCCATGGAAGATATCACCCATAACAAGAATAACTCCCAACGACACACTTTAACTTAGGTCCACTTGGATAGAATTCATAGCTACCCCTTACTACAAAGAGCTCATAACACAAACCCATTGAGACGGAGATCACCTCCCAAAAATGATCTAACTGCCCCCTCCACCTGAAGGTTGAATCTCTTGATGTTAATGCTTGACTTATTTTTCTTACAAGACACTAAAGGTTTAGTCGCACTTGTCTTTGTTATGATGCCAAGCATGCCAACCCCCTCCCCCTTATCCCCCCCCCCCCCCCCCCCCCCCCCCGTCCTAACCTCCCCACTTTTTCTCACTTCATTTCCCGGTCTTTCTCTCTCTTCCTCTTTCTCTGATAGACCTTATACATCCGGTTTTCCTTGAATATATACGTAGAAGCATACCGTTACCTGACCAAATGCCACAAGCATTGGTGCCTATACCTTAACAAGCATAGAGTTCACTAGTATTTGCATCTGGTCTTTTAGATGTTACAATTTGTTCAGGTAAACTATCGCACTTTTCATGTAACATTGCATATTCTCTGTCAAATGTCTATCTTTTACCTTTTAATGTTCCAATAAACATTTATTAAACAAAAAAGAGATCTGGTGACTGTGGAGGCCATATGAGTACAGTGAACTCATCGTCATGTTCAAGAAACCAGTGGTGAGATGATTTGAGCTTTGAGACATGGTGCATTATCCTGCTGGAAGTAGCCATCAGAAGATGGGTACACTGTAGGCGTAAAGAGATGCACATGGTGAGCAACAATACTCGGGTAGGCCATGGCATTTAAACGATGCTCAATTGGTACTAAGGGGCCCAAAGTGTGCCAAGAAAATAACCCCCACACCATTACACCATTACCAGCCTGAACCGCTGATACAAGGCAGGATGGTTCCATGCTTTTGTGGTTTTTACACCAAATTCTGACCCTACCCATCTGAATGTCGCAGCTGAAATTCAAAACTCCTCAGACCAGGCAGCTTTTTCTTTAATCGTACATCACGAGACAGAGCCATAGTAATTACTATGTGGGTGATAGTCCAGCTTCAGATGCTGGACACTGACACACCCTAAAAGTTGCCTAACTATATAACCCCTCCCATACCTGGGAGCGTCTCAGTTTTTTCACTAGTGTCTAAGGTGTTGGTCACGAGTGAAGATGTGCTGGGCTGAGCTCCACTGGAGCAATCCTTGCTGGGGCTAGCTATGCAGCCGGATCCATTCAAAGTGTCTTTTAGGCCAAATTGAATGGTGCCCGGGCCTTGTATCCGAAGAAACAAGGTTTTGCTTGTAAATGCTTAAAAAAAAAAAAAAAAGACCTGGACCCTGGTATCCAGTACTTTTGGTATTAAGGTCATAAAGTTTTACTGGCTGGGTGCTATTACAGGTCCAGGATTGTGGGTTCCCTGAGAGTCCCCGATTCCTGAAGGTTTAACGGAACCCATCGTGACGGGTGAAGATTGGGTCAGTTGGTTTTACCACAGAAAACCCTGCGGCGGGAAATGTAAGTGGAGTTTTCTAAGGAATTTTTAAAAAATTTCTTATGAAATGTCTTTTAAAGTAAATGTTGTCATGCCTAAGTGTCACCACTGGGGGCTGTTTGGAGCACGTACCTTATCATGCTTTGTTCAGAGATCATGCTGTGTCACACAAGCAGCAGCCTTTTTTTTTTTTTCCGGCTAGCAGGCAGACCTCCGGGAAGTTTGGGGGGTTTTGCTTCCTCCAGATGCCCCCACCTGGGCTGAACTCTTCCCCTCTTCATGAGGCTGAGTATAAGGGAGAACTAAAAATGATCGGCAATGCCGTTTTCTTTCACCGCCCCAGGTGGCTGGTGAGTGTATTTCTAAAGGTGCCATTGACATGGAATTTTCACCACATGTCGGTAACAACCCATACAAAGAAACCAAAACAAAACGGGCCAGAAATTTAAGTTTATGTGCAATAAAATGGAATGACACAAGGAAAAGGTATTGAACACGCTAACTGAAATGTATTTAATACTTCATACAAAATCCTTTGCTGGTAATGACAGCTTCAAGTAGGCTCCTGTATGGAGAAACTAGTCGCATGCATTGCTCAGGTGTTATTTTCGCCCATTCTTCCACACAAACAGTCTTTAAATCTTAAAGGTTCCCTGAGCCTCTTCTATGAACTCTGATCTTTAGTTCTTTCCACAGATTTTCTGTTGGATTCAAGTCGGGTGAGTTGGCTGGACCATTTTAGCCGCTTTATTTTCTTTTTTTGAAACCAATTGAGAGTTTCCTTGGCTTTGTGTTTGGTATCATTGTCTTGCTTAAAAGTCCATATTCATTACCTGATATGAAGTTTGCCAGTACCTTATGCTGAAAAACAGCCTTTTTGGGGTGATGTGCAGTGCCATTTGACCTCCCAAACATGGTGTATATTACGACACCCAAAAGCGTTTTTAATTTTGGTCTCATCTGACCAAATAATAGTCTCTCTGTATTTCACAGGCTTTTCTAAATGTTGTGCAGCAAACCTTAACCACTTCAGCCCCGGACCAATTGGCAGCCAAAGGACCAGGCCCCTTTTTGCGATTCGGCACTGCGTCGCTTTAACTGACAATTGCGCGGTCGTGCGACGTGGCTCCAAAACAAAATTGGCGTCCTTTTTTCAAGTAGAGCTTTCTTTTGGTGGTATTTGATCGCCCCTGCGGTTTTTATTTTTTGCGCTATAAACAAAAATAGAGCGACAATTTTGAAAAAAATGCAATATTTTTTGCTTTTTGCTATAATAAATATCCCCAAAAAATATATAAAAAAAAAACATTTTTTTTCCTCAGTTTAGGCCGATACGTATTCTTCTACATATTTTTGGTAAAAAAAATCGCAATTAGCGATTATTGATTGGTTTGCGCAAAAGTTATAGCGTTTTTTTTACTAGTAATGGCGGCACTGCGTCGCTTTAACTGACAATTGCGCGGTCGTGCGACGTGGCTCCAAAACAAAATTGGCGTCCTTTTTTTCTCACAAATAGAGCTTTCTTTTGGTGGTATTTGATCGCCCCTGCGGTTTTTATTTTTTGTGCTATAAACAAAAATAGAGCGACAATTTTGAAAAAAAATGCAATATTTTTTCCTTTTTAGCTATAATAAATATCCCCAAAAAATATATAAAAAAACATTTTTTTTCCTCAGTTTAGGCCGATACGTATTCTTCTACATATTTTTGGTAAAAAAAATCGCAATTAGCGATTATTGATTGGTTTGCGCAAAAGTTATAGCGTTTTTTTTTTACTAGTAATGGCGGCGATCAGCGATTTTTATTGTGACTGCGACATTATGGCGGACACATCGGACATTTTTGACACATTTTTGGGACCATTGTCATTTATACAGCAATAAATGCTATTTAAATGCATTAATTCCTGTATAAATGACAGTTGTAGTGAAAGAGTTAACCACTAGGGGGGAGGGGAGGGGTTATGGGCTCTGACGTGTGTTGTGTTTTTTACATTAGGGGGCGGGGCTGACGTCTGACTTCATTGATCGGCTTTCCCGATGACCAGGAACAGCCAATCAATGACAGGCAGAGTAGGAAGCGCGGGGAGAGGTTTGTTTACACAAACCTCTCCCCGTTCTTCAGCTCCGTAACCCGATCGCGGGACACCAGCGGCGATCGGATCCGCTGGTCCCGCGCCGCTGGCGGCACGCGCGTGACCCACGGGCAGGCATTTAAAGGGCCACGTACAGGTACGTGGTTTTGCCTGCCCGTGCCATTCTGTAGACGTATAACTACATGAGGCGGTCGGGAAGCGGTTAAACAAGCTTCAACATCCTTTTTCTTCGGCAATGAAGTTTTGCGTGGTGAGCGTGCACACAGGCAGGCCTGGCAGTTGAGTGCAATAAATATTGTTTTCTTTGAAACAGTTGTAGATGCTATTTCCAGGTCTTTTCTGAAGCTCTCCATGTGGCCTTGGACAACTCTTCTGATAATTTTCACTCCTCTGTCAACAATCTTGCGAGGAGCGCCTGGTCGTAGCCAGTTTATAATAAAATGATGATCTTTCCTCTTCCGGACTATAGCCCCAACAGTGCTCACTGGAACATTCAGAAGTTTAGCAATCATTTTGTAACCAATGCCATCAGTATGTTTTAAAACAAAAAGGTTGCAAAGGTCTTATGCCCCGTACACACAATCGGACTTTCCGGCAGACTTGGTCTGGCGGACCGGAATCCGGCGGACATTCCTATCGTGTGTGGGCTCCAGCAGACTTTTTTTCTTCCCAAAAGTCCCCCCGGACCTAGTTCCTATCGGGAAGTCCGCGCGTCTGTATGCTGGTCCGACGGACCAACTATGACGCAACGGCAGCTACAGCATCTGCCCGCGAGAATGTTTCCAGTGCGATCCTATCGGCTGCAGGATACTGTACATCTCGCGCTCGCTGCAATAGGAAAAACACATTTTCCTATTGCAACGAGCGCGCGACATAGGTGACAATGTCCCTTAGGTCTGGTATGGATTTTGGGGGGACCCCCACACCGTTTTTTCAGGGTGGGAGGTTACCCTTAAAGTCCATACTGGACCCTTATCTGAGCCCGCAGCCCGGCCGGTCAGGTAAGGGGGTGGGGACGAGCGAGCGCCCCCCTCCTGAACCATACCATTCCGCATGCCCTCAACATGGTGGGGTGGGTGCTTTGGGGAAGGGGGGCGCCCTGCGGGCCCCCTCACCCCCCCTCACCCCAAAGCACCTTGTCCCTATGTTGATGAGGACAAGGGCCTCTTCCCGACAACCCTGGCCGTTGGTTGTGGGGGTCTGCGACCGGGGGGCTTATTGGAATCCGAGAGCCCCCTTTAATAGGGTGGGGCCCCCTTATGTGAATGAGTATGGGGTACATCGTCTCTTCCGTCTTCTCCCGCCTCTTCTGCCGATCTCCGGTATCTTCTCCCGCTCTCCGGTATCTTCTCCCGCTCTCCGGTATCTTCTCCCGCTCTCCGGTTCTTCTCCGCGCTCTCCGGTAACTTCACCCACTCTCCGGTTCTTCTGCCTGGCTTCTTCCAGCTCTTTTACTAGCGGTGGCCCAGTCTTCTTCTTCTTCTTCTTCTTCTTCTTCTTCTTCTTCTTCTTCTTCCCTCTTCTGTTCTTCCGATGTTGACACAACGCTCTCTCCCACTGTAATGATGTGTACAGCGTGCGCAACCACTTATACAGGCATGGGGCGGGGTGACCCCGCCACTTATGATGGCAAGGTCCCAGCATGCCCCGGGCGGTGACGTCATAAGAGACGGGGTCCCGGGGCATGCTGGCACTGTGCTGTCATAAGGGGAGGGGTCACTGGCTGACCCCGCCCCATGCCTATATAAGTGGTCGCGCACGCTGTACACAGCATTACAGCGGGAGAGCGTTGTCAACATCGGAAGAACAGAAGAGGAAAGACGACCGGGCCACCGCTAGTAAAAGAGCTGGAATAAGATAGCGGAGGAGCCCGGCAGAAGAACCGGAGAGCGGGAGAAGATACCGGAGAGCGCGGGAGAAGTCGGAAGAGACCCCAGAAGTCAGAAGAAGACCCCCGGAGCTGACTAATAAATTACTTTAAAAACCTGTCTAGTGTGTTTTTTTTATTGACACTTTTTTCCCTCAGGTGAATGGGTGGGGGTACGATGTACCCCATAATCATTCATATAGGGTGGGGGGCTGGGATCTTATTAAAGGGGGCTCCCGGATTCCGATAAGCCCCCTGCCCGCAGACCCCGACAACCAACGACCAGGGTTGTAGGGAAGAGGCCCTTGTCCTCATCAACGTGGGGGGGGCGCCCACAAGGCGTCCCCCCTTCTCAAAGCACCCACCCCCCCATGTTGAGGGCATGCGTCCTGGTACGGTTCAGGAGGGGGGGGGTGCGCTCGCTTGTCCCCACCCCCTTTCCTGACCGGCCAGGCTGCATGCTCGGATAAGGGTCTGGTATGGACTTTGGGGGGACCCCTACACCGTTTTTTCGGTGTGGGGGTTACCCTTAAAATCCATGCCAGGCGACGGGGCTCACAAGGTGTCAAAATCGGCGAGATTGACTTCCTTCTCTAGTCCCGTCGTACCTGGAGTCACGTTCAAAATGAATGGACTTTAGTCCGTGTGTGGGCAAGTCAGTTAATTTGCAAAGTCCATCGGACCTCCGCCGAAAGTCCGGCGGACCTGGGCTGCCAAGTCCGTCGGATAGTCTGCCGGACAGTCCGATCGTGTGTACGCGGCATTAGAGCTCTTTGCTTTTACCCATCATGAGATGTTTCTTGTGTGACAAATTTGTAATGAGACACCTTCTTATAGGCCATCAGTTGAGACTAAACCAGCTGATAATGATTTGCACTGACAAGGGGCAGTATTGATTTCAAATTACTGATGGATGTCAGCTTTCCATACCTTTTTGCACCTCCCTTTCTTTATGTTCAATACTTTTTCCCTGTCATTCCATTTTATTACAAATAACCTAATTTGTGAATTTATTTGTTTTGGTTTATTTGTATGTATGGAGTGCATGGGTTGTTACCGACCATGTGGTGAAAATTGCAGGTCAATGGCAGCTTTAGAAAAATATTTACCTAAAAAAAAAAAAAAAAAAAAAAAAAAAAAATGGTGATGTGTGCAATACTTATTTTACCCATCGTGTGTATGTAAATTTGTATAATATTTAAGGTTCTACACCAAGCTGCTTTTTTGGTATTTTAATTTTATTTATTTTTTCCCTCTACAGAATTATATTGCCACCATTCCATTAGTGATGTATGTGAGTGGCTTTGCTTCTTCTTTCCTCATGAAACCGGTTAATACTTTGATGGGACGAAATGTGAGTTTTTAGTTTCTTTAATTTTGTGTTTTGATATTTTGCCTGTAAAAGCTGTTTTCCTTTTTGTGTAATTTGACTTATTACATTTCTTTTCATATCTTACAGCTTACCTATTTTATAGGCCTCTTGTCAATTTCAGTGTTTGCTGCTTGGGTGGCACTGAAACCTGACCTTGGAGTAGCAATCTATGCAGCTGCCATAATTTTGGGCTCTGGTTGTGCAACAATTCTGGTCACTTCCCTATCCATGACAGCTGATCTCATTGGACCTCACTCAGTATGTACATGAATGTATGCTTAATTTTCACAATACTTGTATGAATTACGGTAGCTTGTTGTATCCACTAGCCAGAGACTGCTTTATCCCCCTTCAAGACCAGGATATTTTGTGCCAGATAAAAAAATGTCACACTGCTTACGTGCTAGTGTTGTTACTGTGGGCAACTTTTAATTACTTGCCGTTGCTTTTGGAAGGAATGGCTTATTGGCAGTCTTGCGCTCGGTACACACTAGCTGTGTTGAACGAAAAAAAACTGTGAGATCACTGTACTAACACAAGTGATGTTCATGCGCAATCTCTCCCGCTGTGCTATTGTATTCTGACAAGGGGACTGCCACCCCTGCCAGAACACGCACTGATCAGTGCTTTCAGGGCTTGACAAATTTTGCTTTGCATCCACGAGCCAGCTTAAAAAGCTAGGAGACAGTTTTTTTTTTTTTTTTTTTTTTAACAAAGCTTGTTCCCAAAGGCAACTTTTTTCGTACATCATGGGACACGGAGCCATAGTTATTAACTTAATGGGTATATAGGCACCATTGGTTGATGGACACAGGTATACCCAATACAGGAAGTTCTCTCCCTATATAACCCCGCCTCCTTCCAGGAGTACCTTCGTTTTTTCGCCAGTGTCTAAGGTGTTGGTCACGAGTTGCATGGTTACATAGTTAGCTAGGCTGAAAAAAGACACAAGTCCATCCAGTTCAACCCTAAAAAAAAAAAAAAAGAAATAATAAATAAAAATAAAAAAAATATTGTACAATCCAATATACCCAATTCTATACCCACAGTTTTATCCTGAGGAAGGCAAATAAAAAAAACCAGCAGAGCATGCTCCAATCTGCTACAGCAGGGGGGAAAAAAAACCCTTCATGATCCCCCAAGAGGCAATCAGATTTTCCCTGGATCAACTTTACCTATAAATGTTAGTACCCAGTTATATTATGTACATTTAGAAAAGTATCCAGGCCTTTCTTAAAACAATCTACCGAGTTAGCCAGAACCACCTCGGGAGGGAGTCTATTCCACATTTTCACAGCTTACTGTGAAGAAACCTTTCCGTATTTGGAGATGAAATCTCTTTTCCTCCAGACGTAAAGAGTGCCCCCTTTGTCCTCTGTGTTGATTGTAAAGTGAATAACTCAACATCAAGTTCACTATATGGAGCCCTTATATATTTGAACATGTTGATCATATCCCCCTTATTCTCCTATCTACACTATATTTTATAGAGTCTGGAGGGCATATGTTTCCTGGTGTGAATCCAAGGGTTGGCACCCTCGGAGGTATATCATAGGCAGAATTCTTGCCTTTCTACAATTAGGGGTGGAGATGAAGTTGGCCTTGAGTACTATTAAGGGCCAAATCTCAGCTTTATTGGTCTTATTTCAAAGACCGCTTGCTACACATTCTTTAGTCTGGGGTTTTATGCAAGGGGTGATGCGGATTAATCCGCCAGTTAAATCACCTTTGAGCCCTTGGGACTTGAACTTTAGTTTTGTCAGTGTTACAAATACAGCCATTTGAACCGATACAGCATATTCCCTTAGTCCTTCTGTCAAGGAAGCTGGTGTTCTTGGTTGCTATATCCTCGGTTTCGGAATTGTCTACTTTTTATTGTAAAGAGCCATACTTGATTATTCATGAGGACAGAGTGGTGTTGCGCCCTTGTCCACATTTTCTGCCAAAAGTGGTCTCGGGTTTCCACCTGAACCAAGATATTGTCCTGCCATCGTTTTTTCCAAAACCATGTTCCAGGGAAGAAAAGTCACTACATTATCTTGATGTGGTGAGAGCGGTCAAAGTCTATTTTAAAGACAACTGCTTAGATTCGGAAGACTGATGTCTTATTTATTCTACCAGAGGGTCCTAAGAAAGGACAGGCAGCGTTGAAATCCACTGTCGCTAGGTGGATTCAGCAAGTTATAATTCAGACTTATGATTTAAGGGATAAAATCCCCCCCCTTTTCAAGTGGAAGCGCACTCTACCAGGTTGGTTAGTGCAGGGCTTGACAAATTTGCTTGGAATCTAGGAGCCAGCTAAAAAAGTTAAGAGCCAGGGTTTTTTTTTTTAACTTCTTGAGATCCGCGCTGTAGCCGTCGTTCTGCTTTGCCGGGTTCTGCTCCTAAGGACGTTGTCCCCTGTACGAGCGGCCTGCGCGCCCCCTGCTCTGTGATCAGCGAGTCTGTGAGACTCGCTGGATCACCAATCCGAGTAAGGGGTCGAACCCGACCCCTTACCATGTGATCAGCTGTCAGCCAATGACAGCTGATCATGTGATGTCAACACAGCCGGTAATCGGCTATTTTTTTTCCTCGCCCTGACAGCACGAGGAAAAAAAAAGCCGATCAATAACGTCCGACAATGGTTAGCTTTTTTTCAATATAAAAATTATCTTAAAATTTACACAGAAAGACGACTAGAACCAAAGCATACATACACATATTACTATATATATATATATATATATATATGTGTGTGTGTGTGTGTGTGTGTGTGTGTGTGTGTGTGTGTGTGTGTGTGTGTGGTTCTAGTCGCCTGTGTAAATTTAAGATTGGTTAATTTTTTACAGCAGGCAGGGCTCCATTAGCATTGCTGGATGTCATACCAACGGCCACCACTAGATGGCGCCAAGATCTTAGAAGGAAGTATAGGCTTGCAGAAGGCCGCAAAGCCGCGGCCTCGATTACCGGCCGCCGTGGCGCGACGCAATCACGTGGGGGGGGGTCTGCACGGAGACAGGATACCCCAGATGTACTGCCCCGGGCGCCAGGTCACTAATTCTAGTCCCGGGGATTGTCGAGCCCTGGGTTAGTGCATCTTGGGCAGTGCGTCACCAGGCCTCCATGGCTCAGATCTGGAAGGCCGCAACTTGGTCTTCAGTACATACATTCACCAAATTTTATCAGGTGGATGAAAGGAGGCATGAGAGTATCGCCTTCGGCAGCAGTGTGCTGCAGGCAGCAGTACAAGTCCTCAAGTCAGGGGGTACTCTGCGGGTTGTCTCTCCCCCCCCCTCAAATAGCATTGCTATGGGACGTCCCATTAAGTTAATAACTATGACTCTGTGTCCCATGATGTACGATAAAGAAAATAGGATTTTTTATAACTGCTTACCTGTAAAATCCTTTTCTTGGAGTACATCATGGGACACAGGGGTCCCTCCTCTCTTTCTGGGGTTTAGATATATTGCTTTGCTACAAAAACTGAGGTACTCCTGGATGGAGGAGGGGTTATTTAGGGAGTGAACTTCCTGTATTGTTGGTATACCAGTGTCCGTCACCTGAAGATGCCTATATACCCGTTAAGTTAATAACTATGGATCTGTGTCCCATGATATACTCACGCAATATTGCCTCTAAATTCATTTTTGTGTTTCCTAGACACACAATATTTCCTAAAGGTAATTTTAGGGGGCAGAAAAACACAGTAAGTTGCCCAATTTTTGGGGTAAAATGGAAAACTAAGGTTACACAAAGTAAATAGATGCCCAACATGTAAAACCTTAAATTTTGCATACGCCCATAAAATAGCGGAAAGCTCCAGTTCCCTATATTTTCCATAGGCAACGCTTTAAAAGCCCCCTATAGGTCATCAGTTTAACCTTACGAAGCAGGTCTGGGCCTAGAATTATTGCTGTCATTCTGGCATACACAGCAATATGTAACCTGTATTTACAATCAATGTTTTCAGGCGTAGGCACCCCCACCAAGTGCGTTTACTTTTGTACATGCGTACATGTGGTGCCTCAATTTATTTTGGGTAGGGGTCTGCTCTACTCGGAAGCAACCGCTATGCCGATCCTGGGTCCGCAGATGGGCTAGCAGAGCCTGGGATACATAGTGGGGGGACACGTGGGGTGTGTGGAGCATTCGGGCGGCAGCACAGGTGCCAGGATGCAGTTTCTTGGCAACCTGGCTGCCAGCACTGATTGGATGCCGGTTTTCCAGCATATCCCTTTGACAAAAGCTGGTTGTTAGACCCGCTTCCGCCGGAAAGGCAGCTATACACACTGACTAAATGTTGGCTGGTTCGGGTTGAACCGGCTGATATTTGGCCCCGGTGTACCCAGCCTTAGAGAATAAAGAACAAAGTAGACTTTTAGGGTTCTCAACATTGTCCAATTTATTAAAATTAAATCTTGTTTCCTCATTCACAAATTGTCCCAAATCCATGCATCTCATAGAGAAACGTGTACATCTTGCTGTTATACAATTACAACATATGCAGTCTTTCACAAAAGTGAGTACACCCCTCACATTTTTATAAATATTTTATTATATCTTTTCATGTGACAACACTGAATAAATGTCTCATTTTCTTGTGAGTAGTGAGTGCACAACTTGTATAACCGTGTAAATTAGCTGTCCCCTCAAAATAACACAACCATTAATGTCTAAACCGCTGGCAACAAAAGTGAGTACACCTCTAAGTGAAAATGTCCAAATTGGGCCCAATTAGTTATCTTCCCTCCCCAGTGTCACGTGACCCATTATGCGGCGTACACACGCTCGGACTTTCCGGCAGGATTGTCCGCCGGACCTAGTCCAGCGGACAAACCGCCGGACTTTCCAGCGGAGGTCTGCCGGACTTTCCGAGCGTGTGGACTTGCCCACACACGCCCGGACTTTTCCGGCGGGAAAAAGTCTGCGGGACTTTTGAAATGAACGGACTTGCCGACACACGATCGGAAAGTCCGTTCATTTAGAACGTGACTCCAGGTAGATGGGACTAGCGAAGGCAGCGAATTCCGCCGCGCTAGCCCCATCACCTGGTATGGATTTAAAGGGGAATCCCTACGCCAAAACGGCGTAGGGGTCCCCCCCAAATCCATCTCAGACCCTTATCCGAGCATGCAACCCAGCCGGTCAGGAAAGGGGGTGGGGACGAGCGAGCCTCCCCCTCCTGAGCCGTACCAGGCAGCATGCCCTCAACATGGGGGGTGCCCTGGGGAAAGGGGGGCCCTGTGGCCCCCCCACCCCAAAGCACCTTGTCCCCGTGTTGATGAGGACAAGGGCCTCTTCCCGACAACCCTGGCCATTGGTTGTCGGGGTCTGCGGGTGGGGGCTAATCGGAATCCGGGAGCCCCCTTTAATAAGGGGGCCCCCAGATACCGGCCCCCCACCCTATGTGAATGAGTATGGGGTGCGATGTACCCCTACCCATTCACCTAAGGTGTAAAAGTGTAAATAAAAAAAAAAACACAATTTTTTTAAAATATTTTATTGCACAGCTCTGGGGGTCTTCTTCCGTCTTGGGGGGTCTTCTCGCCGGACTCCTCCGTTCTCTTCTGCTCTTTTACCTAGCTCTTTCACGAGCCGAGGAGCCCGGCTTTTTTCTTCGTCGTCGCCTGGGGGTCTCGTTCCGCCTTCGGGGGTCTCTTCTGTTCTTTCCGCTGTCGCCGCCTGCTGCACCTTCGTCTTCGTCTTCTTCTTCTGATGTTGACTCGTCGCTCTCTTTGGGCGGAATGGCAGAGACACACGGTGTTGTGACTTGTATAGGGACAAGGGGCGGGGCCACCGGCTCATGTCACATGGTGACCCCGCCCCCATATGGTGTCACAGTCCCGAAGGATGCTCTTTCCTCCCCCTTTCCTGACCGGCCGGACTGCGTGCTCGGATAAGGGTCTGAGATGGATTTGGGGGGGACCCCACGCCGTTTTTTGGGCGTAGGGATTCCCTTTAAATCCATACCAGGTGACAAGGCTAGCGCGGCGGCGTTCACTGCCTTTGCTAGTCCCGTCTACCTCAAGTCATGTTCTAAATGAACGGACTTTCCTCCGTGTGCGAGGCAAGTCCGTTCATTTCAGAAGTCCCGCGGACTAGCACACAGACTGCGGGATTGTCCGCCGGACTGCTGAGTCCAGCGGACAATTTTTAAGTCTGAACTTAAAACTTAGTCCGCCGGACTTTTGGGAGGACAATCCCATGGGAAAGTCCACTCGTGTGTACGCGGCCTTAGTGTTACAGGTTCTCAAGTGTGTATGGGGAGCAGGTGTGTTAAATTTGGTGTTCTCGCTCTCTCTCTTACTGGTCACTGGAAGTTCAAGATGGCAGCTCATGGCAAAGAACTCTCTGCGGATCTAAAAAAAAATTGTTGCTCTACATAAAGATGGCCTAGGCTATAAGAAGATTGCCAGGTTAACTGAGCTGTAGCACAGTGGCCAAGACAATACAGCGGTTTAACAGGACAGGTTACACTCCGAACAGGCCTCGCCATGGTCGACCAAAGAAGTTAAGTGCACATGCTCAGCGTCCTATCCAGAGGTTGTCTTTGGGAAATAGACGTATGAGTGCTGCCAGCATTGCTGCAGAGGTTGAAGTGGTGGGGGGGCTCAGTCGGTCAGTTCTCATACACTACACCACACACTGTATCAAATTGGTCTGCATGGCTATCGTCCCAGAAGGAAGCCTTTTCTAAAGATGATGCACAAGAGAGCTTGCAGTTTGCTGAAGACAACCATGTCCTGTGGTCTGATGAGACCAAGGTAAACAATTTTGGTTCAGATGGTGTCAAGCGTGTGTGGCAGCAACCATGTGAGGAGTACAAAGACAGGTTGTCTTTCCTACAGTCAAGCATGGTGGTGGGAGTGTCATGGTCTGGGGCTGCATGAGTGCTGCTGGCACTTGGGAGCTACAGTTTGAGAGAACCATAAATGCCAACATGTACTGTGACTGTGCTAAAGAAGCTGAGGGTAAAGGTGATGGACTGGCCAAGCATGTCTCCAGACCTAAACCCTATTGAGCATCTGTGGGGCATCCTCAAATGGAAGGTGGAAGCGCGCAAGGTTTCCAACATCAGCTCCTTGATGTCGTCATAGAGGAGTGGACGAGGACTCCAGTGGCAACCTGTAAAGCTCTGGTGAACTCCATGCCCAAGAGGGTTAAGGCAGTTCTGGAAAATGGTGGCCACACAAAATATTGCCACTTTGGGCCCAATTTTTAAATTTTCACTTAAGGGTGTACTCACTTTTGTTGCCAGCGGTTTAGACATTAATGGCTGTGTGTTGCGTTATTTTGAGGGGACGGCAAATTTACACTGTTATACAAGCTGTACACTGACTACTTTACATTGTAGCACAGAGTAATTTCTTCAGTGTTGTCACATGAAAAGAGATAATAAAAAAATATTTATAAAAATGTGAGGGGTGTACTCACTTTTGTGAAATACTTTATTCCCATCACATTTTGTTGATTCTTATGGTGTTATAAAAGACTGGGAGATGGAAAATGGAGGCTTGACTCAACAAGTTTCTCTGAAACGGAGTTCGGCTTCATCAGTAGTATGAATGAGGCTTATTCTATAATAAAGGCAAAAACATGTACCGTTAGTAGTATAATGTAATCCAAAGACTAGTAACATGATAAATATTAGCAGATGCCAATATTTACGTATATGTCACGTATAATCTATGCTCGAGGAATATCGCTAAAAGACTCCCTGGGCGAGCGCAGCGGTACTGGTAAGGTAAAAGGAAGCGAAAGAGAAACCCCAGTAAGTCCTCTCTTCCCTTGGCCAGTACCTCTGTGCTTACCCAGGGAGTCATTTAGCAATGTTGCTCCAGCATAGATTACAAGGTCAATATTCATATACATTTCTCATGCAAAGAGGAAAGGATTGACGCTACACCTGACCAGTCATATGACCAAGCCCCGGTGGGCAGAGCGAAATGCAGGTGTGCTCCTTATTTATTCACCTGGGCTGGTTGGGGGCAGAGGCGATCTTTCCTCTTTACACTTACTAGCCCTCTGGATTGATATCAGGATAACACTACACCCCATGTTTTGGGACACAGGGATATGCTTTCACCTCTGCTTTGAGCGGCGCCTAAATCAATATAACGGGTCACAGTAAATATTGACATTGGTTGATTACTTTTGGAATTTTAGTTTCTATGGGCATTGCAGACAACTTTTCTTCCTCTGCTTTTAATCAATAGTCTGTTCATGTGGTGGGTTTAAATGGTATATTTAGTTAACATCTGTGCAATCCATATTTTTTCTTTTGTACCTAACCTTTGTGTAAGGTCACAGGACCACACTTGGCAGATGTTCACACTTATGTGTTCTCCTTTGATAAAATTCACATTTTACTCAAATATGTCATTGTGCAGTATCATGTGTTGGCATGCTTTGCAATGCATTTTATAATTAATGTCATGTTGCTGTAGGTTAACAAACCTCAAAATGCATTAACATTTCAGTGTGAAATGCATTTAAGAAAAATGCAATGGTGTGAAATTTTAGTTATGTGAATAACTAAAGACAACCCTTTCTTTATCATACATCAAGGGACACATAGATGGACTATTATTCATTACCTACTGGGTTATACGCCTTCTCTAGGTGAATGGGCACTGGTAGACAGTCTTAGACAGGAAGTCTCCCCCCCCCCCCTATATAACCCCTCCCATACAGGAAGTACTTCTGTTTTACCAGTGTCTGCAATTTGTTGAGCTCTCTAAGCTCCAGGTCTTTAGTCCCAAAACGGTTCTTAAATTAATCAAGGAATTGACCCATTGGATCCATTTGAAAAAAAAAAGCTTATATGCTTAAATTGTACCCGAGCCTGTAACGCGACCTTCGGGCACTGGACCCTGCCTAGTAGAATCCTGGACACCACAGAGCTAAGGCATTCCTTCAGAGTGCTGTTCAGGTCTAGGGAGTAGACCCTAAAACATGAAAGGTACCCAGTCATTGAAGTTCCCCAAGTAACGGAACTCGCTGTGATGGGTGAAGATCGGGCTCTTTGTTTATTTTTTTTTATTTCAAATATAAGTTTTATTGACATTTTTCCAAAACGGAAAAGGAAAGAAAAAGATAACAGAGTATTGATATATAAAACATGGTACAATGTCCAACATTAGGCTTAATGTGTGTAAATACGTACATGGCATATTTGTAATAATCGCATTAATAATTGCAATTCAGCGTCCCAAGTTCGTGATTAATGTCCCCTGGTGAAGCTTAACTGAAGTGGATGGGGATGAATTACTTTGGGTACCCTTTCTACGTATTGCTTCAATTGTGTGTCTGAGTGGACGCATTGCCTCCTTTGTCCAGATGCCTCTGAGAAATATCTGAGACCCAGTAGTTGGGAACATAAAGATTCCACAGAGAGTGGTAAGAGAAATCAGATAGAGGAAAGAGATGTGAAAGAGATAAGATAAAGGGGGGGAGGGAAGGGAAGGGATAGGGGGAAGGAAAAAGGGAAGGGGGAGGATAGGGGAGTGATGGATCCCGGTTTACTGTGTGTAAAACCTTCCGTGGTGATCTATCTTTCAAGTGGCCAACATTGCTAATCCTTCGTCTGAGTATATGAACATAATCCAGGATGTTCATGCCTTAAGCCCCATACACACGGTCGGATTTTTGCATGGATTCTGTCCGATCGGACAATGTTGTTGAAAAATCAGACCGTGTGTATGCACCATCGGACAGTGTACGTCGGATTGTCCGACGGACAAAGTCCTATCTCCTGCTGGATAGATTTGCCGACAACACGGTCCTATCACACCAAATCCGATCGTGTGTACGGTTGTCCGACCAGACAAAGTGCTACGCATGCTCAGATCACATTACAAGACCAAAGCTATTGGCTACTAGCCTCTACGTAGTCCCGTCGTAGGCAACAAACGTCACCACGTTCAGAATGATCGGATTTTCCAACAACTTTGTCTGACCGTGTGTACGCAAAACCAACATCAGACAAAGTATGACGGACATGGTCCGACGGACCTGGTCCTCGGATAATCCGCGCGTGTGTATGGGGCTTTAGAGTGTTGTTCCTGTTTATTTTGCGCTGTAGATACTACATCCTCCAATCTCCTGATCTCTTCCACTCTGCGTAGCCACATCCCTATAGTCGGAGGTGAGCTTTGCTTCCATAATAGCGGAATGCAGGATTTAGCTGCATTCATTAGATGTCGTATTATCGATTTTTTTTTTTTTTTTGTATTTCCGTGCCGGGATTATAGTGGCATGAAGCAGGATGAAAGCTGGATCATCTGGGCTCTTTGTTTCTAAGGCTACCCTGCACCTGGACGGGTAAGTGAAAACCCCTTGAAAACAAAAACACTGGATAGCTGCACTCCAAGTGTTCACCTTTTTTTTATTTTGTAAAAACCGAATCCAAAAACATCCACGGATAAATGCAGACCAACACGCACAGCTAACGTGTTTCACACTAGTTGTGGTGCTTACACATAGACATGTGAAACATTGATTGTCCATGAGAATCACCTGTGAATATCAAAAACATGCATAGCCAATGTCCATTAACCACTTAATAAATTACTCTTCACAATGGATTTCGTGTTTAAGAAAAAAAGCAAAAAGATAACAAAAAACGTTCACACACGATATGTTCAATTGGGACTACTCCAGAAGTGCCGGGCCTCTATGGGGGCCAATTTATACATGGAATGGTGGATCCTGCATTTTTTGCGCTGGTTGTCCCCATCGTTCTAGGGTTAAATTTTTCCGTCATTGCATAGACGATTTGCTCTCTGTTTGTACCAAGGAAGTGGGTGATATCGGTGAATGGCTCCTGCATCTTAATAATTGTCTCAGTTTTGAGCTTTACAGGTATTGTGGATCAGAGGCAGATAAAATTCCTTGTCTTGGTGGGCAAAGGGGCTGGTGTTTAATCTAAGCTCTATAGGAAATATTCAACTGGTAATTCTCTGTTGAGGGCAGACTCTGGTCACCCCAAGAACACTATCGGAGGTATTCCGGCTGGCCAGTTTTTAAGGTTGAAGCGTATGTAGTGATGAGTCGGACTTCCAGATGGAAGCCCTTAAAATGAAATCATGCTTCATGGACATGGGTTATCCTGATTCTGTTCTCAACAGAGCCCTCAGCATTGCTGGTAACACTGAGAGAAGTGATCTTCTCTGTGACAAACCTGGCAGATCTAAAGACAGGAACAGAAGTGTTAATAATCGTGACACGTCTGGGTCTGACAGTTTTTCTGTTTTTTTTCGACTCCTTTTTAGTTTAGAATTCAACAGCATTAAAAACATGATTGTGAAATATCTGCCAGCGCTGTATAATAATTCTGTTTATGCTGAGGTGTTATCTAGAGGTATCAGATCAGTATCCCGTAGAGCTTTTACCATTGGTAGCAATTTATCCCCAAGTCTCTACAAGAGCAGACCTCATCATCCACATTGGTTACAATTTAAAGGATCATATCGATGTGGAGGCAATGGTTGTTGTCCATAAAAAGGGGAGATGTTATACATTCTAACTCTCTGAATAATGAACTTAAGGCATCCACGTTAATTAACTGTAAAACAAAATTTGTTGTTTCCTGCAAACCATGTTTAGTTCAATATGTGGGTCGTACGACACGTATGTTGAGAGACCGGTTAGGCAACCATTTGTACGATATAGCCAAGGATCAGTCAACCAATTTAGCAAGACATTGGAATGAATGTCATTATAAGGATGTCAGCAGTTTGCGTATTCAGGGGGTTGGAAAGATTGTGCTTACGACGCTCCGCCTGTGGAGCTCTTCCGTTACATTCAGCTGTGTCACTGTATAACTTTCCTCCGGCGCCTTGGCTCCTTTCCTTAGCAAATGACTGCCTTTGAGCACATTTGCCAGCATTGTCCAGGAGCTTGCAGTACCATCTAAATGATTTACTGCCGGCGGCACTTCCACTATTTCTTATGTGCTTAAATGGGAACGTGACCTGCCCCCCATAGATTTAGCAGACTGGAGTAAAGTCTGGTCCAGCATAGCAAAATGCTCCTTTAACACTGCCATGTTGGAGGTGGCCTGTGGATGTTTTTGGTTTCTGTTTTTACAAAATAAAAGGTGAACACTTGGAGAGTGGCTATGCAGCGTTTTTTGTTTTCATGTTGATGCTGGTACTAGGAGGGTTGATTGTCTTAGAGTGGTGAACTCTCATTAAGTCTGATCCCTCCTGTATTGATTTGTATTGTAAGTGTACTGTCTGCCCTCATGTTGTAAAGTGCTGCGCAAACTGTTTGCGCTATATAAATCCTGTATAATAATAATTAAGTGAAAACCCCTTTACTTATTGTGGGTTGCCCCAGTGATTGTAACAATCTTTCAAACTAGAGGCTGATTGCCGATGACTGCAGGGGGAGTTTTGGGCAGGCTGATTTGTGTAGGAGTACCTTTTCTTGTTGTCTTGGCTGCTTTCTATGGTTCACATTGCGCACAAAGGTTGGCCATGGCGCACGAGAATTCGCAAAGATTCATGTCAAAATGCCAGTCTACAGTTAAGATTACCAGGTAAATGAGCAGTATAAACAAACAGTGGAGCATCAGATTAAGGGTGAAGTACATAAACAGTAGCAGGGTTGAGTGAGTATCAGAACTAGGAAAACCTAGGCCTTTGATGCTTTCCCAGTGCCAGAAGGTTAATCGACTAGGAGCTAGACACCCAGGGGGAGGGGGGGATAAGAACTGAGAGGGGTTTAGGGGGGGGGAAGGCCCAGCACCACCCACAGCAACCAAAGGCATGCTTGTTCGGCAGCATCAACTATTAAGCTCTGCCGCATGCGTCAATCCAGTTTCATCAAACCAATCAAACTTTGCCGGACAATTCCTACTCTCGTAAGTAATCTTGAGCGGTAGCACTTTATTGATCGTGCTCACCCTTCTGGCATAAAAGAGTGAATGTAATGCACAATTTGGAGTATCTATCGCCCTCCAAATAACTTGATAGGAGGATCAGAGGGTCCATTGGTATGTCAATCCCACAGACATCAGTCAGAGTATCCGCCACATCCTGCCAGTAAGAGCGTAGTTTGGGTCAGGACCAAACCTTATAAAAGAACGTTCCCGGTTTTAGATTGCAGCGGGTACACAGTGGACTAAGATTTGGATAGATATTAGCTAATCTCTATGGGATGTAATATGCCCTGTGTGTTTTAACTTTAACTGAATAAAACGATCCTTGGCTGCAATCATTTAAGGAATTAAAGTTGAGACAGTCTTCCCACTCCTCTTCCCCTAAAGAGGCAACTTCCGCTCTCCATTTATTCAGAGAATTAGTTGTCTTAATGTCGTGGGCTACTGTCACCTATAGGTATAGGGAGGAGAGGGGTTTCCCCATCACCCCCAGAGGTGAGAAAACATTCTATGGAGTCCAAATCGAGAGTCACCGGGCTCGGAAACTGAGCATTAAGGGCATGTCTCAGCTGCCAGTAGCGAAACTGAAATGACCTAGGAAGATGGTGTGTCTTGTTGCATCTCCTAAAATGACATAAGTACCGCCCACCATTACATGTTTCAGTGTAAGAATTCCCTGCTTGGCCCACACCGCAGGATTGGGAAGTAATGTAGAGGTGAGGAAGCAAAGGGTTCCCCCCAAAGCGGTGTTTATGTGGAGAGACAGAGGGTTGCAGGCTCGCTACTCTAGAACACTGCCACACCGGATCGTAGCCTTCATAGGGTCTGTTACAGAGGGGTGTGCCTTGCACCCCCTGTATGCCACGTTAGAGAGTGCCGCATAGGAGCCCAGCAGAGCCGCTTCGAGAGTCAGCCCACACGGTTTTGCCTAGGTTGGGAGAACCACCATCGCACAGTGACTAGGACTACTGCCCAGTAATGGAGTAAAAAATTGGGAAGTGCCAACCCGCCACCCGACAATGGGACATAAAGAATACGTCTTGCTACTCTTGGGGGTCGCCCAGCCCAGGTGAAGGAGGTCACGGCGCTCTCCAGTCTCCAAAAGAAGGATCTAGGGATAGGAGTCGGGTCTTTAAAAATAGAATAGTGCAGCGCAAGAAACAAAATAACATTATAAAATGTAGATAAATAAAATCGCTAAAAATCGCAAACAGTCCCAGAAACTAAGTCAATTAAAAGTTCCAAGAAAGTGCATGTGCAGACAGAAACACTAAAAATCCTTCCAGTGGGGTGATTACAAATCCAGGTAACAGTGTCTTCTGATCCAAAAAGTATTGAAAGTGAACGTGCTGGAGAAACGAGGCTTGTGTGGTTTGATGTAACGTGCTAATAGTGCAATCCTGGTGTCCTGTGCAGTCCTAGTGAGGATAATGTGGGTGGCCCCTTACCTTACAGCTGTAAGGTTACAGCATGAATTTAAAAGCCTTTATGGTCCTTGGTGACCGTCCCTTCTTGTACATCCCAGATAGGTAGCCCAGGTCTTATGTCGTTTGCTATCCTGCCTTTCACTGTCCCCTCTAAGTGTAGGTAATGGTGTATCCTGGGGTGGGAGGTCTCACCAGTAGTAGTCAGAGAAAGAAGGAAGTATGCCTCATAGTGTAGTATGTATTGAACACTATGTAGCATTAAAAGCAGGTACTCGCATAAGTTAATTGGTATACAGAGCGGTGTACAAACGAGCGGCAAGCTCGATAGGCGTCACTTCGGGTCGCACAGAGCAGTCCCGACGCGTGTTCGTCACGGGTCACGTGACTTCATCAGGGGATACCTAGTGTCCCTGGAAGTGTCTATAAATAACCAATTTCCTGGAAAACTTGAACAAAAATGATAGGAATATAACGCTATCATGGGACATCAGCGACAAGAAGATTATCTTCCTAGATCTAGAAATCGAACAAGAAAATGGAAAACTCCTCTCCAAAACACCTTTTAAGGGGGTAGACCGTAATAGCTACCTACCTACCTTATTATTTTTTCGTATGGTCTCCGTTTTACATTTTCAAACTTTTTTAGGGCTATATATACATATTAATATTTTTCATATTTTTATATATATATATATATATATATATATATATATATATATATATATATATATATATATATATATATATATATATATATATATATATATATATATATATATTTTAAGCCATTTTAGCCTAACCATGTTTATCAATCCACTATTATTTTTTTTATTGCATAGCCAGTCAGATAGCATGCTTGCTAAATGGCCTGTGTCATTATTTTTTTCCCGTCCGGCTATCACATTAGCATGTAGGTTGTTTTAACTAATATATATCATTCCCACCACTAAAATGGCCGCTCTCCACTTCCGGCGACAATTTCGGCCGGCAGAGATTACATGCTATGCGGACACCACTGATGAGAACACCCATTAGATGTTTTGAAAAATTATTTAGGTGGGCAAGTAGGTGAGAACAACAAATGGTCTATCGCATCCCAAAATTGTATAACAGTTTTAATAGTAGGCCATAATGTGCATAAAGTAAAGGCCAGTACCCCTAGGGGATGCTTGGGGTAAAGATAGACACTTTAAAACGATGTATGCATGTGAAGAAGTAAACGTTTATTCAAAATTGTACATAGTGAACAAGGGAATGCTCAGAAGGCATGGTATGTTTGCAATAGGGATACAATCAGTTGATACAGTTTATAACATGTCAAAAGAGCAAAACATACAAAGCATTTATGACAGAGGTATAAACTTGCTTGGTACATATGGTAAGGAGGATGCCAACATGTTTCGGACTGTGGTCCTTTATCAAGGCAAATTGTGTCCTTAGAAACTCATCTAAATAGATGAAGGGTCATAAAATTAGTCTCAATATATCAATACATTATATTTGCACTAGAAAAATCTATATTGCTAGAGGAGATTTATCTCAGAAGAGAAAACACAATGAGGTACTCACATGTCTTGCCAAAGCTCAATTGTTTGTCATATAGAGGGAGCCACTGAGCGTGGGATCCAAAAGATCAGGGTATGTGCAGTAAAAACAAAGTGTATTTAAACACTGGGGCATGGAAGGCCTGCTGGGAACCCCCTCAGAATACAAGGTCCGCCATACAGGTTTTAGGGCTGAAAGCCCATAGCCTGTATTAAACACAGTTGGTCAGCGGATATATCACTGTGAAATAAAGTAAAATGGGAATAGTCAGGGACAAAAAAACAGAGTAAGGGTATCTGGCCACAATCAATATGTAGACCTTGTATTTACCTGAGTATAATTTGTGAGTAGAAGGGAGGAGGTCAGCTCTGGTCAGTCATCAGCATGAGACTGAAACCAGAGTGTGGAAAGTTTATATGTGGTCAAGTAATGACTAACAGCTGAGGGTGGGTGTGTGTCAATCGTCCAGAAGCCTCAGTGTTAATTTGCTGCTGTGTGATTGGGAGGCGGGCGTCAGGAGGCGCTGTGTTGGCCTCCCAATGTGGACCTCTGACGGGGCGGTGCCGGGCGCGGCCGCGTCATGACGGCGCGGCCGCGTCCGGCGTCGTGACGTCACCGACGCGGGACAGACAGTCGCCAGCTTCCTGGTGCGCTCCACAGTGGAGCGCAAACAGGAAGTAGGCCAGTGAACTGGCCTAGATGGAAGGCGAAAGGGTGGCGCGTGCGCATTGTAAACAATGCGCCGGCGCCCCTGGTCTTACCCGCGCCGGGTATTCATAATAGAGGGGGGGAAACCGAAAAGCAGGTGGAATGTAGAATGGGTGGATCCATAAGGGAAATAGTCACAAAAAGAGCAATGGGGGACATGCAGGCTTAGTACAATAAATGGCCTAGTGGTATATATGGCCTGTAACAAAATGGAGGGAAGGGGAAAGAGACCCATGTAGCAATTTATTGCACAGTATATATTGTATGAATAGAAAAACATAAATTAGTGATGCATATGAAGAATGTGCATAAATATACATATACAATATGAAACATATGGACATATATTCCTATATGCTATAAGAGAAGACATCCAATCCACAAAATAAAAGGAAATAACAGTACAGGCAATGTACACTGGGTGTGAGTGCTTGAACGTGGGAGACCATAAATTACAGGTCTAATTCACAGACTCCGGTCTCGAAGCCCTCAAGGTAAGGTTTGAAATTAAAGGCCTCGTTTAGGCCAGGGGGTATGGTGGCATTGAGGTGGAAAATCCAACGAAGTTCATTCTGAAGGAGTGCTTTGTTGTAATCACCCCCTCGGTTTGGGGGGGGAATGTGGTCTAGAGCTCTGAATGAGATCTTGGGAATAGTATCAGGGTGGACAATAGAGGTGTGTCGTCCCAAAGGTAAATCGGGATCTCTTAGGTTTATACTGGTAACGTGTCCATAGATGCGTTTCCAGAATGGTAGTTTGGTCTTACCCACGTAGAAGCATCCACATTCACATTCTAAAAGGTAAACAATTCCAACTGAACGACAATTTACATAGTACTTAGGAAAAAGGCGTTGACCATTGGGCAAAAGGTTGTGTAGATTGGATTTAGGTAAGTATTTGCAATATTTGCAATTGCCACATGGATAAGTGCCCTTAAGCTGTCTCTGGGATTTGTTACTACTCTTGTATTCACTAGTGATTAGTTTATCTCGAAGAGATGGGGCACGTCGATAAGTGATCAAGGGTTTGGGCGGGACAAAGGGGGAAAGGGCTCTATCTGTAGAGATGATGTGCCAGTGTTTAAGTAGTATTTGAGTGATTTCATTGTATTGTTGGCAGTAGTTGGTTATGATTCTAAGGGGTGGTTGTGTGGAGGGCCCAGATAGTTTTGGGATAAGTAGGGCAGAGCGTGGTTTAGATTTCGCTTTTTTGTAAGCGTTTTTAAGGACGCTATTTCTGTAACCTCGTGCGCGAAGTCTGTCCCTCAATACGGAGGCCTCGTGTTCAAAGGAGGTATCCGTGGAACAGTTGCGTCGGGCACGTAAATATTGGGCAAAGGGAATGGATTTGAGTAAGGGCTGGGGGTGAAAGCTAGAAGCTGCAAGAATGGTGTTGCCTGCAGTGGGTTTGCGGAAAAGTTGGCTTTGTAGTTGGCCATGTCTGTCCTTGCTAAGGGTAAGGTCAAGGAAAGAGATGGAACTATAGCTATATGTCATTGTGAATTTGAGATTGAGAGAATTTGAAGTATTAAGGTATGTAAGGAAGTGATGTAGAGTATCTATTGGGCCCTGCCACAGAATCAAAATGTCATCTATATAGCGGCGAAAGGACGCTATATGTTTGGTATAGATGCTGGCAGCATCAGTGATGAATAGGTTTCGTTCCCACTCCCCCAGGTACAGATTGGCGTACGCCGGTGCACAGCAGGTGCCCATGGCGACGCCCTGTACCTGGAGGTAGTGGGAACCATTGAAGGAGAAAAAATTGTGGGTCAGAATAAATTTGAGTGCTCTGATAATGAAGAGCGATAATTCGTGGGGATAGAGATTGGCGTTAGACAGAATGTGTTGGATAGCAGTAAGTCCTAAGGTGTGGGGAATAGAGCTGTAAAGGGCCTCGACGTCGATGGCAACTAGGACAGTGTTGGCATCGACGTGGAGGTCCGACAGATCTTGGAGTAGATGTGTAGTATCACGTATATATGAAGGTAATGCTTGTACAAGGGGTTGAAGTAGTTTGTCTATATATCGACTAAGGTTGTCAGTGAGGCATCCACGTCCAGAGACAATGGGTCTACCTGGTGGTCTGGGAAGGTTTTTATGTACCTTGGGTAAGGCATAAAAAGTGGCTTCTCTCGGAAATTTTGTTCTAACGTACTCAGCAGTGGATTTGTCAATAATGTGTTGTCTGAAGGCGTCATCAACAAGAGTATATAATTCCTGTTGGAACAACCTGATTGATGTACTGGGAATAATGGCGTACCATTCACGATTACGTAGTATGTTAAGACACATGTCAAGATAATCTAGTTTGTTAAGGACAACAATGTTTCCACCCTTGTCCGCCGGTTTGATCACTATCAAAGGGTTGGTTTTTAAGTTTTGTAAAGCCAAGTGTTGGTTGTAAGTAAAGTTTTTTTGTTTGGGATGGGTGGGATAAATTTGCAGATGTCGAATTTCGTTAGTCACTGACTGTAAAAATAGTGCAGCACGTGGGTTAGTACTGGGTGAAGGGAAAAAACTTGATTTTTTCTTTAGTGAGGTATGGTGTGAAGAATGTGAGATGGAGGGAGGGATGTCATCCTCAAAGTTATTAAGTATGTTGTCAAGATCAATGGTGTCGATCAAGTCTGGTGGATTGTTTTCCTCCAATAATTCGATGAGCTGCTGAAGAGCAGTAGTCTCAGTGGCAGTGTGCAAAAGATTGTCAGGGAAAGGGTTAGGGGTGTACATGCTATGTAGAAGTAACTTGCGGACAAAAAGATGTATATCTTTGATAACTGTGAACTTGTCAAGCTGTGAAGTCGGACAAAAGGTAAGTCCCTTCTCGAGGACTGAAATTTCGTGTTTGGTGAGTGTGTGAGAGGAAAGATTAATAATGTTATTGGAGGATATTTCTAACGTGTTGGTCGTTTGGTTTTTGGGTTGAGAGAAGTGGGTTGGTGATGTGTCTGTAGTGAAGTTCTCATTTTGTCTAAAAAATCTGCACGCTGGGATGCAGATGGGAGTGAGTGCGATCTGTGTGTCTTGGCGTTAGAGGGGGCCACCGGCGAGTCCCCAAGGGGGGAGGCGCCAGGGGTCCCCTCCACGTCAGACACATCGTCACTCGAAAAATTGGGTGTGCGTCCACGTTTGGGCTTCCGTAGCCCCAAAGGAAGATTGGGTTGGTGGGGTGCATGAGTAGAGGTGTAGGTCTTGTCAGTGGAGGAACGAGAATTCGGTGGCCGAAGGCCAGGACGTGTGGTATTTTCGGAACGATTTGTGCGATTTGTGTCGCTCCATTTGTATGCACGTTCCTCATGAAAGGCTTTCTTGTCGCGAAAGAATTTTTTATCCTTTTGTGCAAGAATGTCATGATTGAATTTGTCAAAACGAGTTTTTAATTGTTCATCAAGTGAAATGTATAGAGGGTGTGTCTGAAATTGCTCGAGCTGTGTATTGATCAGTTCAAGTTTAACATCTAAAGCAGTCATTTGAGACTCAGACTTTTCCGCAAACCCACTGCAGGCAACACCATTCTTGCAGCTTCTAGCTTTCACCCCCAGCCCTTACTCAAATCCATTCCCTTTGCCCAATATTTACGTGCCCGACGCAACTGTTCCACGGATACCTCCTTTGAACACGAGGCCTCCGTATTGAGGGACAGACTTCGCGCACGAGGTTACAGAAATAGCGTCCTTAAAAACGCTTACAAAAAAGCGAAATCTAAACCACGCTCTGCCCTACTTATCCCAAAACTATCTGGGCCCTCCACACAACCACCCCTTAGAATCATAACCAACTACTGCCAACAATACAATGAAATCACTCAAATACTACTTAAACACTGGCACATCATCTCTACAGATAGAGCCCTTTCCCCCTTTGTCCCGCCCAAACCCTTGATCACTTATCGACGTGCCCCATCTCTTCGAGATAAACTAATCACTAGTGAATACAAGAGTAGTAACAAATCCCAGAGACAGCTTAAGGGCACTTATCCATGTGGCAATTGCAAATATTGCAAATACTTACCTAAATCCAATCTACACAACCTTTTGCCCAATGGTCAACGCCTTTTTCCTAAGTACTATGTAAATTGTCGTTCAGTTGGAATTGTTTACCTTTTAGAATGTGAATGTGGATGCTTCTACGTGGGTAAGACCAAACTACCATTCTGGAAACGCATCTATGGACACGTTACCAGTATAAACCTAAGAGATCCCGATTTACCTTTGGGACGACACACCTCTATTGTCCACCCTGATACTATTCCCAAGATCTCATTCAGAGCTCTAGACCACATTCCCCCCCCAAACCGAGGGGGTGATTACAACAAAGCACTCCTTCAGAGTGAACTTCGTTGGATTTTCCACCTCAATGCCACCATACCCCCTGGCCTAAACGAGGCCTTTAATTTCAAACCTTACCTTGAGGGCTTCGAGACCGGAGTCTGTGAATTAGACCTGTAATTTATGGTCTCCCACGTTCAAGCACTCACACCCAGTGTACATTGCCTGTACTGTTATTTCCTTTTATTTTGTGGATTGGATGTCTTCTCTTATAGCATATAGGAATATATGTCCATATGTTTCATATTGTATATGTATATTTATGCACATTCTTCATATGCATCACTAATTTATGTTTTTCTATTCATACAATATATACTGTGCAATAAATTGCTACATGGGTCTCTTTCCCCTTCCCTCCATTTTGTTACAGGCCATATATACCACTAGGCCATTTATTGTACTAAGCCTGCATGTCCCCCATTGCTCTTTTTGTGACTATTTCCCTTATGGATCCACCCATTCTACATTCCACCTGCTTTTCGGTTTCCCCCCCTCTATTATGAATACCCGGCGCGGGTAAGACCAGGGGCGCCGGCGCATTGTTTACAATGCGCACGCGCCACCCTTTCGCCTTCCATCTAGGCCAGTTCACTGGCCTACTTCCTGTTTGCGCTCCACTGTGGAGCGCACCAGGAAGCTGGCGACTGTCTGTCCCGCGTCGGTGACGTCACGACGCCGGACGCGGCCGCGCCGTCATGACGCGGCCGCGCCCGGCACCGCCCCGTCAGAGGTCCACATTGGGAGGCCAACACAGCGCCTCCTGACGCCCGCCTCCCAATCACACAGCAGCAAATTAACACTGAGGCTTCTGGACGATTGACACACACCCACCCTCAGCTGTTAGTCATTACTTGACCACATATAAACTTTCCACACTCTGGTTTCAGTCTCATGCTGATGACTGACCAGAGCTGACCTCCTCCCTTCTACTCACAAATTATACTCAGGTAAATACAAGGTCTACATATTGATTGTGGCCAGATACCCTTACTCTGTTTTTTTGTCCCTGACTATTCCCATTTTACTTTATTTCACAGTGATATATCCGCTGACCAACTGTGTTTAATACAGGCTATGGGCTTTCAGCCCTAAAACCTGTATGGCGGACCTTGTATTCTGAGGGGGTTCCCAGCAGGCCTTCCATGCCCCAGTGTTTAAATACACTTTGTTTTTACTGCACATACCCTGATCTTTTGGATCCCACGCTCAGTGGCTCCCTCTATATGACAAACAATTGAGCTTTGGCAAGACATGTGAGTACCTCATTGTGTTTTCTCTTCTGAGATAAATCTCCTCTAGCAATATAGATTTTTCTAGTGCAAATATAATGTATTGATATATTGAGACTAATTTTATGACCCTTCATCTATTTAGATGAGTTTCTAAGGACACAATTTGCCTTGATAAAGGACCACAGTCCGAAACATGTTGGCATCCTCCTTACCATATGTACCAAGCAAGTTTATACCTCTGTCATAAATGCTTTGTATGTTTTGCTCTTTTGACATGTTATAAACTGTATCAACTGATTGTATCCCTATTGCAAACATACCATGCCTTCTGAGCATTCCCTTGTTCACTATGTACAATTTTGAATAAACGTTTACTTCTTCACATGCATACATCGTTTTAAAGTGTCTATCTTTACCCCAAGCATCCCCTAGGGGTACTGGCCTTTACTTTATGCACATTATGGCCTACTATTAAAACTGTTACCCATTAGATGTTTACATTCACTTTCCAACCTAGAAAATGTCCGCCGGCGATCATATCCGGCGACCATTTCTGCCGTTTCCGGCGATCGGGACTCCAGGAAAATGGCCGCCGTAATGTGCAATTACTGGGCTTATTTATAGACACTTCCAGGGACACTATGTATCCCCTGATGAAGTCACGTGACCCGTGACGAACACGCGTCGGGACTGCTCTGTGCGACCCGAAGTGACGCCTATCGAGCTCGCTGCTCGTTTGTACACCGCTCTGTATGCCAATTGACTTATGTGAGTACCTGCTTTTAATGCTACATAGTGTTTAATAAATTTTAAGTACATACTACACTATGAGGCATACTTCCTTCTTTCTCTGACTACTACTGGTGAGACCTCCCACCCCAGGATACACCATTACCTACACTTAGACGGGACAGTGAAAGGCAGGATGGCAAACGACATAAGAAGACCTGGGATGTACAAGAAGGGACGGTCACCAAGGACCATAAAGGCTTTTAAATTCATGCTGTAACCTTACAGCTGTAAGGTAAGGGGCCACCCACATTATCCTCACTAGGACTGCATAGGACACCAGGATCGCACAGGATACCCACTATTAGCACGTTACATTAAACCACACAAGCCTCGTTTCTCCAGCACGTTCACTTTTAATATTTTTTGGATCCGAAGACACGTTTGCACTATATGAACTTTTATGATTTGCATTTATATTTGAATCTTATCTTATCGTATGCTTCTGATCATGTTTTAGCACGTGGAGTTATAAGCACTATTATTTATCACGTGGCTACACTACCACCGCCGTCCACAGCCACAGACTTTACTTTGTGTTTTATGCACTGTATTTTTTAGGATCCATATGCTTTTATTATTTTAGTAGTATGATCTGCCAATCTTATGCATTTTAATGCTCTGTGTTTTGATGCACTTCACCTTCACTGTATTTACATTCAGGATTTTTTTTATGCTCCTTTTAACCATTCTATTTGTTGATATTTGACTATCTTATTAGCTTTGTGTCACTATCCCTGGCCCTTTAGTTTAGCTTAAATCTTTACCGCGCACCACTACCTCCTTTACAATGCCTGCATATAAGGATAGATCTTCCCCGGACTCCTGGATCGGACCTGAGCAAGATGGCAAGCGGTTCTAGGGCCAAGGCAAACAATGCCGGTGACAGTGGGCATCCCTGACATGTACCCCTCTGCAAGGAAAAAGGCTCTGACAAACTCCCATTGGTGCATATATGTGCCTTGGGGTGGGCATACAGTAGCCTTAACCAGGACAGAAATCGGGGGTTCCAAACCTAGACAGAACAGCCCATAGTTAGCCACACTCAAAGGCCTTTTCGACGTTGAGAGAGGCCACCACCCTCACCAATGTGTCATAAGTTGCTCTGGAGCTTGTACAACTGTTGGTAGTAGGAGGCAGAACATTAATTTCTGCAGGAGTAGACAGAAGGGTATCATTGGGACCCCGCATCTGCACGATGGTCACCCCCCCCCCCCCCCCCCCTGACTGTTGCTTGGACAGCCAGGCCAATAAAGCGTCCAGTTCTCCCCCCTGCTCAAAAATACGTTGGGTCTGAGCAACTCACAGCTACCTTAGGAGAAAGGGAGGAGGAACACAATACTCGTTGGACACACTGGAATCTTTTCCGATTCTCAGATGAATACAAATCCTACATTTTAGATAACCTATCCTACAGAAATTAAAGTAAGGGATCACCGACCCTACCAGAACCCTCTGTCTCCCCCCCACTTACCTACCCTCTTCCACCCCTTTACTCTTTTTTCCTTACTCTCCCCTTAGATGCCTCTGGCATCATCCATTCTGTTTTCCTATTAAAGAGAAAATTCCTTTGGTTTGTGATAATACTCGATGCGATAGTACTGCCCCTACGAAATCAAGACCGTGAGCCACATATTAGATGAGGTACATTACTCAAGATCAGTCCTCTAAAATATAATCGTCTGGTTCATGCCAAATAAGAAAAGTTCACTTTAAATCTCAGGTTGTCTCTTTCCTCATGGCGCCTAATCATCGGCCTATATAGGCCGTATACAATTATCCATGTTTTAGGATTGAGAGTTCCCTCTTCTGTTCATATTGAATTACAGGTTACACTTACGGTGGAGTCCTTAGACTCAGACTCCTGACCAATTAAATCTATGGTATGAAACCTTGCATGTTCTCTCTCTAATCTAAGTGGTTGTCTCTGAAGAGTTATTTGTATTGCCTAACCCTGATTTTTGTAGGATGACGTGTTATTTTGTCACTCTGTACAAACCGCATTCCTTAAATAAAGCTTTATAAAAAAAAATACGTTTGGTCTGGTGGAGCAGTTTCTTTGGGTCAGGGCTGTCCGTAGGAGAAAGACTTCCTTGGTCAGAGTCTGTAGTCCGTCATAATGTTGGGGATCTGTGGTCCTAACCTATAGGGCCTGTAGGCTAGAGGCTTCAGCCTCAGCTCTAGTGAGGTCTGCCCTACGGTCTCCCTGAACCCTGGCAATGATGGTCTGATGCTGACCCCTGGAGTAGGCCTTAAAGGCCTCCCATACCGAGGCCACTGGGGCCGAGCCAGGGTTGACCCACCAATACGTGGTCATTTCTCTACGAAACTGCGACTCCGCCTCCCCATCCAAGACCCCGAACCTCCAAAGCCTATCCGTAGGGTCAACCGACAGGTCCAGGGTCAAGAACAGTGGGCCCTGATCTGAAATACCCCGAGGGAGAATGGCGATGTCCCAGACCCTAGGCATGTGCCGCCTTATCAGTGCCCATCATTGAAGAAGATAACGTACTAATTTAGAAAAAAATACAGAAACAACGAAAAACTTTTTTTTTTTTTTTCTTCAAAATTTTCGTTCTCTTTTTATTTGTTGCACAAAAATTTTAAATCGCAGAGGTGATCAAATCCCACAAATAGAGCTTTATTTTGGTGGTAACAAAATGCTAAAAAAAAATGTGGGTACAGTATAGCATGACCGCGAAATTGTCATTCAAATTGCGATAGCGCTGAAAGCGTAAAATTGGCTTGGGCAGGAAGGTGTCCAAGTTCCTGGTATTGAAGTGGTTAAAGGATCGGGTCAGACAGCCTGACAGGCCTAACCAAGAGGATGATCTTCCTGAAAGCAGAGCAAATATACCTTGAGCGCTGTGTTTTGCTGTTAATGCCTTTGGATTCAGTACAGCAGGTTTCTGGTTTGGCTCTCCTGTCTGTACATATGCGCAGACTTTTGCTTAAGAACTGGTCAGCCGAGCTTCCTTGTAAGAAGTTATTGGCAGGGTTCCCCTTTAATGGTGAACGTTTGGTGATGATTTGGACAAATATATCCAAAAGATTTCCGGAGGGAAGCGTTCTCTACTTCCTGTGAAGGGAATAACCAGGCGTCCCTCCTTTAAAACCTCAGGTTCCACTTCCTCAGGTGTCAGTGTCAAGGCAGTTTTGCTACCAACAGGGTGCCAGAGCCAGGGGCAAGCCACAGGGCCAGAAGAAACCCTGAGTCCAAAACTCTTCTAAACCCGGCACCAAGCCATCCTTTTGAGGGAACGTCCCCACTCTATCAGGTGGGGGGGGAAGTCTGCTGCACTTGTAGAATGTTCTCTCGCATCCTCTAAAAAGAAACGTATTGTTTTCCGGCACAAGATCATTTAGTGCATCAGGGAGTGATTATATAGGTTCCTGTATCCGAAAAAGGTGCAGGGTTTTATTCTAACCTGTTCACGGTCCAAAAAAAACAAACTGGGACACAAGGCCCATTTTTGGATCTAAGATCCCTGAACCAGCATCTATTAATTCAATCCTTTCGGATGGAGTCTGTTCGTTCAGTAGTAGCCTCGCTCCAGACGGGAGACTTCTTGGCCTCCAACGACCTCATCAAGGATGCGTATTTACAGTTGTGCCCATAAGTTTACGCACCCTGGCAGAGTTTATGATTTCTTGGCCATTTTTCTGAAACTATGAATGATAACACAAAAACATTTCTTTCACTCATGGTTAGTGTTTGGCTGAAGCCATTTATTCTCAATCAACTGTGTGGCTCAATGATATGGAGGTCAGGAGACTGAGATGGCCACTCCAAAACCTTCACTTTATGTCCAATTTATTAACTAATGTCCAAGTATGTCCCATGCGCAGCTTCCTGGCTGATGAATGCAAATGTTCCTCCAGTATTTTTTGATAACATGCTGCATT
Source organism: Lithobates sylvaticus (assembly GCA_028564925.1). Classification (NCBI taxonomy): domain Eukaryota; kingdom Metazoa; phylum Chordata; class Amphibia; order Anura; family Ranidae; genus Lithobates; species Lithobates sylvaticus. Next base: position 437,136,208 of record CM053026.1, read on the forward strand.
CATCTTGCCATCAATTTTGACCAAATTTCCTGTGCCTTGTGTAGCTCACACATCCCCCAAAACATCAATGATCCACCTCCCGTGTTTCACAGTAGGAATAGTGCCATTCATCATAGGCCTTGTTGACTCCTCTCCAAATATAGTGTTTATGGTTGTGGCCAAAAAGCTCAATTTTGGTCTCATTACTTCAATTGACTTTGTGCCAGAAGGTTTGAGGCTTGTCTCTGTGCTGTTTGGTGTATTGAAAGCAGGATACTTTGTGGCATTTGTGCAGTAATGGCTTTCTTCTGGCGACTCGACCATGCAGCCCATCTTTCTTCAAGTGCCTCCTTATTGTGCATCTTGAAACAGCCACACCACATGTTTTCAGAGAGTCCTGTATTTCACATGAAGTTATTTTGTGGGTTTTTCTTTGCATCCCAAATTTTAGTTTGTCTACCTGACCATGGTTTGGTTTCAACAGAACACCTAATTTTCCATTTCTTGATTAGTTTGAACACTGCTGATTGGCATTCTCAATTCCTTGGATATCTTTTTTTGTCCCTTTCCTGTTTTAAACAACCTTTTCCCACAAATCCTTTGACAATTCTTTTGTTTTCCCCATGACTCAGAATCCAGAAATATCAGTGCAGCACTGGATAAAACATGCAAGAGACTCAAAAGTCCAGAAACTCATTGACCTTTTATATACACACTAATTACAAGCAAACCGATCACGGGTGAGGAAGTTTACTCTACTCTAATAGCCATTCAAACCCCTTTGTGTCAACTTGTGTGCATGTTATCAGGCCAAAATGACCAGGGTATGTAAACTTTTGATCAGGGTCATTTGGGTAGACTCTGTTGTCGTTATGATTTATAAAGAGTAAACACAGGTGATTGATAATAACAAGCTTCAGCCAAACACTAACCATGAGTGAAAATTTTTTTGTGTTATCATTCATATTCTCTGAAAATTGCCCAAGAAATCATAAATTATGCCAGGGTATGTAAAGATATGAGCACAACTGTACACGTACCTATTTTTCAACCTCATCAGAGTGGCCTGCAAATTGCAGTGGAGGAACGTCCTTTCCAATTTGTGGCTCTGCCCTTCGGGCTTGCTACAGCACCTTGTGTGTTCACAAAGGTTCCTAGCACCAGTACTGGGTCTTTTAAGGGCTTCTTGGTGTTCGGATACCTGGATGACCTCCTGCTCAGAGATCACTCACTACAGGCTCTAGAACAGATTTGCGGTATTTAGAAAACCTGGGCTGTGTCATGTATGTTTGTATGAGTCTTTTATTGACTTAATAGACTTATATTGTTAGGTGTGAGCCCAGAAAATGGCATCCTCGGAAATGCCTGATTGCAAGAATTCTCTTTTCTACAGAGAAACGGCTGTGGAAATCAGATTGACTTTGAGTATAATCAGAGGTTAGATTTCAGCCCTGTCAGTTTTCTTCCGAAGGCCTTTTTAGTCTCCCATTCGCTGGTCAGTCCAGAGTTTATTTATCTAGATCTGCGGAGATCCCAGGATCAGACTCCTTTTTTGTTTTACAAGAAGGGGCAGGCAGCTTCTAAAGCTTCCATTGCCAATTGGGTCCGCCAATTCGTCATTCAGGCCTATGGTCTGAAACGTAGGGCTCCTCCCTTTAGGGTGAGATCTACTTCTACCAGGGGTGTAGGAACCTCCTGGGCTTTTCGCCATGAGGTGTCTGTGGCTCAGATTTTTAAGGCTGCTACCTGGTCTTTAGTGCATACGTTCACAAGATTTTATCAGGTAGATGTTAGAGCAGCCGAAGATTCGACTTTCGGCTGTAGTTTAAAGTCTGATGGCTATTTTTTGTTTGGCAGGGTGTCTCCCTCCTCTCAAGGCTATTGCTCTGGAACGTCCCACTAGGTAATGAATAATAGTCTAACTATGTGTCCCGTGATGTATTAAAAAAAAAAAAAAAAAAAAAAGGATTTTACACTTAACTATGACAAAAAAAATCATGTTTTTTTTCTTTCATACATTATAGGACACAGCAGCTTTATAATACTTAGGACAGGGTTATTAAGATTAGACTCCCCGGGGGTCATGTGGCATTATTGGTGAGTACAAGGAGCATGATTTAAAGGAGATCTGTGTCACAGGACAGCTGTACTTTCATTTTATTTTCCTCACTTTATCCTTGCTCTTGCCACCTCCTGCATTCACTCTGGGTGGCCAGACTGCGTGTGTGCGGTACTGCCAGTGACATCATGACTGAGGTGGGGCCTCCTGGCCGCCGCTATCTTGTCTACTCCTTGTGCCAGGCACCCGAGTGGCACAGCATGCCTCCAATGGCAGCATTAAAGTGAAGTTGAAAAGCAGCTGGATCAGTAACTGCAGGTCACAGCAACTAATGCTTGTGGACAGAAACATTTTCTCTTGTGGAACTACTGTTCGCAGCAAGTATTTCTAGGGGCCACACATATATACTTTCCTTGTAGGAACTATGGGTCACTGGCAGATTTGGAGGGTGATTCCTGGGGAAACCATTGCACTAGTCTAGTTTGACACAGCCCCCAGTTTAATGTATCCCTGGAGATCAAAGCATTCCTTGCGCCTGTCTCCCTCCACCCATTGGGTACCTCCACTATCTAGATCAGGGGTGCCCAACCAGTGGCCCGGGGGCCACATGTGGCCCGCGGAGCCCTTTGATGTGGCCCTCGACCTCCTGCTCTAAGATGGCAGGTTGGCAAGCCCAGATCCCGTCCCAGAGCAGCAGTTTTTGTGAATGAAGCCGCTGGCAGTGGAAGCAAGTGGCTGCAGAGCCACATAAGACAATGCTTCCTGTATAGCGCCCACTCCTGTCACAGGCGGAGTGATACCAAATTCACTTTGCCTGGGACAGCAACAGCCAGCGATACCAGAATGGAAGACTGTTATTAAAAGTAAGTTTACTACTAAATTCACAGTATATATGGATATATCTGTTTTGCAGTGGTTACTGGGCTGGTTTCAAACTGATCCGCAGTGCAGCTGCTGGTTACCTGCATTGAGCCATAGACTTCTGTTCTTACCTGCGGGTTTGTTGCGCCTTCAGAAAGTGAAAAAACAGGTGAAACACCGCGCTGATCCCTACCAGAAACCTAAACAATCCCTGGTGATAATCAAATAAATGTCATCATCATATAGGATTGTAAGTGTTAAATACAAGTGATAATCAACATTGAACACTAAGCAGCAGCTAAAAAATCGTGAGATATACACAATAAATGAACAAAATAATACAAAAAGCCGCGCTGTTAACTAAATAATACAAGAAATAAGTGCAAAAATAATAATAAAGGACTAAGACAATATCATATAATAAAATCTAAATAGTGACCGTGAAAGTCCAGTGAATAAGTGAATGGAGACCTAAACAATGTAAGTGATATGGTCTGATGAATAATCAAGAAAAAGTCCAATATAAGAAACATAAATCCCAGGTAGGCAAAGTGAAAATCCAAAAAATAGTGACTGACCTGATCCACCACCATAAGTTGAATGTGCTTACCAGAGGGCAAGCTCAAATGGGCCCATAAGTGGATGTTGTGATGAATCTCAGCCTGATGGACTCCAGATGCGGTCTCTTTACCAGGGATAACCAGGAACGGGAAAAGCACTCACAATCCTCCTTGGAACCGATCATACCAAGGACAATCTCCAGTGGTACCAACAATCACTTAATGGCCAAAAGGACATGTAGGGAAAAAAAGGGATGCTCCCATAGTGTGATAGCAGAGTAACAGGTTTTATTGAACAACAAAAAGCTCCTACTTACATCAGAAAAGAAATGGATGGGCAGGAGTAAAGAATAAAAACATGTGCCGGCCGGCAAATCGTACACCCGCTCAAACGCGGAACGCGATGACGTCAGCGCGTCAGCCTCCCTACGTCGTTTCGTCCAATGACGTCTTCTGGGGAACGGGCGACGCACTGACTCATCGCAACTTTATAGATAACAGACAATCACGCCCTGATGTGACTCTCAATGGCGGATATGATGAAAACTGAGCAATAAAAATTATCCATAAATAAAATACTATAAATTATATATAATCATAACATATATTTTAAAAAAACAATTGTGTGCCAACACCAAATTGGCCACAAAACATTAATTGAAACTGATTACAAAATCACTATTACTAAGCCGCCATCAGCAGTCCGGGATAACGAGCTCCATCTTGTGGTGAAATCACAGAAGACATTCCCACTCACCTTATATTGGGTTACAAAACATATAAGGGTGACACCTCAAATGTATTATAAGGTTAGGATGGAACTCATAACAAACCTATGGATTGAAAATAAAACTAGGTACTCACACACCTAGTAGATAAACCCAAACAGAATCCAGCATGTGGATAAATATTGGAAAAATTAGTTTTTCTGTGGACTAGTAAGCAGCTCACAAGGCAGTGGGGGTCATAAAAACTCCCATACCTAGATGTAAAATAATTAGTATAACACACAAACCATAAAATACAAAAAATACTGTTGGTTGACCTCCCTAGCAGGGAGAGTAAGTGATTAGGGAGGAGCTAAATCCGCCATTGAGAGACCGCACCTTACAGTCTACTAAATCACAAGACCACCCCTTACAATCCCCTTAATCACAATAAAAGCAGCAAATGGGAATAATATGAAAAACCCCCAATAAAAAATCAGATCAATTTATGGAAATCGTCAAACCTCTGACTTTAAAGTTTTGGAAAAGTCAAACAAAATAAAAAATATATAATTGGAAAATAAAAAGATATAAAAAAGAGGACAACAGGGCATCATGAATTGTCTATAAACGCGTTAACGTCAGTATCGACATTTAACCCAAATGGAGTATAGCATTTGATCTTATAAATCCAGGCCATTTCAAGTCTGGAAATGCCCCGGACAAGTGAACCACCCCTCCATTGGGGTACATATTTGTCAATCCCCAGAAAAATTGTTTTAGAGGGGTCCTTACTATGGGCTTCCAAATAATGTCTAGATACTGGGTGTTTCGGGAACCCACCCAAAATGTTGGTAACATGCTCGTTTAATCTCACCTTGAGGGGGCGCTTAGTCCTCCCCACATACTGAAGCCCACATGGGCACTGGAGCAAGTAGACAACCCCCTCAGTACCACAGGTGATAAACGGTTTAATCTCGAACTCAACTCCAGTGCTAGTAGAGTTGAATCTGTGGGTCCGTCTATGGGTGCAACCACTAAGTGAACAGATCCTACACCGTCTACACTGATAAAACCCTGTGAGATTACTAAAAAAATTATAAGAGTTGACCACAGGGGGATCCAAGACATTAGGGGATATTTTGGACTTAAGAGAAGGCACACCCTTATAGACAATTTGTGGCTTAGAGGGGAGAACAGCATTGAGTGTTGGATCACTGGTAAGAACATGCCAATGTTTGTTAATCATCTTACCCACATTTCTGTGTTGGATAGAAAATGTGGTAATGAAGGGGACCCTAGAAACCTCATTAGCCCCCCTATCCCTTTCTTTTAGAAGGTCAACCCTATCCTTGAGAGAGACCTCTTCTAATACTGCCCTCAACGAGGGTAGTGTGTACCCCTTCTCCAGGAACCGTTTGGTAAGGATCTCAGCTTGACTGGAAAACTCTGCAGTGTCGGAACAATTCCTCTTCAGGCGCAAATATTGGCTTTTGGGCACTGACTTGAGCCATGCCTCATGATGGCAACTCCCTAGGGGGATGTAAGAGTTCCTATCTGTGTCTTTAAAATGGGTGGCAGTAGTGAATACTCCATTAGTGACCCCTATTCTTAGATCCAAGAAGGAGATGGTAGTTTGACTGGCCTCATAGTTGAGGATAATACCCCTCTCGTTGACATTCAAACCAGCAAGAAAAAGATCCAAATCATCCCTGCTTCCATCCCATAGGAGGAGGATGTCATCGATATACCTAGCCCACAGAACAACCTGTGGACATTGTTGGGCATAGACGACATCCTCCTCCCATAGGGCAATAAACAGGTTCGCCAAACTGGGGGCATATTTAGCCCCCATGGCGACCCCCCTGTCTTGTCTATAGAAGCGTCCCCCAAACCAAAAATAGCTGCAAGAAGCAGCAAATTTGAGCAACTGTAGAATAAAACAGATTTGCTCATCAAAAAGCCCAGACTCCCTCCTAAGATAATACTCAACAGCTGTCAACCCCAAATTATGTGGTATAATGCCTTCAGAAAGTGCGCCACACCTGCAGCATATAAAAGAAGTTTACGGCAAAGTGCAGCTAACCCGCAGAAAATCCACAGGTTCACTGCGCTGCACCCGCAGTTTGAGCAAATCGCAGTGCATCAGTGTGAAAGCAGCCTTAGGCCCCTTTCACATGATTGGTCTGATCCAATCAGACTTACTATTCACCTCTATGGAGCAGCAGATGTAAACGGACTTGTGTCTGTTTACACCCGCCTACCTAAAAAAAAAATAGAAAGGGATCTGCCCCTTCCGTCTGGGCGAATCAGATTGGATCAGAGGGCCCATAGAGTAGAGTGGGCTGTGTCAGTGGACACGGACCTCTCATCCTCCTGCTCCACTCATTGTGGCCCGCGACCAGTTACCAATTCGCTTAAGTGGCCCTCGGGCACCCCTGATCTAGATGCACCTTTCTCCAATTTCTGTGTGATAAGGGAGGAATTTTTGCCTGCTCTTGGAGTACAGCAACATCTTTCCAGGATACTTGCCTGTTTGGACCACCTGGGTCTTAATAATTGGAGGAATATAGTGGAGTAAGAAATGTTCGGAGACAAACTTATTCCAGTCGAAGGGGATGTGGAAGACTCCTCCTTCAAGGATTCTATTCCTGAAGAACCCCAGGGTCAGAGTTGATCTCTGAGCCAGAAACCCTTTATGAATTTTCACGCGGAAGTTCACAATTTTACCACTTCTTTTCCAAAGGTTTCAGGGCTTGGATCACAGTGACCGCCACAAGATCCTTCCCTATACATGGAGTTTTTCGCTATGCCTAAAAAATTCACTCAGAATTATTCCATAGTGTGAGTTTACTAAGAAATGGAGCATGCCTTCAGTAGATTTGGAGGTTTATTATCTCAAAAAGAACCTCGCGTGCCCAGTGTCCTGGTATTTAAGGATGCTTTGGATACGTTTCTGGGGACTTTGTTTAAAAACGAATTTGCCTTGATGGGGGCAACTTTGCAGCTGGCAATTGTGGCTATAGTTGTCTGTCCAAAGTCTCAAGATCTGGGCTTGTCTTCTGACGAGAGAGGGACCCTTTTAGCGGAGATATGAATTTGAGCCGGAACATGGAGGATTTCCTTTGTGCTCAAAGATTATACAACAAATTTCTCATTGGACTTTGAAGTATTTGTCATGTGGAACATTTTACCTTTTTAAGGGGAATATTTGCTTGACCCTGCTCTGGATGATTATATGCAAAAGATACGGGAGGTAAGAGTACTCCTGTTACCGCTTGGAAAGAAGGGTAAGCATGTGGTTAATCTGCTGATCCTTTTACTTTAACAAAGCATTCCTTTCACCTTGGGCTCAGGTGGGGGATGTTTACAGACCCTTTGCGAAGATTTGGCAGGGGGAGATAGTGTACCAGTGGGTCTGCAATACAGTGGATCGCATCTAACAAGCTGTAGTGTCAGAGCTTTCCCCTCTCATGCATTCAAATGTTTCTTTGAATCCACCAAAAATGTGCTCTTTTGCAGGCTCTGTCATATTCTATAATAGGGAGTTTTCATTCTGGTTTCAGAGAATAAAAGGTTTTGCGGGTTCTACTTGAATCTCTTCACTGTTCTGAAACTAAACACTGATGTTCAGCCCATTTTGGATCTTAAGGCTGAAATGTCTTTGTAAAAGTTCCAGATGAAATCAGTGTGGTCGGTGATAGCCTCTCTTGAGCAGGGAGAGTTCTTGGCATTGAGGATATACAGTATCTCACAAAAGTAATTACACCCCTGACATTTTTATAAATATTTTATTATATCTCTTCATGTGACAACACTGAAGAATTTACACTTTGCTACAATGTAGTGAGTGTACAGCTTGTATAAAAGTGTAAATTTGCTGTCCCCTCAAAATAACTCAACACACAGACATTAATGTGTAAACAACAAAAGTGAGTACACCCCTAAGTGAAAATGTCCAAATTGGGCCCAAAGTGGCAATATTTTGTGTGGCCGCCAATATTTTCCAGCACTGCCTTAACCCTCTTGGGCATGGAGTTCACCAGAGCTTCACAGGTTGCCACTGGAGTCCTCTTTCACTCCTCCATGATGACATCATGGAGCTGGTGGATGTTCCAGACCTTGCGCTCCTCCACCTTTCATTTGAGGATGCCGCACAGATAGATGCTCAATAGGGTTTAGGTCTGGAGACATGCTTGGCCAGTCCATCACCTTTACCCTCAGCTTCTTTAGCAAGGCAGTGGTCATATTGGAGGTGTTTGGGGTCGTTATGTTGGAATACTTCCCTGCGGCCCAGTCTCGGAAGGGAGGTGGGATCATGCTCGTCTTCAGTATGTCACAGTACATGTTGGCATTCATGGTTCCCTCAATGAACTGTAGCTCCCCAGTACTGGCAGCACTTATGCAGCCCCAGACCATGAAACTCTCACCACCATGCTTGACTGTAGGCAAGACACACATGTCTTTGTTCTCCCCACCTGGTTGCCACCACACGCTTGACACCATCTGAACCAAATAAGTTTATCTTATTTATCTTATTTCTTTATCTCATCAGACCACAGGACATAGTTCCAGTAATCCATGTCCTTAGTCTTCTTGTCTTCAGCAAACTGTTTGCGGGCTTTCGTGTGCATCATCTTTAGAAGAGGCTTCCTTCTGGGACGACAGCCATGCAGACCAATGTAATGCCGTGTGCGGTGTATGATCCGAGCACTGACAGGCTGAACCCCCCCCCCCCCCATTCCATCAACCTCTGCCGCAATGCTGGCAGCACTCATACATTCATTTCCCAAAGGCGACCTCTGGCTATGACACTGAGCACTTGCACTTTGATCGACCATGGCGAGGCCTGTTCTTCCGTGTTGTCACATGAAAAGATATATATATATATAATAAAAAATGAGTTACTGTTTTCAATTTTTTGGCCCCAACGTTTGGCCTGTACACAGCCCCTAGTGTTCACCAAAGTCCTGGGTTCTGGGCCTCCTGTGGACCCAGGGTATCCTTTATTATAGGGTATCTGGACAACTTCTGAAGGAGTAATCCACTTATCACACTTTGGAGTGGTTTGGCTGGGTTCTCTGTTTCCAAAAAACTGCGTTTCTTCAAGCCCAGAGGTTATAATATCTGGGACTGATGCTGGGTACTGTCCAGGCGAGAGTGATCCTCCCTGCAAAAAAATACCTTGCACCGAGGAATCTTATTTGCTCAAGACACTGGGGAATCAATTTACCTTTGCATTATGGCCCTTGAAAAGATGTTGGCCTTCCCCAAGGTAGTGGCCAGTCTCTTTCCAGGCCTCTACAGTGGAATGTTTTGACAGCATGGTATGGGATGACACAATCGTTGGACTCGTTGGGTGTTTACAGCTACGGTCTCTAGACTGGTCCTTGTCTTCACAACTGCTGGAGATGCGAAATTCCTTTATCCCCTCTCTCCTGGATGGTTCTGGTGAATGGGGGGGGGGGGGGGGAGAAGTTGTGGGCAATCTTTTTTGGTTAAAGGAACTTTTGAATCAACATTCTGGAGCTGATAGCAATTTGTCTTGTTTTCCTGCATTGGTCAGCACAGCTGAAGGGTCTCCCTGTACGGGTCCAGTCCGACAATGCCACATCGGCATACTTAACAAGGAGGCACCGAGAGTTGGGAGGCCCAGAAGGAAGTGGATCTTGTCCCATCTTAGCCTGGGAAAAAAAAAGAATTATTGGTACACCTATTTGTGATTTGTATGTTGTGAATTTACAGTTTGAAGTTTGCGGTCTGCAAACTGATTTGGGGGTGTCATTAACTTTTAACTGACGCTCCCAGCAGTTCGCATAGGGCAGTGTGAACTGCCGCCGGGAGACCTGCGATGCGGGAACCCGCAGTGGATTTGCAGGGTTCCCGCATCGCAGCAGTGTGAACCGGCCCTTACTCAGCCATCAACAGTTGTCTCCTGGGAGAGTGGACTCTTCACCCGGAGGTATTTGAGGAACTCTGTTGACAGTGAGCACCCCAGATTTGCATCTTCCTTTGTCCAGGTTAAGGGTGAAGAATGTGGTATACCAACATAGTGTACATCTCACCTTGACAGTCTTTGGCTCCTTTAGGTTGACATGACCACTTATTGCAAGGCCTAGTCTTCCATCCTTGGTGGCAGATTGCTACACATTCCTTGGTAAGTGCCTTTGTACGGGGCGTTGTGTGTATTGCTCCTCCTTTCAGAATGCTCAATTTGTTACTTTCTTTCATGCATAAATCCAGGATTTTCCTTTGGTCCATTTTGACGTGAAAGATTATTTTTCTGGTTGCTCTTACTTTGGCTCATGGGGTTTTGAAATTTGCTGCCCTTTCCTATAAGGAACCAGTCCTGGTGCTCCACCATGATAAGGTGGTTCTTTGGGCTCAGCCTTGCTTTTTACCGACGGTGGTTTCTGCATTCCATCTCAATCTCAAAAATGTTGTCCTAAGCCTTAGGCACCAGGGGACAAGGTTCTTTACACTCTGGATGTGGTTTGTGCTATCAGGAGTTACCTAAAGTCGACTGCTGCCTTTTGGGCAAGCTGATTCCTTTTTTGTGCTTCCTGAGGGCCAAGGAAGGTTCATGCAGCTTCCAAGCAGACAATTTTTCGTTGGATTTGTCAGCTTATTTCTCAAACCCTTTCTTTTGGTTTATGACTTGCTTCAAAACTGAAGCCTTGTCTAACGGAGTGGTTAGGTCTAGTAGGGGAGTTCCTGCATTTGAATTTTTTTTTTTGCCAGTGTCCAATCACCTGAAGTTAGCAGCATAACTCCTGGTATAGGTGTTCTGTGATGTACTCGAAGAAAAGGATTTTACAGGTAAATTAAAATTAAAATTTTTTTTTTATTAGTTGTGGATAGAGTTAAGAGGGAAAAGAACACGTCAGGGTTTTATTGCTTTAAGTGCCACCCTCTATTTTTGTCCACTGGCTCTGATGACCCTGGTGACATGGATTGCCACTCTTTGCCTTTTTTTGGCTATGGGACACGAAAAAATGGAAATCTCCCCAATGGCAAGAAAATATACAGTATGTAACAAATATGTTCAAAACATGATCCTTCATATAGCACAGTTCTGTAAAACGCACCAAATAGCTTGACATAAAATGTAAAGCGACATTAAATTCACAACATACAAAGAAAAGTGTATACCAACACAAACCTTCAAATTATTCAATTATGGTCATCTAAAAAAAAAAAGTGTTCAAATCAGTCACAAAGAAAGTACTGATATTGGGGGGGAAAAAAAAATCAATATCGGGACACCTTTTTGTGATTGAATGTTGTGCGTTTTTAATGTTGCTTTGTATTTTTATATGTGTCAAGCTTTTTGGTGTGCTTATGTATGCTGTGCTGTATGAAGGATCATGCTTTGAATTTAATATTTGTGACCTTTTTTATAGGCGAAAAGAAGCACGGCAGCTTGGGATATATGATTCACTATTTATTTTTTAGTTTTATTGGATATGCCACTATACGTTCTTTTCACAGTGTTGTAAAATGGCAATCTAATCAGCGTGGAGAGGTTACTTTTTAAAAAAAAAATTAAGTGTATGAGGAATAAAATCCAAAGAATTGTAGCTTACCAATCCATTATCATAGTGGCTACATTGGTTCTCTTTTTTTTTTTTCCAGGCTTTTGCTCCTGGTGAGTTTACCAATAACAACAATTTTTCTGTTCTATGGTGACCCTAGGTTGCTCTTCTGATTTGGACCTCAAACATCGACCCCTTCAATTATTTGCATTGCATGGAGGGGTGGTGTTTAGTAGTTTACAAAAGATGGCAATAAGCTACTCAGTTTAGTCTAAGGAAGTTACACGGACACAAGATTGCTAACAGGATAATTATTGGGTTTAGATATACTTTTAATTTTCTTTCTGTGTTAAGTATAATGGTGATTTCTACATACAAAACCACTATCTATTTCTTGCTTTGCAGGTCAGTGCAGCTTTTGTGTATGGCGCAATGAGTTTCACTGATAAACTGGCCAATGGAGTGGCGGTTTTGGCTATTCAGTTTATTTACCCATGTCAGTAAGTATTTCATTTTCTGGAGGAAATCCCTAATGCAGGATCTGTTTAATGTCCTTTTTTTTTTTTGTAGTAATTTTTAATGTCACACCAAGGGGGTGGTTTTCATATGAGTTTCTGACTAATCTGATATCCAACAACAATTCAGATTGGGGTGAGTGTCAGAATGCAGGCAGGTAATTGGGTTATGCATTACACTAATATGTATTTTAATTACAAGGCATCGGGACATGTATATTGAGATGCCTGAGCTCAGATCTTCCTCCTATAGCTTTGTACACTGTAGATGCTAGAGTCACTATTTCTTCATACCCATAGTGTACAATCTATAAAATTACCTCTTCTGATTTTTTTAAGATGACTTAAGCTGGCCATACACTGATCAAAACTCATCTGGTCCCAAATGACATAGCAGTTCCCGCTTTGTCAAGATCTTAGCTGCACATTATCCATCACATTCTGTTCCTTACCTTCATACGTGTCGCTACATTCATTCCAGTGAAAAGTTGGTACCCTACTATATCATTGTGAAGTAGAGACAAGTGATTATGTGACTTGTCGGGATGTTGGCGAAGGTCAACAGGGCCCACTAAGTGCATTTGCCCATCCCTTTTACATGTTTATGCAGACCTATTTGCCGCATTGAAACCTAGGCTGTAGGTGTCCAAGAAAACAATGTCAAAGTGACCAGCAAATCTAGATATACTTAACATGGACCTTGTAGTAAAACAAATCTAACCCTTATCTATTAGTACCCCAAATTAAAATTGCCATTTAAAACCAATATAAATGAATTCCAGGTATAGTATTTTTAAATACAGAAGTTACATTGGTCCAGCTTGGGACATTGCAACTTTGTATATACCATGCCTGGCGGATGCCACTGGAAAATCATTTAGAGGAGTTGCCCTGAAAAAAAAATTAAAAGTCAGCAGCTACAAATACTGCAGCTGCTGACTTTTAATAATCAGGCATTTACCTGTTCCAGGATCCAGCGATGCGGGGGAACGAAGTCCCGCTCATTCCCCCCCCCTCCGCTCAGCAGCGCCGGCATTCTAACTCTGGGCAGGTGAAGCCACAGCCGGGCACCTACTGCGCGAGTGGCGCCGCACGCCATGACCCAGATGACCGCATTGGCCGCGCAGTCATCTGGGACCTGTCGCGTGTCCCAGATGACTGACTGGAGGGAGGGAGCCCTTCCTGCCCGGGGGGGAAGTGATGTCACCAGCCCAGGCACCGAAGGAGGCAGACTACTAGGGAACCCCTAGCAACAGGCATTTAGAGGTGAGTTAAAAATAAAATAAAATTCCAAATGTTTTTTTTCTATTTTTTTTTTTTAAAGGAATTTTAATGATATATTTTATTTTTTTGTGTGCAACACCACGTTAAGTGGACACTGCTAATCTAGTGATTTCCACTTTCTTTTGGATTCTGTGTGGAGTGGCCAGCCTAATGCATTGTACAGGAGGTTGACTTCTCAGTATGTGCATCATTCAGAGAATGCTTTGCATTTTCTGAATGCATGCAAAGCATTCTGATTGTATAAGGTGAAGAGTTGGGATGGGGATGTCACGCTTCCCACCTCGTCCAGTCAGAGAATACTTTGCATTCATTCAGAAAATGCAAGCAAAACACCTTATAACATGTGCGTTACTTACACTCTAGGTGGAAGAAAGTGTTGCAAGTACAGGGTATATATGAGGGCTTCATTTTAATTAAAGTAAAAATAGTAATAAAATGAACAGACGAAAACAGGCATGTCATGCACATGGTATGGTTATTAGAATCTTAAGGTGGAACTTGACTCACTAAAACATTTTCTTATTTTGTCTCTCCCCTCTAGTGCATACACAAACGCTAAAAAAAAAAGTATTGTTCCTATCTTGGTGTTACTTACAGGTTTCCAGCCTATGCCAGGCACTGTTGCCTCCTTGGATTATGTCACCACTATCCCAGGACTCTATAGTGCCCATATCCAAAAATCTGGTGGCATTTCTGTGCTTGCGCAGAAATCTGCCAGAGGTCTCTGCCAGCTCCCAAATACCTGGAAGAGACTGGTGCATCTGTGCATGTGTATTTTTTTTTTTTTTAAACGGCGGTGTGGAATATTTGTCAAGGAGGAAATGTATGCATGATTAGGTTCTACTTTAATGATGATGATATTATTAACGAATGACTAAAAATTAAAATCATAAATGGAATCATAAATAATAGTATGAACCATATAAATTAATAAAATTAAATTAAAATTAAAAAAAAGATACATTTCAGGGAAAGTTAGAGAACTGATTAGGGGAATCTGCTCAAATTGAAAAAGTATAGACCTCCTAAGGGTAAAAGATGCAATAGATTTAATAAAGGTCCTTGGATCCATTTTATAATTTGCAGAAAAAGTTGATTAGGGGGATCTAATAAAAGTAAAATGTAAGGAATGGGCTGTTGGGCGAATTTTATTAAATTGGGACCTTGTTTGGTTTATTGTTTCAGATGAGGATGAGTGAGTGTATCGGATGTAGTTGGGCGTATACAGAGTATTACAGGGTCATCTCACATGTTATCCAATTCTAACAAGCCAACTCAGCAATGTTCCTATTGGAATGCTGAGGATTACAACCCTGTAAATTCTGGAAAGATTTTGATACACTGCTCTACTGGTATCCTAAAGAAATGCTGATCAACCTTGCAGACACGGGAAGGCTAGAAACCCAGTACGAAGATATAAACACTGCATTGCGATACATTCTGTCTAGTTTTGTACACATTTAAAAGCAGCTCTCTAGGGTTCAATGGGGTCATACACACAGCTGTATCTGCAAACAAAAATGTGCTTGGAGTTTTGCGACCTAAAAAAAATAGGACACAGCAGTAAATGCATATAAACAAGTATAT
The DNA here is from genome assembly GCA_028564925.1 of Lithobates sylvaticus. NCBI lineage: Eukaryota > Metazoa > Chordata > Amphibia > Anura > Ranidae > Lithobates > Lithobates sylvaticus. The sequence goes on from CM053026.1 coordinate 437,151,295, forward strand.
TCATACATGTTTTTTACACAGGATCTTCTGCTTGCTCTGCCAGCAACAACCTGCATGCTTTGCAGAAAATAATGCATATGTCCATGTGAATGAAGCCTTATGCCTAGTACACACGATGGCAAAATCGGAAGAAAAATACCACTTTTGGAGCGATCATTTGATAATCTGATCATTCGTACGCAGCTTTCGAGAGCCATGGAAAGTTGTATTCTGTCTTACAAGAGCTTATTAATTCTAATTCTAGTAACCTATTTGGTTACGATATAAGATTGGCATACAAAACCAAAAAAAGGATGATCATTCGTCCGTAATTCTTACTGTGTGTACATTAAATGAATTTTACTGCAAGCTCCTTTTAAGATAAACCTGTTGCATGAAAATTTTGATACAAATACAAAATCCGAGGTTACGGTCTGTGAAAACTGCATGTTTAAACAATCCGTAGACCCAAAGCTAAAAGCAGGTGAAGATTCCTATACATTTTTACGGGTACTTTATTTTCCCAGGGAAAGTCAAGCTTTGCATATTTTTTTCAGATGCCTTTTTATAAGCTGATTTGTTTTTGAGAAACAATGCTGGAGAGCAGTGTGCAAAAAAATATATATATTTTTTTTATGCATACATGTTAAAAAATATCAACATACAAGCATCCTCACCCATATATTTGCAGATTCCTCTGCTAAATTAAAGCACATAAATGTCAGTTCTGTCAGGACCTGGCCACAACCCCTTATATGGTATTACAAACATGCAAAGTTTGCTCAACAAATATCCATATCTCTATCTAAATGGTGTAAAACACATCAGACTACATGACAAAGAATGTACAATTTTGATGACTTGACAACATACTGTTTCCTGTTATTGTCAAACAAAGCAGAACAGCTGAATCATTGAGCTCTGGGTTTACTTATTCTCTGGTCAACAAGTACTGTACTCAGTGTGTTTTAGATTGCTGGCTCATAACATTTACAGCATTTCTAGATATCGTTTTACCACTTTGGAATATTGCATGAGGGCAGTCTAAGGCTGCATTCACACCTGAGCGTTTTGTAGCTTGAAGCCTGAAGCTACAAAACGCTAGAGGGGAAAAAATACATTATTCTCTATGGAGATGGTTCACATCTCCACTCCAAAACGCCTGAAGCCCTACGCCTGAAGCTCAAACAAGTTCCGGACCCTTTTTTGTCGCGCGAATCGGGCAGATTTGGGCGTTTTTATTCTTTTTACATTAGTGACCTTTTGCTCTGCACAAAATTTGCGGCAAAACGCGGTAAAAACCGCAGCGAATTGCGGTAAAAACCGCAGCAAAAACGCCGCAATTCGCGCGATTTTCTGCCTGAAAAGCTACGCTCAGGTGTGAATGCAGCCTAAGTAGCTGCAATTTGAGCACTTGATTGTTGCTTCCATTCAAACGTATCCCAAATTGACACGTTGTTGCACTTGGATTTTTATTTTTCTTATATATAGGATGCCATGAAATTATTTTCTGAAAAGCAGGTAGCCATTATTCATCATGTATCAACATTTTTACAAGTACAAAATGTTTGCGGAAAAGATTAGTCCGGTACAAACGATGTAGCATATTGTCCTCTGATTAACAAGATGAGACTGGTAGAGACCATCAAAAGTTAAATTTAAATGCCAAACATATATATATAAAGTATAGGAAGGCATGTTAAAAAAAAAAAAAAGTAAATACTGAAGCAGCGGCTTGCATTGGAGAATGTATCAGGAAGTTCTCGGATCTGCGAAGAGAGGCAATAGGCAGTTGCAGAAAGCGGAATTTTGCAATAAAAGCCTCTCAGCAGTATAATCTCACTGGTTCAAATAAGTGGGTCAACCTGATCCCCAGGAGTCTATCCAGACCATCTCTTATGAAACTTCTTGGGGCAGTTCCCTTCTCGCGTATGTTAACTTTTACATTTGTAAAGCATTGTCTATAGTGCCACACGATAAGGCAAGAGTTGGGAGGGTGGGGTGACTTCCACTTTAAGAGAATCTTTCTGTGGGCATAAAAGGCAGCAGCTTAACATGATGACCCAAATCCATTCTGTCCAAGGCTCCCAACAGTAGTATTTTGGGGTCCAAACAGGGTTGAATCACACTGCTTATTAAGGTCAGCCACCCAGAAACCCCTAATGGAGAAGGCAGGTCCTTACAATGTATATGAAGGAACCTACAGAGGAATGGCAACATGTACAGGAAGGTTCAGTCGAATGGGAAATGGCAGCCAGTCGTTGCGGCGTGACAGTTAAATTATTCCTTGTCCAGATCAGGCAGGTCATTATTCCATCTCTGATAGGTACAAGTTGAGTTAGTGGTATAAGCTAGGGAGAGTGTATGATATAGGTAAGATGAGGGTTTCCTCAGCACACTTGAGGTAAATAACTATGCAATTGGGCCGGATTTCAAGGTAATGAGTGGGAAATTGTGCCTAGACTGCATGATTTACCTTAAACATTAGGAAGGTTATATTTAGCCTTGATTTCATAAAATGACATTAGTCTTCCATCCTGACATGTGCTTCAGGCCAACTACTCCTCTGGCTGCCTGCAGCCTCTGACCTTAGTTAATGTGTAGATGAGATAGGGTGGGATTACCCCACAAGGGTGTTTCTTGGTGAGAAGGTCAGATGAGAACAATGTTTAGCCCTATCATGCCACACCACAAGAGTAGTCCTCATTGGCCTCCTAAACGACGGGTATGATATAGGGCCTCCAAAGACGAGGTTACTTAAGGTACTGTACGGTCCCAAGAGGGCTGCTTCCAGGGTAACTGCAGGGTTGGCTTTGGGTTGTGAAAACCACCAGCGGACCGTCACCAGTACATCTGCCAAAGAGCCCACACATCTCCCACACGTCTGTGTCCCCCTTCAGACGTTGCACAACAAAATTTGAGCTGTGCTGAACTTACACTAGGACTTACGCTTACATGCATTCCCCATTCCCTTCACTGGCCACAGGTAGCTGGCAGGCGAGGCCAGCACAAACTTCCAATGGCTGGGTTCCCCATAAGCAAACTCCCAGATCACACCACCCAGATACACCCCTAGATTCACCACCCCCATATTTCTCCACTCTGATTACACCCCCCCCCCAATATCTCTCCACTCTGATCACCCACACACCTCTCCCCTAAAACACACCCCACATCCCCAACCCTGGTTATACCCCCAGTTATAACACACCCCCCCATACCTCTCCCCTAATGCACATTCCAGATACCCCCCCTCCATCATCACACACCCCTTGGGCTTACCATTGCCTCAGATCTCACCAGTCCCGTGGACAATTCCTCCCAGTCATGTGGCTCCTCCTCCAAATAATGTCAGTGGAGGAATCTGGGGCAGGCATGGCAAGACCTCCAGCATGCACAGCCAGCCCACTACTCTGAGCTGCCTGACAGCGGGGCCCTGCCTCCTCCCTGCACACATGGGAATCCGCCCACTGCTCCTTCATCCTCTGCCTCGTTGTAGCCCCTCTGACAGTGGTACACACACATCGCCCCACCTGCATTCTGCTCTCGCCAATGGTCCTGGAAAATAAGCCACGGCACGAGTGGCATAGCGGGCGGGTGTGAGGCTGTGTCTGATTGTCCGGACCTCCTGCTGAGAACAGCAAGGGGGAGGGGAGCAAGCAGATGGGCAGTTCTGTGCCTGCAGTATCTGAAGAAGCTGCGGGCCAGATATAGCTTACAAGTGGGCCGGATGTGGCCCGCGGGCCGGGGTTTGGAGACCCATGCTCTATAGCAGTGATGGCGAACCTTTTTGAGCCCGAGTGCCCAAACTGAAATAAATACATTGGTTTTGTGTTGCAAAGTGCCAACACGGCAATTCGCAAGAGAGGGGGGCTGAGCGAAAGAGAGAGGGGGGTATGAGAGAGAGGGAGAGAGAGGGAGGGAGGGGACAGCGAGAGTCAGGGGGGCTGAGAGAGAGAGAGGGTGTGAGAGATATGCTGACCGAGAGAGGGAGAGGGGCTGAGAGAGAGGGAGGGGGGACAGAGAGAGGGAGGGGGGGGACAGAGAGAGGGGTGTGAGAGAGATGCTGAGAGAGAGGGGCTGAGAGAGAGAGGTGTGAGAGAAATGCTGAGAGAGAGGAGGAACAGAGAGAGGGAGGGGGGCAGAGAGAGACAGGGGTGTGACAGATATGCTGAGAGAGAGAGGGAGGGGGCTTAGAGAGAGGGAGGGGGGCTTAGAGAGAGGGAGGGGGGCTAAGAAAGGGGGCAGAGAGAGACAGGGGTGTGACAGATATGCTGAGAGAGAGAGGGAACAGAGAGGGGTTGAGAGAGAGGGAGGTGGGCTAAGAAAGGGGGAGAGGTGAGCTGAGAGAGAGGGAGGGGGGACAGAGAGAGGGAGGGGGGACAGAGATATGCTGAGAGGGAGGGGGGCTGAGAGAGAGGGAGGGGGCTAGGGCTGAGAAAGAGGGAGAGATGGTGAGAGAGAGGGAGAGGGGACAGAGAGAGAGGGGTGTGAGAGAGATGCTGAGAGCCCTCACAAGCATTATCCAATGTGCTTATCTCCTCAGACATGCTTAAGCCTAAACTGGTGGTTGCAGGATCAGGACCTGTGAAAGGAAAAATCCTTTCTCTCTGTAACTTGGAGAGTACCGACTACAGATGCCAGTCTCAGGCTGGGGAGCAACCCAAGATGGGCTCACAGCTCAGGGGAAATGGTCAGGAACAGAGCAGACCCTGCCCATCAATGCTCTAGCATTACGGGCAGTACGTCTGGCCCTGCGGTCCTGGACGCTGGAGCTTCAGGACTGCCCCATCAGGGTTCGGTCTGATAATGCCACGGCAGTGGCCTCTATTAACTGCCAAGGTGGTACCAGGAGTCGTTCAGCTCTGAAGGGGGTGAACTCTATACTAGCCTGGGCAGATGGACATGTGCCAATTATATCGACAGTCTATATCCCGGGAGTAAAAAACTGGAAGGCAGATTATCTCAGCTGCCAGCAGATCTGCTCGGAGGAATGGTCCCTACACCCAGAGGTGTTCCAGGAAATTTGCCAACATTGGGGATGGCCAGAGGTCGACCTACTAGCATCCAGGTTCAACAACAAGCTACAGTAGTTTGTGTCTAACGAAAGATCCTCTGGCAATTGGAGCAGATGCTCTGATAGTTCCATGGAGCCTGTAACCCCTGGTTTATGCTTTCCCTCCGATCCCTCTCCTTCCACCTTTGTTGCGCAGGATTCGGAGAGAGGGGGTTCCAGCCATTCTGGTGGCACCAGCCTGGCCCAGTAGGCCCTGGTTCCCAGAGATTGTGAGACTGACAAAAGAGATGGGCCATGGACGCTTCCACGTTGCCTCGATCTACTGTCTCAAGGTCCTATTTTCCACCCCAATTTACAGTCTCTAAATTTGACGGCATGGCTATTGAAGCCAGGGTGTTAAAGGACCATGGCATCTCGGGACCAGTGGTGTCTACTCTAGTGAATGCTAGAAAAACTGTCACTAGGAAGATTTATCATAAGGTCTGGAAGACTTGTATTGCTTGGTGTGAAGCCAGAAAATGGCATCCTCGGAAATATGTGAATTCTCTCTTTTCTACAGTCAGCTGTGGAAACCAAATTTCGAGCATCTTATGTGCCTGGAGGAATTGGCGTGGGACACTGTTTAACACAACCCTTCTTAATAAACCTATATATATATATATATATATTTCTGGATAATTTTTGATATATATGTGTGTGTGCTTTTATTTTTTCTCTTTCTTCAACTATACAGTTCTTTTTTTGTATTCTTGGGTCATCTCTATAGAGCATGGTCATGTGTCGGCTTGATCTGGAGTAGTTGTCACATGACCATGTTCAGATTTTTATTGTTCGTGGTTAATTTTTAAAAAAAAAAAAAAAAAAAAAAAAAAAAAAAATATATATATATATATATATATATTAGGGCTGCTGGAATTAACGATTAATCGTTAATTTCTTTGATCGATCAAAATAATTTTGATCGAGGTCTCGCACATAGGAAAGGCCGCGGCTTCGGCCTAGCTCCGGCGCGGCTTAGTAGCGGCGCGCTGACGTCATCATCGCCTGTCTGCTTGTGCCGTCTACTCTGAGGACGGACGGGTCTGCCTGCTGTCTATTCCGGACAGAGCAGACAATACTGAATATTAAGGTATGGCGCGGGTGGGGGGACATGTGGACAGTACAGTATGGGGGGAAAATCTTTTGAAAAAAACTATGTGCGTTATAATCGAAATTAGTAGATTTAATCGATTAAAAAAAACTATTAATCGAACACAAAATTTTTAATCAGTAATAGCCCTAATATATGTATGTGTATGTGTATGTGTATATGTATATGTGTGTGTGTGTGTGTGTGTGTGTATGTGTGTGTGTTTTTTATGTGTGTGTATATATATATATATATATATATATATATATATATATATATATATATATTTTTATATATATATATATATAATAAATATATATATATATATATATAAAGAATACCTGAGGGGGGAGTACATTTTTATAGTTAAGTGGTCCTGTGGGTTGGTTCGAGGGCGGAGTCACCAACCATTAGTATGCTGCCATGGAGGCACCAGGAAAGATTGAATAAAGAGGGTATGTGGCGCTAACCCTTAAGTAAATCAATAAATAATCTAAAATGACCAGTTTGCAAAGCTCAGAGTATCCGAAAGATGAGTGACCTTTCACACAAATAGATATATAAAAACATAGAATAATGAACTAAAATAGATAAAATTCCTTAATAGCAATACACATAAAATATTGAATAAATATAAGACGTGTGTAAAAAATGAAAAAATATTCAATAAAAGTGATGGTGCTAAAATAACCGTGCTGAAATAAATATAAGTGCTGGGGTAAAAATGATGATGGAGTAGGGTTAAAAATAGTGAACACAAAATCTTCTAGCAATAAAAGGTGCACAGTGCAACGTGCAAAATATGTGAATAGAGAACCAATAAAGAACCGATAAATTGGTTCTGAAAGTGCAAGGGAATTGCAAGGAAATTGCAAGGGGAATAAATGATTGAATGTGCAGAAATATCCAAAATAATGACAAAGTGACCATACAGATGAAAAGAGTGTGTCACTGTAGGTATGGTATAATCAGATGATACCAAAACAATAATATTGCTGAAAAAAATATATAAAAAGTAAAATTTGGTGCACTACAAGTCCCAGCTTGTAAAGAAAAAATGGCGGAAAATAAACGATAAAGTCCACAATCTGGAACAATGAAGAGCATAAGGCTCTAGAATAAGTGAAGGTGAGTAGAAATATTCAGGAATCTTTGTGTTGATCACAGTGATGATCCGTGCAGGCAGTGCTCAGTGCTGACTTCAGGGGTGCACCCTACTAGTTCCCCCAGCCTCTCACCTCTATTTGCGGCCCCTACAGGCCTAGTGGAGCAGATAGCCTCTAAGGTGGCAAGCCTGGTTAGTTTCCGGGTCCTCTTTCTTATGGGCTCCTACTCCGATCCAAAAAGGCACTCCAGGGGTAAGGGTCACTCACATCCAAAAAGGCACTCCAGGGGTAAGGGGTCACTCACGGGTTAGATCAGCATGTAGGGGTTAAAGGTACAAAGAAGCGCTCCAATGTGTAGTAAAAAACAGGTTTATTGAAACAAAAATAATAGCCACTCACATTTAAAGTTTTCTTGCATCAGCATGGATGAACTTCCGGTCGCGGCCGCAAACCGGAAGTAGAGCGATAGGCACCTGACTTCCTTCCTCCCTCACTCAAGGTTACCCTTTGACAAAGTCACGTGTGCTAGTGACGATACTAGTGAGGGAGGAAGGAATTCAGGTGCCTATCGCTCTACTTCTGGTTTGCGGCCGCGACCGGAAGTTCATCCATGCTGATGCAAGAAAACTTTAAATGTGAGTGGCTATTATTTTCCCCTCTCCCCTCTCTCTCTCTATCTATCTATCTATCTATCTATCTATCTATCTATCTATCTATCTATCTATCTATCTATCTATATCTATATCTATATCTATATCTATATATACACACAGTGCCTTGTGAAAGTTTTCGGCCCCCTTGAACTTTTCAACCTTTTGCCACATTTCAGGCTTCAAACATAAAGATATAAAATTTAAATTTTTGTGAGGAATCACCAACAAGTGGGACACAATTGTGAAGTGGAACGAAATCTATTGGATTGTTGAAACTTTTTTAACTAAATAAAAAAATGAAAAGTGGGGCGTGTAAAATTATTCGGCCCTTTTGCGTTAATACTTTGTAGAGTCACCTTTTGCTGCGATTTACAGCTGCAAGTCGCTTGGGGTATGTCTCTATCAGTTTTGCACATCGAGAGACTGAAATTCTTGCCTATTCTTCCTTGCAAAGCTGCTCGAGCTCAGTCAGGTTGGATGGAGAGCGTTTGTGAACAGCAGTTTTCAGCTCTTTCCACAGATTCTCGATTCGATTCAGGTCTGGACTTTGACTTGGCCATTCTAACACCTGGATACGTTTATTTGTGAACCATTCCTTTGTAGATTTTGCTGTATGTTTGGGATCATTGTCTTGTTGGAAGATAAATCTCCGTCCCACTTTCAGGTCTTTTGCAGACTCCAACAGGTTTTCATCCAGAATGGTCCTGTATTTGGCTGCATCCATCTTCCCCTCAATTTTAACCATCTTCCCTGTCCCTGCTGAAGAAAAGCAGGCCCAAACCATGATGCTGCCACCACCATGTTTGACAGTGGGGATGGTGTGTTGAGGGTGATGAGCTGTGTTGCTTTTACGCCAAACATATCGTTTTGCATTGTGGCCAAAAAGTTCGATTTTGGTTTCATCGGACCAGAGCACCTTCTTCCACATGTTTGGTGTGTCTCCCAGGTGGCTTGTGGCAAACTTTAGACCAGGGGTGCCCAACCAGTGGCCCGGGGGCCACATGTGGCCCGCGGAGCACTCTGATGTGGCCCGCGACCTCCTGCTCTGGGATAGAATAGAAAGAATACTGTTATTAAAGGTCAGTTTATTACTAAAATCACAGTGTATATATGGGCAAATATTTTCTGCAGTGGTTACTGGGCTGCTTTCAAACTGACCTGAGTTTACCTGCGGGTTACCTGCACTGAGCCATAGACTTCTATTACCTGAGAGTTTGGTGAGCTTTCTGAAAGTGCACCAAACCTGCAGAATATAATAGAAGTCTATTGCAAACTGCAGGAAAGCCAAAGGTACACTGCGTTGCACACGTGGTGCAGGTAAACTGCAGCGCATCAGTGTGAAAGCAGCCTTGGACCCCTTTCACACGGTCAGTCCGACAGTCCGACCAATTGGACCCTCTATTCACCTCTAAGTAGTAACAGACATAAACCGACTTGGGTTCTACCTCCAATACGATCTGCTAAAAAGTATCGTGGGCTGCGTCTGTGTTCCGCTCTGCAAATGCAGAGCGGACACGGACGTGCCATCCATCCGCTCGGCTTATTGTGGCCCGCGACCAGTTACCAAGTGGCTTAAGTGGCCCTCGCTCTTCAAAAGGTTGGGCACCCCTGCTTTAGACGATACTTTTTATAGATATCTTTGAGAAATGGCTTTCTTCTTGCCACTCTTCCATAAAGGCCAGATTTGTGCAGTGTACGACTGATTGTTGTCCTATGGACAGACTCTCCCACCTCAGCTGTAGTTCTCTGCAGTTCATTCAGAGTGATCATGGGCCTCTTGGCTGCATCTCTGATCAGTCTTCTTGTCTGAGCTGAAAGTTTAGAGGGACAGCCAGGTCTTGGTAGATTTGCAGTGGTCTAAAACTCCTTCCATTTCAAAATGATCGCTTGCACAGTGCTCCTTGGGATGTTTAAAGCTTGGGAAATCTTTTTGTATCCAAATCCGGCTTTTAACTTCTCCACAACAGTATTACGGACCTGCCTGGTGTGTTCTTTGGTCTTCATGATGCTCTCTGAGCTTTCAAAAGAACCCTGAGACTATCACAGAGCAGGTGCATTTATACAGAGACTTGATTACACACAGGTGGATTCTATTTATCACCATCAGTCATGTAGGACAACATTGGATAATTCAGAGATCCTCGCTGAACTTCTGGAGTGAGTTTGCTGCACTGAAAGTAAAGGGGCCGAATAATTTTGCACGCACCACTTTTAAACTTTTTAAGCAAATAAAAAACTGAAAATATCCAATAGATTTCGTTCCACTTCACAATTGTGTTCCACTTCACAATTGTGTCCCACTTGTTGGTGATTCTTCACAAAAATATAAAATGTTATATCTTTATGTTTGAAGCCTGAAATGTGGCAAAAGGTTGAAAAGTTCAAGGGGGCCAAGGCACTGTGTGTGTGTGTGTGTGTGTGTGTGTATATATATATATATATGTATATATATATAATATATATATATATATATATATATATATATATATATATATATATATTATATATATATATATATATATATATATATATATATATATTCTCATTTTTAATTCTTGCATCCCTAACTGGCTCTGATATATTACAATCCCGCATCAAAAAGATCCTCAACATACCACTAGGTAGGGGCTGCAACATGCCGGTAAGTTCCTTCATTCAAAGACCTTTTTGGGGCATATGGAAATATTCCTTTGTTTTTTTTTTTTCACAGCCCGCACCGAGAGTCATCCCGCAGATCTTCGCGCAGAAATTCTCCCGATTGGTCAAGAGGCCACAGAAGTTTTGGTCACTCGCATTCGTCTTCTGCTCATGCTTCCCGCAGCAGTTGGAGGTCACCCCAACATACCTTAAGCAGGCATGACTCTCAGGGCAGGTCGACACATCCAGGGAAGAAGGCCTGTTGGGTCTGTGTGGGAAGCAAGCCCTCCTTGAAAAATTGGCATGTAGTTAGTGCCTCCTGGAAGCCACGGCGGACAAGCAGGAATTCATAGACTCAATTAAAAATTTGAGCAAGTATTCCATCCGGGAATTTAGCCCTATTCCAAGATTAGACAGTCCTGCCTACGGAGGAGAGAGCTGTGAAAACGCCTATTCTCCAACCCAGTTCAGAAGCTAATTCAGAAGACAAATCGATTACAGCCGAAGATAACTCTTCAACATTTTATTTTGCTTCAGTAGAACCTTTTATTATCGCAGTTAAAGATGCGATTCAGTGGGAGGAAGATCCGGAACCTCCGTCCAAAATGAAAAAAATATTTTCCTCACCTGACAAAGCAAATTTTAAACTTCACTTTGATGGATGAAATTAGGGGGGTGGTTATGGATGAGTGGGGGAAAGTGGACAAGAGGCCTGTCGCCTACAATTTACCCATTGGCGGAGGCAGATGCTCAGCTATTTGAATCTGTTCCGACTGTGGAAGCGTCAGTCATGAGGTTAGCCAGGAATACAACGTTGCCTTTAGAAGACGCAGTCTCCTTCAGGGATGCCCTGGACCGCAGGATCGACTCAGATCTTAAGGTTTATCAGGCAACAGGGGGAGCCTGCAAGCCAACAGTGGTTCTGTCTTCAAACTGCAGGGCCACCAGGGTGTGGTCAGAGAATATCGAGACGGCTCTCAGGCGAGGTTTAGGTTTAGATGAAATCATTAAAGCACTGGATGAGTTGAAGCTAGCCTCAGATTTTATGGCAGAAACAGCCATCGATGTCCTGAGGTGTTCCTCCAGGGCCATACTCCATCACAGCCAGAAGAGCATTATGGCTAAATGGCAGACCCATCTTCAAAACAGTCCTGGTGTCCCATCCCATACGATGGAAAGGCCCTGTTCGGCGAGAAGATGGATACAGCTATTACCAGAGTCACAGGTGGAAAGAGTGGCCTAATTCCCCAGGATAGGAATTGGAGAAGGAAATTCACTTCGCTACCCAACAAAGGTCAAGGGATGCCAGAGCATACCGTCCCGGTAAGGAGTACAAAAGAGGCTGGAAGGGCTCACAAAGCACCTTTCTCAAGTTGGGGAAACCTAAGGCCTCGACATCGACATTTGAGAACCAGAAGTCTTTTTGACTCCTTATACACCCAAACCGGTCCAGTTGGAGCAAGACTCGGGTCTTTCGCCCAGGTTTGGGTGGAAAATTGCACGGATCAATGGACAATCTCCACGATCCTTCAAGGGCGTTTTTGAAAATTCAAAAGCTGTCCTCCACCCTTTTCTTTCCAACCCACCAAAATCCCAATCTCCAAGGAGAAGAAATAGAAAAGATGTAGCTGGATAGCCGCACTCCAAATTATTCAACTTTATTTCAAAAAATGTAAAAAATTTAATAAAATCATAGCATCTAGGCTTGTGTACAGACTAACTGCACAGCTGCTGACATGTTTCACACCGAACGCGGTGTTTAGTCATAGCTATGTCCGGCACCCTGTGGGATTGTGGAGACAGCTGTTTTGGGAGAAGTCATTACCTTGGAGCGGGATTCAGCTCTTTCAGTATATTCAAATACTTCTACTCCAACGGGCAGTACTGCCAGTACCAGACTTGGAGAAACACTCTGGATTCTATTCCCCAATCTTTTTAATCCCCAAGAATTTAGGAGGCTGGAGGCCCGTATTGGACCTAAAGAGTCTAAACAGTTACATTCAGGTAGAGCAATTCAAAATGGAATCCCTGAATACAGTAATTCTGTCAGTACAGCCAGGGGATTGGATGGTCTCTATAGATCTCCAAGATGCGTACCTTCACATCCCCATCCACCATCATTTGCAACCTTTTCTCCGGTACAAAGTAGGCGATCTGCACCTCCAGTGCCAATGTCCTCCGTTTTGGAATTTCATCAGCCCCAGAACCTTTTACCAAGGTTTTAGTAGCCATCCTGGCTCCCCTCCGGGAGAAGGGGGTCAGGGTCCTGCACTACTTAGATGACATACTGATCCTATCACAGCACAGAGGGACTCTGGAAGTACATGTGCCGCTAGTTCTGAACACTACTCAAAAAGTCAATTGGCGCCTACACAAAAGATGACATATCTGGGAGCTTTATTCAACACCCCAGAGAAGGCTGTGTCATCCCACCAGAGAAGATCCCAATATTGATACAGGAGGTGAAGCAGGCATTAGGGAGCCGCTCCATGCCAGCATCAGACTGTCTGTCTGAGTCTCCTAGGGTCCCTTTCATCATACATACCAACGGTGAAGTGGGCCAGGTGGCATCTACAATATTTCCAGTTGGGTTTTCTGGCACAGTGGAGAAAGAAGTACCTGGAACAAATGATAGTTATCACCTTTTCAATGAAATCCAGCCTCTGGTGGTGGACCAGACCACCCAGCCTTCTAGTTCACCGTTCCCTGGGCCCCATCTCGTGGTCCATCCTTACATCGGACGCAAGTCAACTGGGATGGGAGGCACACTACCAAAACCAGTTAGTGCAAGGAAGATGGCCGTTCAATGCGAAAGGAATGATTTCCAATATCCTAGAGCTAAGGGCAGCATGGATGGCAAGTCTACATCTAGCCCCTCTTCTCAGAGGCAAGTACATACTGCTCCAGATGGACAAGAGAGCTGCAGTGGCCTATGTTCAAAACCAAGGGGCACAGCAGGTCCCTAGCCAGCGCGGTAGCCCCAATTATATCATGAGCAGAGAGCAATTTGATTCATCTTCGGGCTGCTTACATCCCAGCCCCCGAGAATCAGCTAGCCGATCGCCTTTCAAGGTCTTTCAGCACTAACATTGAACGGTCACTATATCCACAGGTTTTCTGCTGGGTATGCCAACATTGGGGTACTCCCCAGATAGATATTTTCGCTCAATTTGCCGCTCAACGCGAAAACTCTTGTTTTTTACGAGATTCCCATCTCCAAGGTCAGCAGGAGTGGATGCCCTAGTCCAGCCTTGGAACTTCCAAAGGGGATATGCGTTCCCTCTGATTCCTCTGATACTGAGGTTCCTCCAGCGTCTGACATCGGAGAAAGTCGCTATCCTGGCAGTCATCCCATACTGCCCGAGGAGACCGTGGTTTCTGCTCTTAGTCAAAATGGCTCTGTGCAACCCACTTCCGCTTTCCCACATGGACAACCTCCTATCTCAAGGCGACTTCTTTCACCCGCCTCTAGAGAGCCTGGACTTGAAGGCCTTGAAGTTGAGCGGAAGAGACTGGGCGACTTGGGGTACTCACATGATGTTATCCAGACATAATTACAGGCAAGAAAATCGTCCACCAATGCCACCTACTACAGGGTGTGGAGAAAGTTCACCCAGCTGGCAGAATCCAGCCATTTCAATCCACTGAATCCTGGAGTCCAAAATAGTTTACTCTTTCTACAGACTGGTCTGGACTTAGGCTTAGGTCTTAACACACTGAAGGTTCAGGTTTCAGCCTTATCAGCTCTAACAGACACACTCTGGGCACTAAATCCCCTCGTAGACCGTTTCCTGAAAGCAGTCCTAAGTTTACGTCCTCCCAGGAAAGCACTATACCTCAATGCCTTAGCCAACCCTCCCTTTGCACCCACTGAAGAATGTGCATTGGAGGATATTACCTGGAAAACTACCTTTCTGATCGCCGTCACGTCAGGGCGTGGCGTGTCGGAAATTCAAGCTCTAGGAGCACAGTAACCCTACGTCACCTTTTCCCCCCCAGACAGGGTAGTACTGCAGCCTATTCATAAGTTTGTCCCTAAGGTACCTTCAGCCTACCATCTCAATCAGGATTGGGTTCTCCCGGCCTTCGGAGAAGATCCAACCTCCTCAAAACTACACAAATTGGATATGATCAGGTCTCTGAGGCGTTATTTAAAGCGGACACAATTTCCGAAAGGATCAACGTTTATTCATTATTCCCAAGGGCGCAAAGAAAGGAATGGCGGCCTCCAAGATGACCTTGGGCAGCTGGATCATGAGAAGGCGTATCGGGCTAATGGTCTCCCAGTCGCAAATGCGGTGAATGCACACTCAACGCGTGGAATGGCCTCTACTTGGGCAGCTTTGGCTCGGGTCTCCCCTGAGACAATATTTAGGGCGGCTAGTTGGTCATCCTTCAACACCTTCATGTTGCACTATAGCCTAGATCCGGCGGTCCTCGCCTCCCGAGACTTTGGGAAAAGGACCTTAGAGCTATCAGTTGTGTAAACTCATTAAAATGTATTATTGCAGTACCCTCCCTTTAAGCGAGTTATTTACCATTGGTATGCTGCCATGGAGGCACCAGGAAAACTGAAAATTGAATACTCCCCTTTCCGTAATTTTCCTGGTGCCTACCCATGGCAGCATACACCCTCCCTTCGATAATCCTTAAAGGTTTCTGAAGACTAGTTGCAAGAATACCTGAGGGGGGGAGTCGTTTTTTTATGTGGGTCATGTGTTATGTGGTCCTGCGCGATTGTGTGACATTGTACCCAAACAAAATTTACATCCTTTTTTTTTTCCCCCCCCCCCCCCCCCCCCCTCAAATAGAGCTTTCTTTTGTTGGGTATTTGATCGCCTCTGCGGTTTTAATTTTTTGTGCTATAAACAAAAAAGAGCGACAATTTTGGAAAAAAAAAATACATTTGTACTTTTTGCTGTAATAAATATCCATATTTTTTTTTCTCAGTTTAGACCGATATGTATTCTTCTACATATGTTTGGTAAAAAAAAAATCGCAATAAGCGTATATTGATTGGTTTGTGCAAAAGTTATAGCGTCTACAAAATAGGGGATAGATTTATAGCATTTTTATTATTCATTTTTTTTTTTACTAGTAATGGCGGCAATCTGCTATTTTTATCGTGACTGCGACATTATGGCAGACACATTGGACAATTTTAACACATTTTTGGGACCATTGACATTTATACAGCAATCCGTGCTATAAAAATGCATTGATTACTCTAAAAATGACACTGGCAGTGAAGGGGTTAACTGTGTTCCCTGGGAGGATATTCTAACTGAAGAGGGAATGGACTCACTAGTGGTTCCTAGCTAATAGGAACACACGATCTGTCATTCCACTCAGAACAAATCACGGATTTTTGTGTTTACACACACACTTCCGTGTTCTGTCCCTCCTGCAATTGCTTCTAGGATTGCCTTTGCATCCCCGGAAATTTTTTTTTATTGACAATTTTTATTACTGACAACTGTTGTTTTTTAGAACAAATAAATTAATATTAGCCTGACTCTGTGTCCCATGAACTATTAAAAAGAAAATAGGATTTTTATGTCATACTTACCTGTAAAATCCTTTTCTTTGAGTACATCATGGGACACAGAGACCCCTCCCCTCTTTTTCTGAGGACTTGGTGCTTTGCTACAAAACTAAAGTACTTCCTGTATGGGAGGGGTTATATAGGGGATCTTTTCCTGTCTGAAGACCTTTGGTCTACCAGTGTACTTTCACCTAATGATGGAGTATAACCCAGCAGGTAATGAATATTAGCCTGACTGTGTCCCATGCTGTATTCAAAGAAAAGGATTTTATAGGTAAGTATGACGTAAAAATCTTATTTTTGCCCATTCATCTTTAAAAAATAGCTCAAGCTCTGTCTGAATGGATGGAATTCGTTTGTGAACAGCAATTTTCAAGTCTTGCCACAGATTCTCAATTGGAGGTCTGGACTTTGACTGAGCCATTCTAACACATGAATATGCTTTGATCGAAACCATTCCATTGTAGCTCTGGCTGTATGTTTAGGGTTGTTGTCCTGCTGGAAGGTGAACCTCCGCCCCAGTCTCAAGTCTGTTGCAGGCTCTAACAGGTTTTCTTCTAAGATTGCCCTGTATTTGGCTCCTTCCATCTTCCCATCAACTCTGACCAGCTTCCCTGTCACTGCTGAAGAAAAGCATCCCCACAACATGATGCTGCCACCACTATGTTTCACGGTGAGGATGGTGTGTTCAGGGTGATGTTTAGTGTTCGTTTTCCGCCGCACCTACCGTTTTGCTTTTAGGCCAGAAAGTTACATTTTGGTCTCATCTGACCAGAGCACCTTCTTCCACATGTTTGCTCTGTCCCCCACATGGCTTCTCGCAAACTGCAAACAGGACTTGTTATGGCTTTCTTCTTGCCACTCTCCCATAAAGGCCAGATATGTGGAGTGCACGACTAATCATTGTCCTGTTGACAGATTCTCCCACCTGAGCTGTGGATCTCTGCAGCTCCTCCAGAGTTACCATTGACCTCTTAGCTGCTTCCCTGATTAATGCTGTCCTTGCCCGGCCTGTCAGTTTAGATAGAGGGCCATGTCTTGGTAGGTTTGCAGTTGTGCCATACTCTTTCCATTTTCGGATGATGGATTGAACCATGCTCCGTGAGATGTTCAAAGCTTGGGATATTTTTTCATAACCTAACCCTGCTTTAAACTTCTCCACAACTTTAATCCCTGACCTGTCTGGTGTGTTCTTTGGCCTTCATGATGCTGTTTGTTCTCTAAGGTTCTCTAACAAACCTCCTGAGGGCTTCACAGAACAGCTGTATTTATACAGAATTACACGCAGGTGGACTCTATTTACTAATTGGGTGACTTCTGAAGGCAATTGGTTACACTTTAGTTGGGAGTAAAGGGGGCTGAATAATGCACGGCACTCTTTTTTTCAGATATTTGTAAAAAAAATTGAAAATAATTTTCCTTCCACTTCACAAATATGTGCCACTTTCTGTCAGATCTATTACATAAAATCCCACAGAAAATCGTGGGTGCGTGTTATACGCCGATCCCCACTGATCCACTGCTGATTGTGAGCGGATGAGCGAGCGCCGCCGATATCTATACATAGCCAAGTGTACTCGGCTATCCTTGGCTAGTTCTGCTCACAGTCACGCCCAGTCCCGCCCTATGATGGACATAGCACAGGGACTGGGCGTGACTGTGAGCGGAGCTATCCGAGCCTAGCCGAGTACACACGGCTATGTATGTATATCCGCTCTGTCACGCCCAGTCCCACCATTGGACCTGTGTTATGTCCATCATAGGGCGGGACTACGAGAAGAGCCGAGATACACAGAGCCAGTCCTGTGTATCTCGGCGGCGCCATTTTCAAACTGCAGTGACACCGACATGTCACTGCAGTCTAACTGCAGCCTGGGCAAGGCTGCAAATGACACTGAGAATTCTGCAGATGGACACTGACAAGACTGCAAATGACACTGACAAGCATGCAGATGAACGCTGTGCAAGGCTGCATTGATGGACATTTAAATGTAAGTTTTTTTTCCTTAAAATTCCCTCCTAAACTTGGGGTGCGTGTTATACGCCAGGGCGCGTGTTATACACAGATAAATACGGTACATTTTTGGTTGTAACATGACAAAATGTGGAAAATTTCAAGGGGGTATCAATACCTTTTCAAGGGGGTATAAATACCTTTTCAAGGCATGTATATGGTGTCTGCATTAGTTAAAAAATTTTAGGCTTTTTTTTTTTTTTTCCTTTATTTTCACTTGTTGGAGCTGCCAGTAGGTCTGTAATTTTCCAACTTGCTTTAACAGACCATACTGTCTAGAAAAAGTGGCAGAGTATTGAGACAAACCATTTAACACTGATAGGGATGCTTAAAATGGTTAGTTTGCCTTTTATTTAAGTAAAACTTTTTATCCCAAAAAAAAAAAAAAAAAAAAAAATACTGGTGCTGTAACTGCTTGAAAAGTGTAATCTGGAGTTCAGCTTTAATTGGCTATAAATTTCTATTTAAATCTGCTAGTGTACCTAACTGCTTTCCAATGGTGTCTCAATTTCTCTTCCATCAAAAGTGGAGACAGTCTAAGGCAGTGATGGCGAACCTTAGCACCCCAGATGTATTGGAACTACATTTACCCATGATGCTCATGCACTCACTCATGCAGTTTAGTTGAGCAGCATGGGAAATGTAGATCTAAAACATCTGGGGTGCCAAGGTTCGCCATCACTGGCCTAAGGCATGAAATGTGTTACTGACTGGATCGCCAGGTGAAAATAAAAGAAAAAATGTATACAAAAGAAAACGACTACAGCCACCACATTTAAGGATTGGTAATCTTTCTTTGTGTTTTAAACACCACTTAACCGCTTGCCATCTATCCACCGTCAAATAACAGTTGAGTGGTGCTGTGCAGCTCTCTTTCTGGGACTATGTCACATGACTTTGACCCATTCAAACAGGGCAAGTGCACGATCGTGTGCGCGCAGCCCTGTACTGATCGGCTGTGATCCATTGACAGCCGATCACACCTGTAAACACAGACACCCATCGGTGACCATTGCCAGTCACCCATCAGTGACTGTCATCAGTCACAACGTCATCACCTATCAGTGAACGTCACCTATCGCACAGCCCATCAGTGACCGTCACTAAAAAAGTATATAGCAGTGAGGAGGCATTCCAGATCCTCTCTGACTGATGAGAGCAGTGGGGAGTTCTAATAGATTCCAATGCCGATTCTGAGTCCAAATCAAATCCAGCATTTTAACCAATTGATAGCAGCAGATCGGCAAACGAATGGGAGGAAAAATGGATCCCTCCTAAAAGGGCAGGACGCTCTGGAAACCTGGTAGCCGCCAGCAACCATGATCATATCCCCAGGCCCACTACCAGCACTGGCGCCAGCAATGGGCCCCGAGAACAAATGCCCAATCCCAGCACTGCAGTATCACGCCCAAGTACCAGCACAGGAACTTCAAATCCCCCAACTGCCAGCACTGGAGTGTCTCGTCCCCCAGGAGCCAGGGCCGCTACATATCTGCCAGATGGTCTTGCCAACCCAACATGGCTGCCTTCCGACTCTGGATCAGCAATTAGTCCCCCTTTCATCGCACAGCCAGGTGTGCAGGCCAATACCCCACATTTCTCTGAAATTGATTGCTTTTATCTGTTTTTGCCCAACACTTGGCTGCAATTCATCGTGGACCAGACCAATTTATATGCCCAGCAGTATATTGCCAACAACCCCCAATCATCATATGCACATCTGAGTGGAGAGATTTGATGTTGGAGGAGTTTAAATTGTTTATGGGCCTCACCATAAACACGGGGCTTACAAAAATAATGAAGGACATGCCTACTGGTCCACCAACCCCATCCACCACATGCCCATTTATTCTCTATTCTTCTATTCAAAAGAGGATTTCGAAGAGATACCAGCTACCAGTGCCCCCCCCCCCCCCCAACCTGGCCTTTGCATTGGTGAATGCTTCTGACTTTATCACACATCCTTAAAATATTATCCCATATTTTTAACTATTTCTACATTTTCATCATCTGTACTGACCCTTTTTCATGCTTCCTCAAATAACCATGTCTCTGCCTTCCACGTGAACTGGCCCTGGCCTGTTTTATCGACTATGCTTTTGCCAACCGCTTGGACTGCTACTGTAGTACACAGAGGTCTCACATATGTGAGGGGTTCCAGAATTGTTTTTTATGGTTGGAGAAATTTTTTTTTTTTGTTTTTCGCCGGGACAGGCTTTAAAGAGATTTGGGTGGGAGAATCTGCTACCCCTGTGCCCAGGTCCTACCTGACTGAGGCCCTAAGCCTACTGCTGACTTACTGCCATCATCTTTCCTCTGCCTGCCACAAGAACTGACCACACCTCTGCCTGCTACCTGGACTATGGAAATAATTAGCTTTAGCAAGTATGTTTATGAAGGGCTGCAGAGCTGTACAATGACTGTCTGCAGGTAACAGTGTACCATGAGAAATATTATGGCTATGCTGGCTATCTCTGCCTGGACAATTCCTATAAGCAAATGCTTTGGCTGTGCTAACAATAGCCTTGTACTGACTATAGACAATATTGCTGCCTGGATAATGACAGTTGCTGTTGCTAAGCACATCACTGCCTGCTGCCTGGACCAATGCTCTACTCTGTGGACGCTACTAAAACCACAGGTAATACTTTTTTTTTTTTTTTTTTTTGTTATCCTTTCCTCTAAAGAATTTATTTTAGATTGGAATTCTTGGTATGTACATGCTATGTGTTGGAGATATGAAGGTCCTTCAAAAATGATAGGTTGCCAGGAAATTATATATGTAATTTATGCTTCTAGAACACCTTACGTGTGCTACTTGGATGTTGGGCCTCTGTATGTGGCCAGGCTGTGTAAAAGTCTCTCACATGTGGTATCGCCATACTCAGGAAGAGCAGCAGAATGTATTTTGGGGTTATCCTTTTTGCATGCTATGTGTTGGAAATATCTTATAAATGAACAAAAAAGAAAATGCATTTTTATTTTTTCCCACATTTTCCAAAAACTTCTGGAAAAAAATTAACCGTTCAAAAGACTCATGCCTCATAGATTATACGTTGGTTTTTGCTTTCCAAAATGGTAGTCCAGAGCCTTCACAAGTGTAAAAGGTAATCAAGTTAAGATATGTAATTTATGCGACTAGAACACATGACCGTGCTCCCTGCATATTGGGCCTCTGTATGTGGCCAGGCTGTGAAAAAGTCGTACACGTGGTATCGCCATACACAGGAAGAGTAGCAGAATGTTTTAATATGACAATTTTGTAAAAAAAGAAAAATCTTAATTTTGCAAAGAATTGTGGGAAAAAATTACAAATTTAAAGAACTCTTCATGCAACTTACTAAATACCTTGGAATGCCTACTTTTCAAAAATGGTTCATTTGGGGGGGGGGGGGGGGTCTCAAGAAATAGGCCGTCGGTCCTGTACACCAGGCGTGATCAATTTTCAATGATTGGCACCATGGCTTGTATACTCTAACCTTCACAAAGACCAAATAATTTACACTGATTTCAGTTATTTTTTTACCAAAGATGTGTAGCAGTATAAATTTTGGCCAAAATATATGGAGAAATTACTAATGTTCAAAATTTTATGACAGAAACAAATAGGCATTTTTACACAACATGGTCTTAAAAACTACTAGTGATTATATACCACCAAAAGAAATCTCTGTGTGTGGGAAAAAAAGAATGCAAATTTCATTTGGGTACAGTGTTGCGTGACTAATTGTCATTCAAAATATGAGCTCACTGAAAGCTGAAAAATGGCATGGGCAGGAAGGGGGTGAAAGTGCCCAGTATTGAAGTGGTTAAAGTGTGTGACCACCAGCATTAGTAGGTTATAATACTTGAGAGCATATTACTTGTGAGCAAAACATTAAATCTGTATGAAAATGAAAGAAAATGCAAAAATATGTAAGAGTATGTATGTATGTATGTATGTATGTATGTATGTATGTGTGTATATATGTATATTAGAAACATGTTTGAACATTAAGCCCTTTATTTTACTTTTTAGTACTGAACTCTGCTGTACAGCTTGTATTCCTTTCTACCGCTGGGTGATGGTGATTGTAACTGGAGGACTTGCCTTAGTGAGTGCGTTGCCTCTAGGCTCCATCATGATCTGGCCTATCAAAATTCGGTTTTGTAAGTATTGATGTTTTATAAATAATATTATATGTAACCCATAAGTTAACTGCTTGGGGCACTATTCCTAATTTCACTTAATAGGCTGGGAATGGAAAATTTACTTACATTTTACTTTGTTTTAAAGTGCCTTTTTTTTCTTGTCCGTCCAAAGATCAGCTGTAGAGAAAATGTATGCTCTTTTTTAGTTTAGTATTTTGGCAAAGCTTTATTTGTATAGGCCAACTTCTTTTTTTTTTTTTTTTCTTCAGTACTCCTGAATAGTAACGTCACCCAGGTTTGGGAAAATTAAGTCTGCAGGTAATAGTACTGTAGCTGCCTAAGAAACTGTTGTTTACCAGCCCATGCAGTCTACCACTCTCTGCCCATAGCTGATGCTTCTCGGGGTCCCTGTTTCTCCACCCTGTCTATCTCGTTTTCAGGAGCCAACTGTCCCTTCCTGATGACTCACAGCTGGCTCCATTTTGGGCATATGCTAGACATGGCCTGCCATGAGACAGCCCCCTGGGATGTGCAATGCTTTCTCTGGAGCCTGCAGTCAGGTAAAGGGGTGGTCTAAGGTGGCATCATGCTCTTCCAGCCAAGGAGCGCGGAAATGGGAGTGGGTGCCACCAAAAAAAGGAAAAGGGTACTCGCTGCCTGAAAAAAATAAAAATGCTATATCAAAGTAAGCTGGGGGAGAAGAATTAAAAAAGATAACTTTAAAATTATTAATCCTCACAGGACAGAGGAGAGTTAAAGTGGTTGTAAACGCTTTACAACCACTTTTGCCTACAGTTAAGCCTATAATAAAGCTTACCTGTAGGTACCGTGAATTTCTCCTAAACTTGCACAGTTTAGGAGATATTCCCTGTGTATGCATGTGCCAACCTCATCGGCGCACTCAAACGGCTCGTACATGCCATTTCTTCAGCTGCTGTGCCTGTTACCGGCGGCTCCCTCGTGCATTTGCGGAATGACTAATAAATATCCCCCAAAAATATATAAAAAAAAACACATTTCTTCCTCAGTTTAGGCTGATATGTATTCTACATGTTTTTGGTTAAAAAAAAACAAAAAACGCAATATTGATTTTGCGCATAAGTTATAGCGTCTACAACAGGGGTCTCCAAACTTTTCAAAGGGCCAGTTTCTTTTCCTTTAGACTTTAGGCGGGCCGGATTGTGCCCAGTGGGGGGCAGAAAGTGTCCCAGGCCTGGCATCAGTGAGAATAAATAGGGACTCAGGGTTGGTGGTCAATAGGAGGAGGAGTAGTGCCTTTATTACTAAGAGGAATAGTATCCCATCATTGGTATTAGTGGAAGAAATGGTGCTTCATTGTTGGTGTCAGTGGGAGGAATAGTGCCCCAAGGGCCAGATAAAGGCTAGCAAAGGGCCACATCTAGCCCTCGGGCCGCAGTTTGGAGACCCCTGGTCTACAAAATGGGGAATAGATTTATGGCATTTTTATTATTTTATTTATTAGTAATGGCTGTGTTTTTTTTTTTTTTATCGGGACTGCGACATTGCAGCGGACAGATCGGACACTTTTGACATTATTTTGGGACCATTGACATTTATACAGCGATCAGAGCTAAACATAGCCACTGATTACTGTATAAATGTCACTAGCAAAGAAGGGGTTAAACACTAGGGGGTGATCAAGGGCTTAAGTGTGTTCCCTCTTTATAACTGTAGGGGGAATGGGCTACCACTGACATGACAGAGATCACTGTTCCCGAGGACAAGATCTCTGTCATGTTAATAGGCAGAACAGGGAAATGCCTTGTTTACATAGGCAGTTCCCCGCTCTGCCTCTCCTCCCCGCGATCACAGGCCGCCCATTTGCATGCCTCACTGTGCCCATTTGCATGCCTCACTGTGCCCATTTGCAGCCATAGGTCCCCCGAACTTCAAACTTGATAGTTAAGGGTTCCTAGATGCCCCCTAGCTGCAGCCAAAATTTGGATTCTGTGGACCTAAATGTTCCCGAAATGACATTGCTGCAGATGGACACAGTTGACCGACTTTGGGGCCCTGTATCTTAGGGCCACTTGGTGCTAGGAACCCCAAATTTGGATATTTTGTAGTGCTGGTTCCCCTGGGTTTGCACACAAAATTGGAAACGTAGGGTTCCTAGCACCAAGTGGCACTGAGATACGAGGCCCCAAAATCGGGTCGGAAAATTTAATTCTCTGCTGCAGAAAATTGCTTGACTCGAGTATAAGCCGAGGGTGGCACTTTTAGCACAAAAAAATGTGCTGAAGAACTCGGCTTATACTCAAGTATATACGGTAACACATTTTTAACCAAATAACAAAATTCACATATTGAAAATAGAATCACTCTGATGAAAACTGGAAGGGAATAGAAGTATCAACCCTAGATATTGGATTAGATATTAGTCCTTGCTCAGTTCGAAGTGCAACACCAGATAACTGCCATATTGGTGAAACACCCCATGACTGCAAACAACCCAGTACCTATAATATATATGTGGATACGATATAATGCCCGCCCGCCACTATGGAGGGCCCTTCCCCCTGGTACCGCCATTGGGGTCCCGCCGCCACTGCCTATTTGCTGCAGTCAGATGCATGACATTAAGTCAGGAGGCTGAGCAGTTGGCTGACAAGCTGACTGCCAGTAGAGTGAAAGTGAGTCAGCTGACTGCCAGTAGAGTGAAGAGGGAGGAGCTCTCTGCTCTATGTTGTCAGACGAGGCATCACTGGAGGCACCGGAAGGGAAAAGAGAGGCAGAAACACACTGATCATGGGAGGAGGAATCGACTGACACTGAGAGCAGGTGAGTCACTGATTCCATCCCTCTGCCACTGATCCCATCCCTCCACCACCATCTCTTTGCCACTGATCCCATCCCTCTGCCCCTGATCCCATCCCTCCACCATTCCTCTGCCACTGATCCCATCCCTCTCCCACCAACCACCATCCCTCTCCCACCCACCACCACCCCTCTGCCACTGATCCCAACCCTCTGCCACTGATCCCAACCCTCTGCCACTGATCCCAACCCTCTGCCACTGATCCCAACCCTCTGCCACTGATCCAAGAGAGTTGTAGGCTTGGCAATGAACACATATGTATAAAGAGGGGAATTTAGTACATCATGCCACATCCTATATATCTAAGAGATATTATGATAGAACAATTTGTCAAAAGGTGAACCTCAATAAGTATAATGATATTTGCAAAATGAAAGAAAGGGTTTTTTTGCATATAGATACATACATAGACATAATGGATTCACATACCGTTTCCAAGGATATTCCAATATGATTAAAAACAATGGCTGGGAGGAGGAGCTTCTTCGTTTGAACTTTCTTAGATGGTGTGATTTAATCGAAAATTTATATCCATATGTTGGATTTGGTGGCTCACCGGGATTTTAGCCTGTGTCACCGGTGGTTGAAGTCCCTGGACTAATTGTCCTGGCGTGATGGCGATAAGGGGCGTCTGTGAGACACACTGAGGTCGGGTATGGTGGCCCTGATGAATCAAAACATTTATAAGTATTTATACATAGGGGGTAAAGTAAGTATAAAATATGGTAGAGAATACCACTCAAGATGTATTATATGTATTTTTCACAGACCTGTATTCTGTGTTTGTGGATAAATCTTCGTCGGGTTAAGCTGGTAATTTTAGTATCATTAGTGGTTCGATGGGTCTGAGAAGAGAATTAATCAAAGATGTCCAGGATAAAAGAACCATAGTCACCAAAGAGTAACCCCCCTAGGGGATAGTTCCCACATATGTAACTTTAAAGTATTGGGGTATGGCTGAGGAATGTAGCTATATTTTAGTTGTATTTATATATAGAGTATTAGTAAGTTCATTGTATATATGCTATTGTATGTTTTTTTAGAAAAACAATGCTAACCGCATCTATGTTTGTAGTTGGAGTTATTTAATAAGCTTGTTTATCAACATATGTCCCATTGTATATCCCAATGACTTCCCATAAATAGGGAGGGGGAGATTCTCTATTGTCTCCCCCGTTGGACAGCAAGGGGCCTATAAACCCCAATCTAATAGCCAGTATAAGACATAGTAAGGAGTCCTCAGCAATTAGCTCTCAAACCAGCAAGGACTATAATGCCAGATAGAGTATATGTGTACCAGCAATAAGTGCAACCCGGTAACAAAGATTGAAGGTGTTCTATAATTGTTAAAATCTTATTTTTAAAGAAAAGGGAAAGAAAATTGTATTTACCCATGCATTTGTTTGTGATCCGCTCGTCTCCTCCTCAGACTGGCAACTGCAGTCTATTGAGTGGGACGAGCGGTCTATTTGAGTCAAATTCCCCGCCTGGCAATCAGCTGTTACCAATACAGCCGATTGCAGTATGGCGAGGGAATGTTCCGGCGCCTCCCTAACTCGGCCCCCCGAGTGCTGCGCACGCATCCGGGTCCCGCGCACCAATCAATGATCGCGCATTGTGACCCGGACACGCCCACAGCTCCCGCCGGCACGTCAAGCTTCAACGGCGAGCAACGTGTGCTCGCCAGGTGAAGCAATATGGGGTCCCAGCGCCAGACATTGACGTCGGAAATCCCCAGTATGCCGCTCCGTCCATTAAGGAAATGGGCGGGCGGCTGGGCGTGCCGGGCGGCTCACTGGACAGCTCCTCATCTCGCATCACCACCATGTATGTATAAGAGTGGGGGACTGACGTCATTAGAAGCTCCTTCAACCAGGCATTTTACAGCGGGTCTGGAATATATAAAGGAGAAAACAAAAAGGGGGGACACGAGGAAAGGGAATACAGAAGAGCAGTTATACAGATAGACCATAACAGATGGCATACATTACTTTATTTATTTATTCCCAGATTAAAGAGACTGGATACCATAGATTCAGAATACTTCTAATAGTTATTAAAAAAGGAGAAATTATCTCCAAAAAATACATTGTACATTCTAAACATCATATACAGCGTACAGAGTCAAGGGGAATGACACACTGGAGTATCTGGATGGGATTGATGTATTATCCCTATAACGGGCCTAGAGTCACATTCATAGCATTTATATATAGGGGGTTATTATATGTGGTCCCAAATTATAATGGGAAACGTCCAGGGCAAAGGGAAAAAGGATGGCTGAGTTGTAATTTCCAAAGGGGTGGTGGAATTGTTTATTTTTCCATCCCACCAGAGGAGAAACCTTCCAGAAATGGTTTAAACCAGATTGCCTCGTTGAGGCCTGGAGTGTGGGTTGCCCTAAGCTTGAAAATCTATCGTGCTTCCAATTGGAGGAGAGATTTGTTCCAATCTCCTCCTCTTGGATTAGGATGGATACGATCCAAGATGAGAAATTTGATGTTTGGGAATTTACCCGCATGTATAGTAGTAGTGTGTCTCCCAAGGGGGAGATCTGGGTCGCATGTTTTCATACTGTGAATGTGTCTGTAGGCCCTTTTCCAGAACTCCAGCTTGGTTTTCCCTATATAGAAACAGGAACAATCGCATTGTAATAAATAGATGACTCCTAACGTTTTGCAGTTAGCAAAATGTCTAGCTTTAAATATTTGGCCATCTGGTAATTTCGGATTCTTCTCCACCCACATATATTTACAGTATCGACTTAGTATCGACATTGTATTCACTGCTGGTTATTTGATCTCTCAGGGAAGAAGTTCTCCTGAATGTAAATAAAGGTTTTTCTGTAACATATGGGCCTAAAGTAGGGTCCTCAGTTAAAAGATGCCAATATTTGTGTATTATTTTTCTAATCTGCTGTTCCTGATTCCCAAATCTGGATATGATTCTCAAAGGATTGATATCGTCTTTGGATTTTTTTGAATGTAGGAGATGGTCCCTACTGCGTATACAGGCCTGTTGAAAAGGCCTTTTCAATGAGGCATGTGAGTATCCCCTTTCCAGGAGACGGTCACGGAGGTTGTCAGCCTCTTGTTTAAAGATGTTATCATCCGCACAATTTCGTCTGATTCTTAAGAATTGACCGTATGGTATAGAGTTTAATAAGGGTTTTGGATGGAAGCTGGTCGCATGCAAAATTGCATTTCCAGCTGTTGGTTTTCTATAAAGCTTAGTAAGTAATTTGCCTTCCTCACCCTTATAGACTTCTACATCATACATCTGCCACTGATCCCAACCCTCTGCCACTGATCCCAACCCTCTGCCACTGATCCCAACCCTCTGCCACTGATCCCACCCCTCTGCCACTGATCCCACCCCTCTGCCACTGATCCCACCCCTCTGCCACCATTCCTCTCCCACCCACCACCATCCCTTCACCACCACCCCTCTGCCACTGATCCCATCACCACCGCTGCCTCTAACTGATCCCATCCCCTCCCATCAGGCAGTGCTGATGGGGGGGGAGCATAGGGATGACATCAGTGGTGGGAATAGTGTGGACATCGGTGGCAGTGGACTGATGTCATCCCTAACCTACCACCACAACTGCTGCTACCAATCACATCCCTCCCACTTGATCTAATTCCCTGCCACTGATCTAATCCCCCCCCCCCAACACTCTCAGTGGACTGATGCTATTCCCCCCCCACCACCGCCACCGCCACTGCCACTGATCCCTTCCTTATCACTACCGCTGCCACAGAGATTGTCTGTATTCAGCGGATCAGGAAGAAATATTTTAGGTTGGACCATGCTGTATTAAGGATTTTTACCTTCCCCGGAGGGGAAGCTGTCGTTATAGCGTTCTGTATATACAGGTTTTTTTGTTTTATTTTTTCAATTGGTTGAACAAGACGTACTTGTGTGTGTTTGTTTTTGTTTTTGTTTTTTCTTTCTGAGCAAGAATATGAGAAAAAAATGAATAGTTTAAAAAATGTAAACCTAAAGGATTTAAAAAAAAAAAAAAAAACTTCATAGAGCATAAGATAGACAAGTCAGGCTAATATTCATTACCTGCTGGGTTATACTTCATCAGGTGTATGGACACTGGTAGACCAAAGGTCTTCAGACAGGAAGTGATCCCCTATGTAACCCCTACCATACAGGAAGTACTTTAGTTTTTTTACCAGTGTGTACAAGGTGGATGGCACGGTTTGTTTGAGCTCTCTGAGCGCCAGGTCTCTAGTCCCACAAAAGATTCCAAAATGAAAAAAATGAAAGGGATTGACCTATCGGATCCATTTGACACAGGCTTTTATGCTCAGATAAATGGTACCCGAGCCTTGCAAAGAAGAAGATTTAAGATCCTCCAAGGTTTTGCCTGTAATGTGGCCTCTGGGCGCTGGACCCTGTGGAGTGAAAATCCTGGACACTACAGCGCTAAGGCATTTCCTGCAGGGTGCCTGTACAGGTCCAAGGGAGTGGACCCTAAACATTAAAAGGGTACCCAGTCCTTGAAGGTCCAAGTGACAGGAACCCGCCGTGAAGGTTGAAGATTGGGCCCTTAGTTTCTAAGTGGCCCTGCGCCTGGACGGGTAAGTGAAACCCCTATATTTTATTATTGTGGGGTGTCCCAGTGATTGTAACAATCAGTCAAGCTAGTTAACCACTTCAATACAGGGCACTTAAACACCTTCCTGCCCAGACCAATTTTGAGCTTTCAGCGCTCTCACACTTTGAATGACAATTGCGCGGTCATGCAACACTGTACCCAAATGAAATTTTTATCATTTTTTTTCCCCAAAATAGAGCTTTCTTTTGGTGGTATTGATCACCTCTGCGGTTTTTATTTTTTGCTAAACAAATAAAAAAAGACCGAAAATTTTGAAAAAAAAATGTTTTCTTTTTGTTTCAAAACTTTGTAAATAAGTACGTTTTCTCCTTCACTGATGGGCACTGATAGGTCTGCACTGATGGGCACTGATAAGGCGTCACCGATGGGCACCGATGAAGTGGCACTGAGGTGGCATTGATGGGCACTGATAGGCGGCACTGATAGGCGGCACTGATGGGCGACACGGGTGGACACTGATGGGCGACATGGGCACTGATGGGTGGCACAAATTGGCACTGATGGCTGGCACAGATTGGCACGGATAGGCGGCACGGATTGGGCACTGATAGGCGGCACGGATGTGCACTGATAGGCGGCACGGATTGGGCACTGATAGGCGGCACGGATGGGCACTGATAGGCGGCACGGATGGGCACTGATTGGGCACTGATAGGCGGCATGGATGGGCACTGATAGGCGGCATGAATGGACACTGATAGGTGGCTTGGATAGGCACTGATAGGCGGCATTGTTTTTTACTGATGGATGCCAATCAGTGCCAAACAATAATGCATGCCAATCAGTGATGCCCATTGTGGGCACTGATTGGCATCCATTGTGGGCACTGATTGGCATCCATTGGGGCACTGTGTGTCATCCCTGGTGGTCGGGTGGCATACCTTTTGATGGGCATCCCTGGTGGTCTGGTGGCGTCCCTGGTGGTCCAGTGTGGGCATCCTCGGGGGGGCTGCGCTGATCGATCAGCACAGACCCCCCCCTGTCAGAGGAGCAGCCGATCGGCTCTCCTCTACTCGCACAGACGCGAGTGAGGAAAAGCCGATTACCGGCTTTTCCTATTTACACTGTGATCAGCCTGATTGGACACGGCTGATCACGTGGTAGAGAGTCTCCGTCGGAGACTCTTTACCAAGATCGTAGTTGCGGGGTGTCAGACTGACACCCCGCAACAACGATCGCCGCGATGCGCGCCCCCGGGGCGCGCAGCGGCTCAAAATCCTGAGGACGTCATATGACGTCCTGTCAGGATTTTACAACCACTTTGCCGACGTCATTTGACAATGGACGGGCGGCAAGTGGTTAAAAGCTGGACACCTGTGTGCAGTGACCATACGAGGGAGTTTTGTGCTAGCTGTGGGTCTTTGCCAAGTGTACCTTTTTTTTGTTTTATTTATTTATTTTTGCTTGTCTCTCGCTGTTTTTTACCTGTATGATGGCACATGACGGTGCGCCATTTCGCCTTGGTTCCCAATGGCGCACGTGCGTTCGCAAGAGCTCAGCAGTTTGTTTGGCGGCTTCGCCGCACATGTGCTGTAGCCTTTATCTGGACGCACGAAGATTTGCATCGTACGCAAATGCAGTCATGCACAGAACGCTCCGGCTCACACCCAGCTTATTTTAAGCTGTGTAGGCCAAGCATGTGGTGCTTCCAGAAGGCAGCTGTGGGACACAGAGCAGGCTCTTAACAGACACTTGCAGTGGTTCATTTTTTTTTTTTTTTTTACATGGGTCACGTGAGTCACCAGGTGTAGCTTGGCAGGCTAAAGATGCTTAGCAGGATTGTTGCATAGGGGCTTGGTGAGCCCTATTAAAGGGTCTTCCTTCTGAGGTGTTTTAATACTACACCCAAGTACTCTGTTTGTGGCTATTAAATGTCTTCCAAAAAGAGGAGTGGGACTAACACCTCAGGGAAGGGCACACATATGTCAGTAGTTCCTGATGAACCTAGTCGTATCCCTAGTGTTGTATCCCCTGAAAGACCAGAGGCTTCCAGGCAGTCTGAGCCAATGCGCCTATCTGGTTTTGTGCCTACAATCAACGCTGCTGCTTCACACTTTATCTCGAAGGATGAACTGTCCTCAGCCCTAGCCAGGTTAAAGCACATAGTTGCCGTCATGATTGCCTCCATCCCGCAGGGTGGCAGGAAGCGTGACAGATCCCCCTCCCCGGAGTCACCTAGTCTGGAGCAGGAATGGGTTGAGGATGGGGAGGAGCTTAAAGCTCTGGATTCGGTGAACTGCCCGGCAGATGAGTCTGCTTCCAAGCAATCTGGACAAGAAGATATCCAGTCGATCAGAGCCAATCCGCCCTATACGCACACTATGCAAGCTGCGTAGGGCCCCGCCGCTGTGGGGGGCCCCCCAAGACCCAGCATCCCCCCTGCACCTCTGGCTGGCCGTTTAGTGTGCAGTGGGGATGGGTGGAAGGCGGCGATCGGCAGCGCTATGGTGCCTGAGTGGGCGGCGGGATCTCCCTGGGGCTTGTAGTACTCTGTGTATACAGTGGAGAGGAGAAGGGAGGGGCCTCTGACCCGGGCAGGTATCTGTTTCACTTTCACTCTGCTTGAACACTGTTGCTGATGCCCAAGTCAGAGGCCCCTCCCCTCTCCGCTGTATACATTTGGAGATAGAACTACTAGCCCCAGGGAGATCCCCCTGCCTGTGGACACCATAGAGCTGCCGATCGCCGCCTCCCACCTCCACCAGCCAGGTACAGGGGAACCTCCTGCAAGGGGGGGGAGTCAGCTGTTTGGGGACCCTAATGTAAGGACGGTGCCCTCTGGGGACCCTGATGTAAGGACGGTGCCCTCTGGGGACCCTGATGTAAGGACGGGGCCCTCTGGGGACCCTGATGTAAGGACGGGGCCCTCTGGGGACCCTGATGTAAGGACGGGGCCCTCTGGGGACCCTGATGTAAGGACGGGGCCCTCTGGGGACCCTGATGTAAGGACGGGGCCCTCTGGGGACCCTGATGTAAGGACGGGGCCCCTGATGTAAGGAGGGGCCTCTGGGGATCCTGATGCAAGGAGGGGCTCTCTGGGGACCCTGATGTAAGGGGGGCTCTCTGGGGACCCTGATGTAAGGAGGGGCTTTCTGGGGACCCTGATGTAAGGAGGGGCTCTCTGGGGACCCTGATGTAAGGGGAGACTCTCTGGGACCCTGATGTATAGGGGAGGCTCTCTGGGGACCCTGATGTAAGGAGGGGCTCTCTGGGGACCCTGATGTAAGGGGGGACTCTCTGGGGATCCTGATGTAAGGGGAGGCTCTCTGGGGACCCTAATGTAATGGGGTCTCTCTGGGGACCCTAATGTAAGGGGAGGGGCTCTCTGGGGACCCTAATGTAAGGGAGTCTCTCTGGGGACCCTAATGTAAGGGGAGTCTCTCTGGGGACCCTAATGTAAGGGGAGGCTCTCTGGGGACCCTAATGTAAGGGGAGGCTCTCTGGGGACCCTAATGTAAGGGGAGGCTCTCTGGGGACCCTAATGTAAGGGGAGGCTCTCTGGGGACCCTAATGTAAGGGGAGGCTCTCTGGGGACCCTAATGTAAGGGGAGGCTCTCTGGGGACCCTAATGTAAGGGGAGGCTCTCTGGGGACCCTAATGTAAGGGGGGGCTCTCTGGGGACCCTAATGTAAGGGGGGGCTCTCTGGGGACCCTAATGTAGGGGGGGCTCTCTGGGGACCCTAATGTAGGGGGAGGCTCTCTGGGGACCCTAATGTAGGGGGAGGCTCTCTAGGGACCCTAATGTAGGGGAAGCTCTCTGAGGACACTGATTTAAGTAGGGGGGCTCTCTGGGGACCCTGATGTAAGGGGGGCTCTCTAGGGACCTCATTCTGTTCTATATTGTTGTACTTCTTCTTTGACTGTTTTGTTTAAAGGAGGGAGGATTGTATTGGGAGCACTGAAGTGTCAGGTGTGACTGTGTGGCAAAGGCAAATGGTTTACATAGCTCACGGCATCACAGCTCAGGTAGAGGGTCTCTTAGCAGAATTTTGCTTCGGGCCCCAGGGAGGTCCGGATCGGCACTGCAGTCGATGCCTGCCTCTCAGTCGCAGAGGCTTTTGATTCTGACTCTGACCAAAATGGTTCGTTCTGCCTTAAGTCTTGTAGAGGTGACTGAGCCCCCCCCCCTGGTCCTCTTTGGGATCTCTAAGGCCTCTTCAGGTCGCACAGACTTTCCCTCTACACCCCCTTTTGAAACAGACTGTGTATGCTGATTGGGAACATCCTGACAGGACTTTTGTTCCTCCTAAGAGGTTTTCCCTTTTATATCCCATGGATGAAAAGTTCATTAAAAAAGGAAGCATGCCAGCCTTAGCTGCAGCAGTCGCTTCCTTAAACATGAACTCAACCTGTCCGGTAAATAAGGCACAGGGCTTGAAACACCCTGTTGACAAGAAATTGGAGTTATTATTGAATGCTTCCTTTTCTTTGGCCAGTTCAGCTATTCAGCCAGCTGTTGCAACAATTAGCATTTGCTAGTCCGTAAAGGATCAGGTCAAACGGCCTGATAGGCCTAACCAGGAGTATGATCTGCCTGAAAGTATGTTTTATTGTGTCATAAAATATCAACAGCTATACAGTATATATGCAGTCAGACAAGAATTACTATTACACCACAGTAATTATCAAATCAATGCAAGGTACATAAATGGAATGAGCTTGGACATTCTAAAAGTCAGTGCAAAGGTGTGTAGAACTGCCAGGATTGCCTTCTGAACATCGGCCATATTGTTGTCTGCCTGCTGTATGCAAAGTTTGTGACACAGTTTTAGGAGCTACCATTTATATAAGTATATATGTCGTAAATGATCAACCTCTCAAAACGGGGAACACGCAGCCACCGTGCCCATCAAACGCAGCCACCGTGCCCATCAAACGCAGACACCGTGCCCATCAAACGCAGCCACCGTGCCCATCAAAGGCTACCACTGTGCCCATCAAAGGCAGCCACGGTGCACACACAGCTACTGTGCCTACTAAAAGCAGCCACTGTGCCCAACATACACAGCCACTGTGCCCATCATACACAGCCACTGTGCCAAACGACCACTGTGCCCATCAAAAGCTACCACTGTGCCCAAACACAGCCACTGTGCCCATCAAACGCAGCCACTGTGTCCAAACACAGCCACTGTGCCCATCATACACAGCCACTGTGCCAAACGACCACTGTGCCCATTTTTTCTATTATTTTGTTGCCTTTAAAATCCCGTTTTGAGAGGTTGATCATTTACTACATTGAGGGATGATGGCAACTTGGTATATCATGTGATTTGAGTTCAATTTATTTACTATAAGTATATATGTCTACTAAACGTCTTCCAACAGGAAGAAAACTGAGAACTGAACTTCTCACAGGTATACATTTCGATATGCATATTTTTAATATGACCCTCGAGGTGGAACCCCCATATTGGGGACCTAATAGGGAAAGAAATGGCTTACACGTACTTTCTTGAATTACCACATGCTTGAGTAAAAGC
This sequence comes from Lithobates sylvaticus, assembly GCA_028564925.1. Lineage (NCBI taxonomy): Eukaryota > Metazoa > Chordata > Amphibia > Anura > Ranidae > Lithobates > Lithobates sylvaticus. The sequence goes on from CM053026.1 coordinate 437,186,461, forward strand.
GCAGATGCCCTAATAATTTTGGCTTTCAGCACATTGGTTCCCTACTGGAACAATCTGTCTAACACTAGCTGGGTGCTTGTGGGCTATATACAGCAGTCTAATCACTGCAATGTGTGTTGGCGGGGTAAAAAGCTCCTCGTCAACTGCCCCTAATAAACATGTAACCGGGTTGAACTGAAAAGTGGATTGATATATCATTGAAATGGTTTTGGTCACCCCCTGCCAGTATCTGAAAAGCTTTGGACATCGCCACATAAGGTGTATCAGATCGCCATTGGCCGCTGCACACCTGGGGCACAGAGGAGAATCTCTCCTACCCCCACCTGTGCAACACCGCAGTGCAGTAAGACCTATGAAGGATAAAGAGCTGGGATAGCCTCCCTGATGGAGAGACCGATGCACTTGGTAAGGACTGTAAACATAATTCCCAGTCATCCCCTCCTATCTCGCCCACATCCTGTTCCCATCTATGTCGGCAAGGGAGTCTTGTCATGTCTTGTGCCTTTTTCTAACAGCGAGGCGTATACCTGAGAGATCATGCCTTTCTTTGTTTGTGAGGTGAGGATATACGTTACTACGGGGTGCGCAACCAGTGTCAATCTGCAGGTGCGTGCCTGTGTCTGTAGTGCGTGTCTGAGCTGTAGATATTTGTAAAAATCCTGTTTAGGGAGCTGGAATTCGTCCTGTAGTTCCCTAAAGGATTTAAGTATATTCTGAGAGTAAAGTTGTAACAACATGACAATACCCCTTGCTCTCCAGGACTGGAACCCCTGCAGCACGTGTAGTTCAGGATAAAGGGGATTATTCCATATTGGGGTGTAGATCGTGTAACTGTGCATTTTTAGAGATTATTTGAGTGAACTCCAAAGCTTCTTTAGCAGTGTCACTGTTGGCATGTTAGGGAACTGTGACATATTTGCCTCTAGACTTGAAGCAGCAGATAGGTCGTCAGTAGCTTTAAGTATTATATTGCAAGAGGGATCTGCAGTGTCTATTTCTCCCCACCCACAGAGGTGCTGTAGCTGTGAGGCCTGAAAATACATTTGCATATTGGGGACCGCTAGCCCCCCTTGGTCCTTGCTCCTCTGGAGTGTGGAAAGCTTAATCCTAGCCACTCCATTCTTCCATAGCAGAGTTCTAAATATTTTGTCTATCCTGGTGAACCATATCAGTGGAATCCATTGTGGGGAGTTGTGTAAGATATATAATAATTGGGGAGCCCACACCATTTTGATTAAATTGGCTCTGCCTATGAGTGAAATACGTAGCTTACACCAGGCACCACACTTTGCTTTAATTTTGGAAATTATGGGGTGAAGGTTCAGGGACAAGTAGTCTGTAGGACTAGGGGATATCACCACCCTAGGTACTTGAAAGACGAGACTATTTGGAGGGACTGGGAATTCCGGAAGGGGACCCGTGAGCTCATCTAGAGGAAGCAGGGCCGACTTACTCCAATTAATGGAGAAGCCAGAAAATGAGCCAAAGCATTTAATCAGGGACGTGACGTTAATCAAGGAAGATGATGTATCTCCCAGATACAGTTGCGTATCATCCGCATAAAGCGAAATTTTGTCTGTGGCCCTCCCCCTTTCAAAGGCAGATATTCCTTGAGCGCTGTGTTTTGCTGTTGATGCTTTAAAGGATTCAATAGCAAAAAGGATTCAGTTTGTGGCTCTACCCTTTGGGCTTGCTACAGCTCCCCGGGTGTTCACAAAGGTCCTAGCACCAGTACTGGGTCTTTTAAGGGCCCAAGGGATTCTGGTGCTCGGGTATCTGGACGACCTTCTGCTCAGAGATCACTCAGTACAGGCTCTAGAACAGAGCATAATATACACAGTGCGATATTTGAAAAGCTTAGGCTGTATCCTAAATACCGAAAAGTCAGCCTTGAGTCCAGCTCAAAGTCTAAAGTATTTAAGTCTGATCTGGTCCAAGCAAGAGTATTCTTGCCACCCATAAGTTACTATGCCCTGAAGGATCAGGTGCATCAGATATGGGGCACCAGACAACCCTCCATTCAGCTCTGTATAAGTCTTCTAGGGAGGATGGGATCCTCCTTCGAGGCAGTGCCCTATGCCCAGTTCCATTCCAGGCCCTTACAACAAGACATCTCGTTGGCTTGGAACAGAGGAAGATAAGCCCTGGATTATCCAATGTGCTTATCTCCTCGGGCATGCTTAAGCCTAAACTGGTGGTTGCAGGTTCAGAACCTGCAAAAGGGAAAATCCTTTCTCCCAGCAACTTGGAGAGTACTGGCTACAAATGCCAGTCTCTCTGGCTGAGAGCGACCCTAGACAGGCTCACAGCTCAGGCGAAATGGTCAGGGACAGAGCATCAACGTCCTAGTATTACAAGCAGTATGTCTGGCCCTACGGTCCTGGATGGTGGCACTTCAGGACTGTTCCATTAGGGTTTAGTCCAACAATGCCACGGCAGTGGCCTATATAAACCACCAAGGCGGTACTAGGAGTCATTCGGCTCTGAAGGAGGTGAGCTACATACTAGCCTGGGCAGAGGGACATGTGCCAATTATATCGACAGTCTACAGTATATCCCGGGAGTAGAGAACTGGAAGGCAGATTATCTCAGCCGCCAGCAGATCTGCCCGGGAGAATCGTTCCGACACCCAGAGGTGTTCCAGAAAATTTGCCATCGTTGGGGATGGCCAAAGGTCGACCTACTGGCATCCAGGTTCAACAATATACTACAGCAGCAATTGGAGCAGATGCTCTGATAGTTCCATGGAGCCGGTACTCCTTGGTTTATGCTTTGCCTCCGATCCCTCACCTTCCACATTTGTTGCGCAGGATTGAGAGAGGGGGTTCCAGTCATTCTGGGGGCACCAGCCTGGCCCAAAAGGCCCTGGTTCCCAGAGATTGGGAGACTGACAATAGAGACGGGCCATGGACGCTTCCATGTCGCCCCAATCTAATGTCTCAAGGTCCTCCATTCCACCCCAATTTACAGTCTCTAAATTTGGCGGCATGGCTATTGAAGACAGGGTGTTAAAGGACCATAGCATCTCGGGACAAGTGGTGTCTACTCTAGTGAATGCTAGAAAAGCTGTCACTAGGAGGATTTATCATAAGGTCTGGAAGACTTAAATTGCTTGGTGTGAAGCCAGAAAATGGCATCCTCGGAAATATGTGATTGGGAAAATTCTCTTTTCTACAGTCAGCTGTGGAAATCAAATTGGCTTTGAGTACAATCAGAGGTCAGGTTTTGGCCCTATCCGTATTCTTCCAAAGGCCTTTAGCCTCCCATTCACTGATCCAAACCTTTATGCAAGGGGAAACTCCCTTGCTTCCCCCCATTAGGTCACCTATCTGTCCTTGGGACTTGAACTTGGTGCTGTCTGTGTTGCAGAAACAACCATTTGAACTTATTAACCACTTAAGGACCGCCTCACTCCGATATACGTCGGGAGAATAGCGTGGCTGGGCACAACCACGTACCTGTACGTGGCCCTTTAAGAGCCCAGCCGTGGGTCGCGCACGTGCCGCTGGCGGCGCGCTCGCGACCCGGTCCTGAGCTCCGTGACCGCAGCCGTTGACCGTGACCGATTTTGTTGAGACAAATATATTTTGAGTGCGAATAAGATTCATCAACACTGATTCTAACAAGTGTCTTGGTAATTTTTTTGCTGAACATATACAGTGGATCTAAAAAGTCTACACACCCCTGTTAAAATGTCAGGTTTCTGTGATTTAAAAAAATGAAACAAAGATAAATCATTTCAGAACTAATGTCGCAGTCACAATAAAAATCGCTGATCGCTGCCATTACTAGTAAAAAAAAAAATATTAATAAAAATGCTATAAAACTATAACCTATATTGTAAACGCTATAACTTTTGCGCAAACCAATCAATAATCGCTAATTTAGATTTTCTTTTACCAAAAATATGTAGAAGAATACGTATCGGCCTAAACTGAAAAAAAATATTTATTATAGCAAAAAGCTAAAAATATTGAATTTTTTTCAAAATTGTCGCTCTATTTTTGTTTATAGCGCAAAAAATAAAAACCGCAGGGGCGATTAAATACCACCAAAAGAAAGCTCTATTTGTGGGGAAAAAAAAGGACGCCAATTTTGTTTGGGAGCCACATCGCACGACCGCGCAATTGTCAGTTAAAGCGATGCAGTGCCGAATCGCAAAAAGGGGCCTGGTCCTTTGGCTGCCAATTGGTCCGGGCTGAAATCTTTTAGGGAGAAGTAAAAGTAGGGACACACGAGCTGTGGGACACGTATGGGTTGCAAAACTGGCATTTCCTGAATCAGGAAGAACACCCATTTCCAGCACTAAGCTGAACTGTATAGCAATTTTAAAAGTATTGACTATTTTTAGCGATTTAGTGCAATGTGTATAGCGCCTCTGTTTTTGTACTTAGGACTATGCCTGCTAAAAAAAGACACCACAAAAGCCAAAAGAGTAAAGGTTTCACCCCCAGGAAGCTGTATTTCCACGCTGTCTTCCTCGCCTGAATTACCAATCATGGCAACTCGGGGTGAGCCATTAGAGCAAATAGTTGGTGCAGCTGCCTCTCACTTCTCAGCACCTGCATACGCGACTGAATAAACCCTTTCCGCCTCACTCCAGGGTCTGGAAGAAAGACTAGCGGCTTTAATCGCATCCTCCATTCAAATGGATAGGAAGCGTACTAGGTCCACCTCCCCCACTTCAGCTTTACAAGGGGAACAGTGGGCACATTATGAGGTTCTACAATCAATCAAAAAGAGCTTACTGATGATTCTTCTACTGAGGAAACAACGGTAGATGAACCCTTTTCAGTGTCTCAATCTGAAAAGTTGCTGATACAAACTCTAACACAGATGGTTCGTTCCTCATCCATGCTGCCTCTAACAGAGTCTCATGAATACGTGGCCTCTTCCTTGGGTTCCTTAAAACCTTTCCATCCTTTGCATGCGTTTCCTGTGCACGCATTACTTAAACAGCTTATTTTTTCGGAATGGAATAAACTGGATAAAAATGTTCTCCCTCCTAAGAGGTTCTCAATTCTCTATCCTCTGGAGGAGAAATTCTCCAAAAAATGTACCAGCAATTGATGCTGCAATTTCCGATGTGAATAATAACTTAACTTTTCCTGTAGACAATGCACAGATGCTTAAAGATCCAACAGATAAGAAGTTGGAATCCCTGCTAAAGTCTGCTTTTTCCATAGCAGGTGCCGTCACCCAGCCCGCAGTCGCCTCGATAGGCGTCTGTCAATCCCTAAAGGACCAATTCAAACAGGCCCTTAGAGAGCTTCCTACACAACTAGCTCAAGATTTGGCTGAACTACCTAAGGCATTATGTTTTGCCATAGATGCAATCAAAGACTCTATTCACCAGGCATCCCGCCTCGCGCTTATGCTTGCACATATGCATAGAATCCTGTGGTTGAAAATTTGGTCAGCTGAAACTCCATGTAAAAACTGGGTTTCCCTTTCATTGGGTGCAACTATTTTGAGAAGACTTGGCTAAATATACCAAGACAATTTATGCTGGGAAAAGTACCTTTTTACCAGTCAAAAAAATAAACAAACACCCTGCATTTCTTTATTTTTTTATTTTTTAGATTTAGAAAAAATTTTTTTTGATTCACAGTCAATCATAGTGTATGTATATAGCAGAACAAACCATATACACAATCATTTACTTATGTCTTCCGCTTTTTAACCTTCCATTTATTTCCCCCCCCCCCCCCCTTACAATATTCTCTGACAGACCATTGATTTTGCTATTCCTTCTCATTCTATCTGCGCCTTTTCCTAAACTGATTTATCGAGTGATCTCCTCAACATATCTCCATGTGTTTTTGAACTCCTTCCATGCTGCCCATTTATCCCTTAATTCTCCGACTGCTTCTTTATCCTCTCCCTTCTCATCTCTCACCTTTTTGTTTTTTGTGTTCTTGTTCTAATCTGTGGATCTCTTCAATTACTATTATCTTTTTTTTCTTTTCCTTTCTTTCTTTCTTTTCTCTAGCGCCAATGGAGATGAGGATACCCCTGATGTACACTTTGTGTGCCTCCCATAGGGTAGCACTGGAGATTTCACCTGTATCATTGGTCGTAAAAAAAAATTCTAATTCTTTCTGTATAATCTTCGCCACTTTCTCATCTTGCAAAAGATTTTCGTTTAATCTCCGGGTGCACGGTTGTCTTTGTATCCCGGGTATCCCGATCCTCATTGTCACCGGAGAGTGATCCGACAGAGTAGATATTCCTATCTTTGTTTCCCCCACCAAGTCTAACAGTCTATGCTCCAACATTATATAGTCTAGTCTAGAGTACGTCCCGTGCACAGGGGAGAAGAAGGTATAATCATGTGTTTTATCGTGTTGTGCCCTCCACACATCGATCAATTGACATTGTTTCATCTCAAGTTTAATCCTTCTTAACCACTTGACCACTGGGCAGTTAAACCCCCTTCCTAACCAGACCAATTTTCAGCTTTCGGTGCTCTCACACTTTGAATGACAATTACTCCGTCATGCAACACTGTACCCAAATGAATTTTGTGTCCTTTTTTTCACACAAATAGAGCTTTCTTTTGGTGGTATTTAATCACCGCTGGGTTTTTTATTTTTTGCGCTATAAATCAAAAAATACGGAAAATTTGGTTAAAAAAAAAAAAATAATTCTTTGTTTCTATTGGCAGAGTGGTGGCAGAGCATTGCACAGCGCTGTGGGCACTACACATCCAGCCCACAGCGCTGGTCTCGTCTCTCCCCCTCTTTGCTTCTCCCTTCTCTGTACCGATCGGTACAGAGAGGGGAGGGAGGAACCGGCGTCATGACATGACGCCGGTTTGTGTACATGTGATCGCTCCGTCATTTGACGGAGCGATCACGTGGTAAACGGCCGCTATGAGTGGCTGTTTACCGTGATCCGTGATGCGCCGGGTCCTCGGGACCCGGCTGTCACGATGTTCCCGAGTGCGCGCCCCAGGGGGCGCGCGGGAGCAAGTTTCTCGGAGAACGTCCACTCAGGGAAACCCGACCGCGCTGTAGACGTCTTTAGACTATAGCGCGGTCGGCATGTGGTTAATGACGCCTTACTTGTCCCCTGTGCCCGGGACGTACTATCCCACTCTGGGTCCAAACGGAAATTAAAGTCTCCGGCTAATATGACCTCACCTGACTTAAATTCTGCCAATCTACTCAAAACCTGTTTCAGATATCTTATGGGTTTTTTATTTGGGCAATATACATTTGCCAGGGTCAAAATCCTGTTGCCTAATTTTCCCTTTAGGAGCAGATATCGGCCCTCTGGGTCTGTCATCCTATCTATCAGTGTAAACCTGGTCTGTTTCTCAAACCCAATAGCTACCCCTTTCGCCCTCCTAGTGGGTGAGTCCCCATAGAACCACATCTGATAATTCTCGGAGTTCAATTTAGTGTTTGTTTCCGGAGATAGGTGGGTTTCCTGCAGGAACACCAAAACACCACATCTGCTCTATACTGCTTCAGTTCCTTTATTAATTTATGCCTCTTATCCGGAGAGTTTAACCCCTTTACATTATATGTTACAAAATTAACTTCTGTCATCTATATCCTTTCGGTGGAGCGCAGTGCTTCTTTTCTAAGTCCTGCATCCTTCTGTTACTATTCTTTTGATTTTGCAAGGTGGGTCTTCTCCCCAATAGAGAGAGCACGCAGCGCGACTCGCGCATGCGCAGTAGGCAACCGGGTAGTGAAGACGTTGCGTCTTCACTTCCTGATTCCCTGACAGAGGATGGCGGCGGGGCAGCGAGAGACGAGCGGTCGCATTCGTCACATTCTGCCGACACCGCTGGAACCTGGAACAGGTAAGTGTCCATTTATTACAAGTCAGCAGCTGCAGTATTTGTAGCCTTCTCCTCTTTCCAATATTGGATTGAATATTTTTTTCATTTTAACTGTCATATCTTCCCCCTGCTGTTCCGGGATTGCTCTGATCCTCAAATTTTGACGTCTACTTTGATTTTCCTGTTCTTCCAGTTTATACAAGATATCCCTATGTTCTGTTTGCATTTTTCTTACTTGTGTTTTTAGTTCCAAAATTTCTTGAGCCTGTTTCCCTGTTAGTTCCTCTGCCTCTTTAACTCTCCTTAGCAGATGTCCCATGTCCGTCCTTACATTTGATATTTCTATTTTTATTGAGTTTTCCAACTTGGCGAACATTTCCGTCATCTCATCTTTTGTTGGAATTTGGGCAATATTCCTCTGTACTTCTGTCCTGCTAACATTAGGATCCATCTCAGTCTGTTACCTCCCTGGAATAGGCTCTCAGGTCCTCTGCAGGTAAAGTTGGTTCCTTCTTTTTTTCTTTTGCCCCCTGTTACTTTTTATCTACTCCGGGGCTTTTTAGACTGACTTCCTTTTAAATATTTCTGGATCGTACTTGAGTTTAGACTTTACTTTGGGGTTTTTGGTTAATTTTTTTTTTTTTTTTTCTTTTTTGTGACCTTCCCTTCATTTTCCCCTCTAAGAGATTTTTCCTCCCCAGGTTGATCTCACTTTACTCTCCTTTAACTTTCCTTTTCCGCCTTTACTTGGGCGGTCCACGGAGCTTCACTTCCCCCCGGGAGAAAGTCTCTCTTGTTCAGGGGCGCAAAAACAAGGACGGACAGTTACACCCTCAAAATAGTAAAAAAAAAAAATTAAATGGGGGAGGGGGGTCCCAGATAAAGGCTCAGAAAAAGTGGAGCATATCTTCTTCGGACTACGTGGCAACTGAGCCTTACTGAGAGTTCAATGTGATGCTTATGCTTCACTCTTCCTGCCCTCCTGAGGTGGGCGGAAAATCTTAATAGTATAATAGCCCGTTTCAGGTCTTAACCCTCAATCCTTTGATTTTAGCACTATATTTCTCCAAGATTGGACTTTCAAGGATCTCGGGAGTCTCTTGAGGAATGTGTATAGTATATGTCCACAATTTATTTTCAGTGGTTTTATATGCTCATTTCTTTTCCTTCTCTCCCCGTCACTTTCCCTTTAATTCCCCCTCTCACCACCTCTTCCTCTGTTATCCCGTTCTCCCGCTTCCAGCTTTCTTATTTCTTGCTGACAACGTCCCCTGTACAGTGATTTTAAACGGGGGGAAAGGGGAGGGTACGAAACTCCTTACTCTGCCTCTTCCCTCCCAAAAAAAAAAAAAAGATCGATAAGAGGGGGTCAAAATGCTTCAAATCAGGCACTGGTTTATACCCAGAGTTTTGTGGGCTGAGTCCATGTATGGAGGGGAGGGGAGGGGAGGGAGAGGCAAACCAAAAAGGAAAAAAAAAAAAACACTACGGGAGATGCACAGATCCCTTATCACAGTCCTTAGATTTAATGTTTAGAAGTCTGTTCCTTCTTTTAGAACTGAGCAACACACTGAAATACAGACCATTAATTCTTTAGTCTTAATCTTTGTTCATTCGCCTGAGAGCAATATCCTCTGCAGTTTTCAAATAGTTTTCAAGCTGTTTTCAAACAGTCCTTATATATAACATGTATACAGCAGTTCTGCCTTTACATTCTATATGTTTGGACAGGGTGAACTGTCTGCCGTCTGAAGCCTTGCCTCCCGGGATGTCACCTGACTGCTTTGCAGGATTCCTCCTGATACCTCCCGGTCCGGCCGTTACTTCACTTCTCTCGGTCCTGCCGTTCTGTGCGGGAGTGTGTCAAAGAGCCCGAACGGGGCTTGACAGCGGGAGGTTAATGATGTGGGAGGGGGGTCGACGGACCCGGTCAGCAGCGGTGCAAAACTGCTTCTCTCTGAGTCCGTTTACCTCAGACAATACCGCTCGCCCTTTCCCTGACAAATCCGGACCATCCGCCTCTGATGAGGATGTGATCATGAGGTGTCTTCTGCCTGTGGGTATTTAGGAAACTCTCGTCCTTCGGAGCATTAGCGTTCTCTCACCACGCTTAGCTCCTGATGGTTCTCCTGGACCACCGCCATCTGCTCGCACAGGTGCCGCAGTCGGGCCCCTCCCCTAACCCCTGTGTGTCACGCCAGCATCGCAGGTCCTGCACAGCCGCTGCAACACCTGGTGACCATTTTATGAACACCCTGCATTTAAACAGACTCTTTCCGCTGCGCCAGGGGCTTCCGCCTCTAGGCAGTGGCGACGGCCTCCGCCGTCAGACTTTAGAGGAAGGCCTCTTGGTCAGACCCAGGGTCAAAAGAAGCCCTGGGGTAGGAAATCTGCAAAACAGAATCCTAAAGCCTCATCATGAAGAGGCAACCCCCCTCACCAAGGTGGGGGGAAGACTTCTGCTAATTTTCAGAAGTCTGGGAAAAGGAAATTCAGGACAGATGGGTAATTTCCACGGTAACGCTAGGGTACAAGCTGGAATTCCGGGACTTTCCACCGTCTCACTTCCTGAGGTCAAGCGTTCCCAAAGATCCAGAGAAAAAACATTCTCTGTTTCAGGCACTAGACCGATTTAATATCTCAAGGGGTGATCATACAGATACCCACAAAAGAGCAAGGTCTGTGATTTTATTCAAACCTTTTTATGGTACCAAAGCCAAGTGGAGATGTCAGACCCATTCTAGAACTAAGAAAGCTAAATCAATTCCTGAAGATCCGCTCCTTTCGCATGGAGACAATCGGGTCGGTAGTTTCTATCCTTTTAGGAGGAGAACTTCTGGCATCAATAGACATCAGGGATGCATATCTGCATGTCCCTATATTTCCTGCTCATCAAAAGTTTCTGCGGTTCGAGTTAGAACAGCAGCATTCTCAATTTGTAGCCCTGCCCATTGGGCTAGCCCCAGCACCTCCGGGTGTTCACCAAAGCACCTCTAGCCAGGTTAAGGGCACAGAGCATAACAATCGTAGCATACCTAGACAATCTATTACTTATAGATCAATTAGCAACTCGTCTGGAGCAAATCGTACGCACTACAACCAACTATCTGAAAAGTTTGGGTTGGATTCTCAACCTAGAGAAATCTTCCTTAATACCGCTAAGAAGGCTGGAGTACTTGGATCTGATCATAGATACAGCCCAGGAAAGGTTTTTCTTGCCTCAGGCATAGGAGAACTGGTGAAGAGGGACAGGTCAAATGGCAATCCCTCCATTCGCCTCTGTATGAGGTTGCTAGGAACTATGGTAGCTTCATTCAAAGCAGTTCCCTATGCCCAGTTCCATTCAAGACTGTTGCAAAACAGTATCCTGTCTGCTTGGACAAAAACAATTCAAGCTTTAGACTTGCCAATGCGGCTGTCCCCAAGAGTGGCTCAAAGCCTCACTTGGTGGTTATTAACCCAGAATCTGCTGAAAGGAAAAGGCTGGGGAGCAGTACTAGAAAAGACAACTGTCTCAGGACAGTGGTCAAGAACTGAAAGAAGCTTGCCCATCAATATCCTAGAGATTTGGGCAGTACGCCTGACTCTAAAGGCCTGGACTTTCAGGTTTACGGGATTGTCCTATCAGGATTCAATCCAAAGATGCCACAGCTGTGGCCTATATCAATCACCAAGGGGGCACCCAAAGTCTCTCAGCGCCGAGAAAATATAGAAAAAGAGTGCAGCGCTGGATAATAAACAAACAATGAATAGAACAAAACTCCTGAAATAGTGTAGTAAATGTGAATGTGATCATTCACAATATAGTAAATAATGTGTCACAATATAGTAAACAATGTGCCCTTAATAATCAAAAAAATATGAAATACAATCCTGAAGTGATAGGATTGCTGTATAGAACAGCAAACGTGCTTTATAACACAAAGAGAAAGTTGATAAATAAAACGTCCAAACAGTTCATATGTGAAACATTCAGGAAATATCCAGAGTGCAGCTATCATGAATATACGTTTTCACCGCTCGTGCTGCCCGTCACCATACAGTAAACAATGGAGGCTTACCAGAAAGCCAGCGACCGCCCTTATTCAGGGGGGTAAAGCTAGGCTTAGTTGAACAGCAGAAGTGCTGTTGGATCTCACAAACTTCCTCTCCGGTGACCAGCCTGCCTCTAGGGAAGCCCCTTCCAAGGCGCACTTCTGGGATGGACTGTGACCAGGCGTTCCCTTCCCACGGATTGGGTGTGGGCGTCAATGGATAAATAAACCAAATGGGAGAAAAAAGGAGACTCCAATAGTGTAGACTTTCCTTAGTTAAATTTATTTAAACAATAAAAGGATCCAGTACATAAAAAATGTCCTTACAAGGTTAAAAAAAGCTCTGTATATCTACGAGAACGGTTTGCGCATGTGCAGTGCGTGTGTGCGCAACGTCCCTATGACCATTTCGCCACAACTGACGTCATCAGGGGTACGCACACACGCCCGCCCACCCATGCGCCTTTTATACATACATGGCGAACGCTAGAAGGCACAGCCATTGGTTCCCTTGGCGATATTCAGAGCTGAAGTAACAAACCATTTTTCCCGCTGGAGGGAACATCCTAGTTAACATAAAAAGTGACTCATCACTGGCACCCGCAGGGCAGCTATGGCACCGCTCCAAAGGTGCAAAACATAAGAACAGGGCCATCTTGTGGTCCTTTACAGTATTACCTCATATAAAATACATTGGATAGATAATGGGTGCATATTGTCGTGTGATGCATCCATCCTCATGACAGAAAAGGTGCATCCCAAGACAACCACTCAATGTAAAAATTAAAAAGGTCAAACAATGTTCACCAATCAACAGTATCAATTAGTTACATATAACCTGACTGTTTTACCATAAGGCAAAAATTGTTCTTTAATAAAATTTAAACAATAAGAAACATTTAAAAAAATATATATTAAAAAAAATATATATTTAAAAAAATATATATTATAGGGGCATGACAGTCAAGCAAAAATAGTTTGCAAACCCATTGGTAGAATTTAGAGGGGAGACCTATAAGACAAAAAACAAGAACAAGAGAGCCTGGAGGGGACATCAACAGTTATTAATACAACAGTTGATGTCCCACTCTACGTTCAAACCGTTGGGAACATGGGTACCAAGCTTATAGATCCAATTAGTTTCGGATCTAGAGATCACTCTTCTACCATTGTCTCCACGCCAGTGAGGAATATACTTCTTCAGGGCTATGAAGATGGTACCCTTAGGGTCGCTATCATGTTTAAGATAATAATGCTTAGAAAGATTATGTTTGTGATATGCTCCCCTAGTCTAACATGCAGCATCCGACTCGTTCGTCCCACATGCTCCAAACCGCAGGGACTCCTTAAAAGGTATACAACGCATTTGGTGGTGCATGTCATAAAAGATTTGATGGGGTATGTAGCACCTGTGCCCTCTGATGTGAATTCTGTTAGCCTCCTACCATTCACCCTGCAAACTTTGCACTTTCCGCAAGGGAAAAAACCCTTTAGATCCCCAAATAAAGTTGGACGCACAAGGGGGTTTGGCACATTAGGTGCAATTGAATGTCTAAGGTTAGAGGCCCCCCTAAACAATACACAGGGATTATCCGACAGTAAAGATCCGAGGATGCAATCATTTTTGATCACCGGCCAATGCCTTTTTATTATGCGTTTTATGGTCCAGTGTTGGCTGGAATAGGTTATAAGAAGTGCAGTGAGAGGTGAACCATATTCTAACTTGGGCAGAAAGGAATGTTCCATGCCTTTCTGCAATCTTCATTCCGGGAGTAGAGAATTGGCAGGCGGACAACTTAAGTCACCAGCAGTTATTCCCAGGGGAATGGTCTCTTCACCCTGACATATTTCGGGCTGTTTGCCAAAGATGGGGGACTCCGGACATGGATCTTCTAGCATCCAGGTTCAGTACGAAGTTGGTCAACTTTGTGGCCAGAACAAGGGATCCATTCACATGCGGAACGGATGCGTTAGTGACCCCATGTAATCAGTTTCACTGATCTATGCATTCCCCCCTATTCAGTTGCTGCCTCGACTTCTTTGCAGGATCAAGCTGGAAAGAAAGCCGACAATTCTGGTAGCACCAGCATGGCCCAACAGGTCATGGTACGCAGAAATCGTAAAGTTGGCAGTGGAGGGCCCATGGTCCCTCCCACTACGGCCAGATCTGCTCTCTCAGGGACCGATATTTCATCCTTCCTTAAGGTCTCTAAATGTAATGGCTTGGCTATTGAAACCCACATTCTTAAGAAACGTGGGCTTTCTGGGTCAGTTATCTCTACCCTCATTAAGTACTACTAAATGCCAAGTCTCCGCTTTTATCGGTCTTATTTCAAAGACCACTTGCTACTCATTCTTTAGTCCGGGGCTTTATACAAGGGGTAACGTGGCTTAATCCGCCCGTCAAATTTCCCTTGAACCCTTGGGACTTAAACTTAGTTTTGTCTGTGTTACAAAAACAGCCATTTGAACCAATACAACAGATTCCCCTAGTCTTTCTGACAAGGAAGTTGGTATTTTTGGTTGCTATATGCTCAGCAAGGAGGGTTTCAGAATTAGCTGCTCTTTCTTGTCAAGAGCCATATTTGATTTTTCATGAGGACAGAGTGGTGTTGCGCCTTCGTCCAGACTTTTTTCCAAAAGTAATTTCAGGTTTTCACCTAAAACCAGGATATTGTCCTGCCATCGTTTTTTCCAAAACCATGTTCCAGGGAAGAAATGTCAATACATTGTCTTGATGTGGTGAGAGCAGGGAAAATCTATTTAAAGACAACTGCTCAGATTAGAAAGACTGATGTCTTATTTATTCTGCCAGAGGGTCCTAAGAAAGGACAGGCAGTGTCGAAATCCACTGTTGCTAAGTGGATTCGGCAAGTGATAATTCAAACTTATGATTTAAGGGGTAAGATTCCCCCGTTTTCAAGTTAAGGCGCATTCTACCAGGTCTGTTAGTGCTTCTTGGGCAGTGCGTCATCAGGCCTTCATGGCTTAGATCTGTAAGGCTGCAACTTGGTCTTCAGTGCATACATTCACAAAATTGTTTTAGGTGGATGTAAGGAGGTTTGAGGATAACGCCTTCAGGTGCAGTGTGCTGTAAGCAGCAGTATAAATCCTCAACTCTGGGTGTACCCTGCGGGTTGTTTTCTCCCACCTTTCATGTGCCATTGCTATAGGTCGTCCCATTAAGTAATTACTTAAGGCTCTGTGTCCCATGATGTACGATAAAGAAAATAGGCTTTTTAGAACAGCTTGCCTGTAAAATCCTTTTCTTGGAGTACATCATGGGACACAGAGGTCCCTCCCCTCTTTTTTGGGATACAAGTATATTGCTTTGCTACAAAAACTGATGTGCTCCTGGGAGGAGGAGCGGTTATATAGGGAGTAAACTTCCTTAATTAGGGTTTACCCATGTCAACACCTGACGGTAGGCTATAACCCATTGAGTAATTAAGGCCCTGTGTCCCATGATGTACTCCAAGAAAAGGATTTTACAAGTAAGCAGTTATAAAAAATCCTATTTTTCTTAGTTGCCTCCTGCAGTAAAAGCCATGGACCGCAGAGCGCTTCCAAAGCATCAAAAGAATCATCTTATTGTTAAAAGGTATGTCAGGAGAAGGGTATTCTTCATATGTCTGGGCTATGGGGTAGAGTGGCAAGACGGAAGCCTTTTCTTACCAAGAAAAACAAACAAACCCGGTTAAATTTAGCAAAAACACATCTGAAGTCTCCCTAAAGCATGTGGGAAAATGTTATGGTCTGGTGAAACCAAGGTTGAACTTTTTTGGCCTTAATTCCAAAAGATAGATTTGGTGCAAAAACACTGCATGTCACCAAACGAACACCATACCCACTGTGAAGAATGGTGGTGGCAGCATCATGCTTTAGGGCTGTTTTTCTTCAGTTGGAACAGGTGCCTTAGTAAAGGTAGAGGGAATTATGAACAGTTCCAAATACCAGTCAATATTGGCACAAAACCTCCAGGCTTATGCTAGAAAGCTGAACATGAAAAGGAAGTTCACCTTTCAGCAAGGCAATGACCCAAAGCCTACATGCAAATTAACAAAGAAATGGCTTCACCAGAAGATTAAAGTTTTGAAATGGCCCGAGATGTCCTCGCAATCTGACAGATTTGGAATGTTTACAAAGAAGAGTGGGCAAATGTTGCCAAGTCAAGATGTGCCATGATGATCGACTTGTATCCATAAAGACAGTGCTGTAATAAAATACAAAGGTGCTTCAACAAAGTATTAGTGTAAGGGTGTGCACACTTATGCAACCATATTATTTTAGTTATTAATTTTTTTTAAATCCGAAAAAAGTTTTTATTTTGTTTGTTCATTATGACAGATACACAACATGCAGAATCTTATAGGGTACAATAGAAAATACAATTATTGAAACATATTGTTTAGTCAGACTATGTACCACACAATCCAAATATGTGGTAAACCTTACAGGTGATATACACCTTACCTTACAGGTAGATACACTTAGAATGGTAAAAAAGGAGAAGAAAGAAAGAAAACAAAATAGAGATTTTTCACTTTCTTTTGCAATCAATACGCAAGTAGTCGCACAGTTGACTTCACATAAAGACATTTTTTTTTAGAACCAGAGGTACCTTTGTACAGGTATTACATGTCCCCAGAGCCCTGGGGACACATCATTGTCTAGCATCCTATCGGACCCACCAGAGTTATGAATATTATCACAGTTCTTAAGTATACAAGACCATTTTGGACATTATTTTATACTCTCGGCTTAAATTCCCTGTAAAAGGCTGTCCGTAACTAATTGGGACGTTGCTAGCCCTGGTATCTCCAACCAGGCCTGCCATAGTGTATAGAATTTACGGGGAGCATTTCTTTGCTGGTATGTCAGTTTTTCTCTAATTAACACTCGGTTTACCTGTGCAACTCATTGGTGCCTAGTAGGAACTCTGGAGGTTATCCAAAGTTGTTTGCGAGCGACATATAATAGATGAATAATCGCTGTGTGAGCTGAGGGGGGGATAACATCCCCTCGTCCAGGGCACCCAATAGGCATATCGTTGGATCTCACGGAATAGTAAAATCATATACCTGAGAAATTGTCAAGAACTTCCTTCCAATAATGAAAACGTTTTGGGCACTTCCAAAGCGTGTATACCATATTTACCATCTATGGAGACGTGTCATTGTTCTGTATGCTCGGTGTAGTAAGTAGAGGTAGGATCATTTTTGGGAGGCGGACACTGAGACCAGGGGGGTAGAGGCGAGGCAAAGATTCCATGTCTCCCCATCCATGGCCCCCACATCCCCCTCCCATTTGTGTCTGCAAGGCAGGTTAGCTGGGTCCTGGATTTTGTTGAGAAGCATGTTATAGCATTTAGAGATCATACCTTTCTTTACACTTTCCATAAGGATTTCTGGTATCAATGGGTGTTCTACCAGTCTAAACTCACTCTGTCTTGACTGCGCCTGTAGTGCATGATACAGCTGTAGGTACTTGTAGAAGTTGGTGCGTGGTATATTGAATTCCGATTGCAGCTCCATAAATGATTTAAGGGTAGACCCAGTATACGGTTGAGTTATAAATCTTTTTTATAAATTCTTTATTTTTAGAAAGGTAATCATGTGAAAACACAGATACAATCCCAATGAAATATACAGAAGTAACTGTAGACTCCCCAAGAGCATTCAATAGAGTTATAAATCTTATACCCAAGTTTTCCCAGTTCCTAAAGCCTCTGAGTTTATACAATTCCTTGTGGCTCAGGTTTCGCCATAAAGGAGTGAGGGACAGGTAACCCCGTATCCCCAGCAGCTGTTGAGTATAGTTGGGGCCCCAGGATCTAGATGTGGGTAACCGGCCTCTAGATATGTCAGAGCTGTAGTGTCATCACTG
Organism: Lithobates sylvaticus; assembly: GCA_028564925.1. Taxonomy (NCBI): domain Eukaryota; kingdom Metazoa; phylum Chordata; class Amphibia; order Anura; family Ranidae; genus Lithobates; species Lithobates sylvaticus. The sequence continues at coordinate 437,204,176 of CM053026.1, forward strand.
TCTGTAGCCTGAAGGAGCCTGCGAATTGGATCTGATGCATCTATTGGTCCCCAACCTCCCAGCTGTTGTAGCTGCGAGGCTAGGTAATAGGTTCTAGGGTGAGGTGCCGCTAGTCCGCCATTGTCTTTATTATATTGCAATGTCGCTGATTCTTGCTGTTTTTTTTACGCCAGATTAGATCTCTAAATTGGGAGTCAATCCTATCAAACTATTTTCATGGGATCCAGACCGTGAAATTATTAAAAATATAAAGCAGTTGCGCCGCCCACACCATTTTTATGAGATTGACTCTACCCACCACTGATCGAGACAATTTGCACCAGGCTTTAGTCTTGTCCCGAAATTTGGCAAGTAGGGGCAATAGGTTTTGGGAGAGGTATTAAGAGGCATCCGGAGATATCTGAATACCTAGATAGCGAAAGGAGGTCACTACCTGTACCGTTCTCACGCAGTCTGGCAATGGGGTTTTAATGGGGTCTAATGGCAACACCGATTTATTCCAGTTAAAGAGGAGCTCCACCCACACAAAAAATATTAAAAGTCAGCAGCTACAAATACTGCAGCTGCTGACTTTTAATAAATGGACACTTACCTGTTCCAGGTTCCAGCGGTGTCGGCAGAATGTGACGAGCGACCGCTCCTCTCTCGGCTGCCCCGCCGCCATCCTCTGTCAGGGAATCAGGAAGTGAAGACGCAACGGCTTCACTGCCCGGTTCCCTACTGCGCATGCGTGAGTCGCGCTGCGTGTCTCTATTGGTCCCCGTTGTGTCCTGGGAACTGTGTTTCCCAAGACACAACGGGGCATCTTCGGATATGGGCGGGACAGCTTCGGCTATCTCGTCCCGGAAGTGGGTACAGATACCTGTATTATACAGGTATCTGCACCCCCCCCTCCCCCCCTGAAAGGTGCCAATTGTGGCACCGGAGGAGGGGAGGAATCCGATAAGTGGAAATTCCACTTTAGGGTGGAACTCCGCTTTAATAGAAAAGCCGGATAGTGCCCCGAAGGCTTTGATGAGTCATCACAGGACTTAGTGACTTCTGAGTGTCGCCTAGATATAGTAGCGTATCGTCGGCGTACAACGACACTACATCAGTGCCGATGGTACACTGGAATCCCGTTATGTCACTATCACCCCTTATTTGTGACGCGAGGGGTACCAGGGCCAGAGCAAACAGCAGGGGTGACAATGGGCACCCCTGCCTAGTGCCCCAGAACAGTGGAAAAGATTCGGACAGTTCCCCATTAACCCTAATCCAGGCCGATGGTTGGGCATATAGTAGTTTAACCCAGTTGATAAACTTAGTGCCCAGGCCAAGATGTTCCATTACTTTCCACAGGTAAGGCCACTTGACACTGTCGAAAGCCTTAGCTACGTCCAGTGAAAAGATTGCCCTGTTTCCTGTATTGCTAGTGGGGATTTGTAGGTTTAGAAAGAGTCTTCTAATGTTTTGGGCGGTGGATCTGGTGGGTATGAACCCTGACTGGTCATTATGTATCAGCTTGTGTATCACTTGTGCTAACTTAGTGGCCAGTACCCTGGCCAGAAGTTTGATGTCAGTCGTGAGGAGGGAGATGGGCCTATATGAGTCTGGGAGTGTATCATCCTTGCCTGGTTTCAGTAGTAAGATAATGATAGCCTCATTCATAGTTTGGTAGCGTTCCTGTGTTTAGTGCTTCATTGTATACCTTCAGTAATGTGGGTAGCAATGTATCTTCATATCTTTAGTACACCTCGGATATAAGACCGTCAGCCCCCTGAGTTTTGTTATGAGTTTGTGCTATTGCTGTTGCTAATTCTTCAGCCGTTAATGGGGCATTAAGTAGGTCTGTGTCCGAGGTCGACAAATGTGGCAATGCGCTTCTTTCTAAAAAGTCCCCTAATTTTTTATCTGATGGATGCACCTTAGAATTGTCTATGTCCATATAGAATGTTCTAAAGCTTTGTACTATTGTGGTGGTCTGTGTTTGAATGACACCCTGAGTATCCCGTATAGCCGATATTGTGGATGTGGAGTTCTGCGCTTGCGCTAAAATGGCCAGCATGTGCCCAGTAGCCTCCCCCACCTCAAAATGTGCCTGCTGTAGAAAAAAGTGTTTGTTTTCAGCCAGCTGTAGTGCTAGTTGTTTGGACATGGATTGTGCTCCCAACCAACTTCTTTGTATCCTCTGTGGGATTGGCAATATATTTATCCTCATAATTTTTAAGTGTCCTGCGAACCTCCATCTCCCTAGCTTTTGTATTGGTTTTAATCTGATTAATTGTGGTGATAAACTGCTCTCTCAAAAATGCTTTGGCCGCATCCCAGACCACACCCAAGTGAGCAGAGTGCATGTTGTCCTGGAAAAAGGATTTTAAGTGCTCTCTTATGGGGTCTGGTTCAGGAAACAGCGAGAGCCCAAAGGGGTTGAGTTTCCAACATTTGCGTTTAGCCATATTGGGTAAAGCCAGAGATACCCACATTGAGGAATGATCAGAGATATGTCTGTCATTATACCCTGTGTCTAACAATGGAATTATATGACTATTACCCAGACCCAAGTCTATTCTGGATAGGCTCCCGTAGGAGTTTGAGCAGCAGGAGTAGTGTTTTACCAGCGGATGTCCCAATCTCCATAGGTCTGTTAATCTGAGTTCCTCAAGTAAGCCCGCAAAGGGTGTCTGTCCCCCTTTGCTTATGGATAGGTTAGCTGGGGTTGGTAATTTATCTAGTTGGTGATTTATATAGTTGTTATAATCACCCACTGCCAAAAGTGCCACATTTTGAAACTGGGCCATAAAATGCGCAAGGTGCTTGAGGACCTCAGATGAGTAGGGCGGTGGGATGTAGATTGCAGCCAGTATACAAAACAGACCATAAACCTTAAATAGCAGAAAAATATATCTACCCTCCTGATCCACAATTTTTTGAGTACATTGGAACTGAGTGTTGCGACGGATCAGGACACTCACTCCCCTGGAATAAGCTGAATGTGTGGAATAAAATTGGATAGAATATACCTGGGGGCCAATACTAGGTGCTGGATCTGGCGGAAAATGAGTCTCTTGCAAGCATATAATATTGGCCCCTGTAGATTTGAGATGGCTGAGGACTGCCAGTCTTTTCACCGGGTTACTAAGACCTCTTACATTCCACAAAACTATTTTAACATTGTCCGCCATTTGGTGTAATGAAGAGTTAGTTTGTTGGGCCCGGAGATGCCATATGTGTGTGCCCATTTTCTTAGCCTCATAAGATGTGTGTAAGACATACCTGTCCGGAATGTTACCTGTAACACATGTAATTAGTTTGACATTGACCGTGGGTATGGAAGTCTATGGTTGGAGTCCTGGTGGATCAGATAATGAGCAAGAATTGGAGTCTGTGCTTAAAGAGAAACGAAAAAACAAATCTATCAAGAACATATTTAAGAGTGGAGCCAACAGGGCTCTCAGCCAATGGGGCTGAAGTGTGGTTTCCCCCCTACTAAACTTTCCAGGGGGGAGGTATGCTCTGGAGACACCCGCAGAGGGATAAAACTCTGGATGGTTATTGGGGTTTCACTGTTGCAGGGTGGATAGTGTAAGTCCTACAGTAAAGGTGTATGGTTCTCCCTCATTTCCCGCCTAAACTAGATTAGGTGATAGGTGAGGGGGGGGGGGGGGGTACCGACTCAAACCTCTACCCCCCTCCAAACCCCCCGCGTGGCAGGATTAAGGACCCTCATGCTGGAGTTGTCGTCTAGACACTTTTAGTGCTGTATCCTCTTGGTCCAGCCACTGTGCAGCTGCTGTGGGTCTGTCAAAGAAGTGCACTTCTCCAAGTGCAACCACTCTGAGGCGTGCAGGGTACAGCATAGCATATTGCAGATCATATTCTCTGAGTCTTTTTGACATCAATAAATTTTGCGCGTTGTTTCTGTCGAAAAATCTGGAAATAGTGACACTTTGGAATTGCCAGTTTGCCAGCCAAAGTTCTGGCCTTGGACAGGATTGCGTCTGAAAGTTCTGAAATGATTTCTGTCATTTTTTTACATCACAGAAAACTGTCATTTTACCAGGGGTCTGTAGACTTTTTATATCCACTATAGATTTAAAAGCAAAGTTTTTACGAATTATACTTCCCTACGTTAATGCGGCATTGGTCCCCCACTAGCTCTAAGGCTTAGAACCAAGCGCTCAAACACCCCTGATCGATTGGTTCTCAGAGCTCCTTGAGCAGAAAGCTGGTAAAAGTCACTGGAGTGCTGTGGAGGGGGCGAAAGCAGCTGACTCAGGCTCTCAGCGGCTTGCTGAGAGGCAGAGCCATGTGCAGGTCCAGACATATGGACACAATATTTCAAGTGTGGATTGACTATGTGACATCAGCGGACAACAGGATTCTGCCCACTGTGTGCTGAAATGGGTCAAAGGAGTACAGAACAAACTTCTTATTTGTTTCTTAACCACTTTCAGACCGGACCATTTTGCTGGCTTAAGACCAGAGCACTTTTTGCGATTCGGCACTGCAACGTTTTAACTGACAATTGTGCGGTCGTGCGACGTGGCTCCCAAACCAAATTGACGTCCTTTTTTGCCCACAAATAGAGCTTTCTTTTGGTGGTATTTGATCACCCCTGCGGTTTTTATTTTTTGCGCTATAAACAAAAAAAGCAACAATTTTTAAAAACAAACATTATTTTTTACTTTTTGCTATAATAAATATCCCCAAAAAATATATAAATATATACATTTTTTTCCTCAGTTTAGGCCAATACGTATTCTTCTACATATTTTTGGTAAAAAAAATCGCAATAAGTGATTATTGATTGGTTTGCACAAAAGTTATAGCGTTTACAAAATAGGGGATAGTTTTTTTATGGCATTTTTATTAATAATTTTTTTTTTTTTTTACTAGTAATGGCAGCGAGCAGCAATTTTTATTGTGACTGCGACATTATGGTGGACACATCGGACATTTTTCACACATTTTTGGGACCATTGTCATTTATACAGCAATCAGTGCTATACAAAAGCACAAATTCCTGTGTAAATGACACTGGCAGTGTAGGGGTTAAGTGTGTCCTAAGGGCGTGTTGCTAACTGTGGGGGGCGTGGCTGTGTTTTACAGATTACTGCTCCAATCACAGGGAGCAGAGATCAGTGTCACTTGTTGCTAGGCAGAACGGGGAGATGCTGTTTACATACCAGTTCTTCCTCCCCATGAGACGATCGCGGGTATCCGCGATCGGACTCACGGAGGTCCCGACCGACGCGCGCGATGGCACGTGGCAAATTCAAAGGGACGTACCTGTACGCCGTTATGCCTGTCTGTGCCATTCTGCCGACGTACATCGTCATGCGCCGGTCGGGAAGCAGTTAATAACAAACATGTTATACTTACCTGCGCTGTGCAGTGGTTTTGCACAGAACTGTCCCGATCCTCCTCTTCTCTGAGTAAATACTGGCCAAACTGAAATGCAATGACTAAAGCGTGATACCAGGCGCATATATACTTTTTTCACATGTTGTAATGCGATTGTCTTGCAGCCTGTTCATTCCAACAGTCTGCCCTGAACGTGGAAAACATGGTTAAATATCTTTTGAACTTTGCACACAGAGCCACAGCTCAGCCTGCGCCCCTCTCTCTCTCTCCCCATTCGCTCACTGGTTGCGATTGACTGTCCTGGCAAATTAGGAGGGAGAGTCCCCCCAGTGAACTGAGGCTCTCGTGCACATAGTTGAAGGAAGATCGGGTTTGGGTATTAAGGAGGGCTGGGGGGGGCTTCTGCATAGAGGAGGTGCATACCTTCAAGCATAGAATGCCTAAAGGTAAAAAAAAAAAACTGGAGCTTTTACAACCACTTTAACCGCTTGCCAACCAGTGCACGACGGTATACGTGAGCACAATGGCATGGCTGTGCAAATGGCGTACAGGTACGTCCCCTTTTGAGAAGCGGCATTGTGGGTGCGCATCGGTCGCGTGCTCCGTGACTGTGCCAGCGGACCTGTGCACTCGATGTCTGCCGGTGTCCCGCGATCGTATCACGGAGCGGCAGAATGGGGCGATGCCTATGTAAACTAGCCATTTCCCTGTTCTGCAATCAGAATTTAAACCCCTATTAGAAAATATGGTGGTGCTACGTAAACTAGTTAATTATAAACTAATCATGTGAATATATATAATTTCACCCTGTGATAAGTGAAAACAACAATAATAATAAAATGAAAAAATTCAAGTTGGCACACCTACAGTTTTCTTTGCATTGGTTCCTTTGTGTGAAAAACTTGGTGATCCTGCCAGTCCCCCTGTCCCACCATTTCAAAATTTACCAGGTTGGGAACGGAAGCACATCCTCCCCAGCATTGTCACTTTGCTTCTTTAAATTCTACTTGGTAGCACAGCTGCTTGTACTTAAAGCAGGGTTCCACCTAATCTACAAATACTGCAGCTGCTGACTTTTAAAATAAGGACACTTCCCTTCCAGGGCGCCCGCAATGCCGGCACCCGAAGCCGACCCGTCCCTCGGCTCTCGGGTGGAGGCAACGCCATCTTCGGTCAGGGAATCAGGAAGCGAAGCCTTGCGGCTTCGCTTTCTGGTTCTTTACTGCGCATGTGCGACACGCGCTGTGCGATCCCACTGGTCCCTGCCGTCTTCTGGGACCTGTGTGTCTCCCAGAAGACAGCGGAGGGGAAGGAGAAGGGGCCGGAAGTTGCGTAGGTATCCTTAGGTGGCTCGGCTATCTATGCCCGGAAGTGGGAGCAATATACCTGTATTAGGCAGGTATCTGCTCCCCCCCTGAAAGATGCCAAATGTGACACTGGAGGTGGGGGGGAGGATTCCGAAATGCGGAAGTTCAATTTTTGGGTGGAACTCCGCTTTAAAGTGATACTAACACAGTGTTTTTAATTTACATTGTCACTTCTATTTCTGTATGTGGATGATGGCACTGTAATTATTGTAATTTTTTAATTGATATACAGTTGGGTTGCATGACCCAGCCATTTTCCAACCTGTCTGCAGGAAACATAAGCAGGAGGAGCTTCTAGTCTTCTGCTGCTGGTCACATATTCAAAATAAAGAAAAAACAGCCTTTGGAATACAGAGTAAAAAGAAATATTATCTAGCTGCTTTAAATTGTTAAACAAATATATATTTGAAATCACATAATTTTTTGGAAATAACATTGTGTGGGTTGATTTCTGCCTGACCCAGGCTGCGTCACGCCCCACCAACCTGTGTCTTAGAATAATGCCTAGTACACCCAGCGGGTTGACCAAAAAAGCTCTGGTGGGAGCCGCTGCACTAATGATCCAATGTTAGTACAGTGATAGCTCCTGCTGTTCTATTGTGTTCTGACAGGGAGATGGCCCCTGCCAGAACACTCTGGTCAGCGCTCTCAGCCATTGGCTGAGAGTACTGATTGGTAGTCAGTCGGCCGCTGGTTTTCCAGCATGCATGTCCGACAGAAGCTGGCCGAACTTCTGTCGGACTGGCTGATATACACATGGTCCGAATTGTCAGTTGTTTTTTATTGAACTGGCTGTCGCCCGACATTTGGCCTATGTGTACTAGGCCTAAGAAGGAGGTGCTTCATCCATTAATCTTCTTGTAATATCCAGCTCCCATTGTGTTTATCTGGATAGTGGGCATGGAGGAGGGAGAAAGTGGGCTGTCAGTTACCACTGTGTATATGCACGCATGAGTGACTCTAGTCACATAGGCTGCTCAGATGTTATAGGGAGGAAATGCTCAGCATCACACCTCACTGAAAACTGAGCATGTTTAGAGTTGCCACTACAGGTACAAAATTCCTAGCTGAATTGGGGACATGGACAGAAGGTAGAAATGGAGAGCAGCAGGATCAGCTAGGTATTTTGCAGAATACACAAAGTGAGTATGAACAGCATGTAACACACAATTTATTGATAGTTTATGATGTGGGTTTAGTGACACTTTTAGTGGTCAGACTTGTGCTGTCACCATGATAAAGGTAAGGCTGACCGCAGGCAGCCTGTGTTTGTAGGAGGAGTCAGGCTGCATAAAGCCTGCCCTCCTTTACCTCCTCCTCTCGTGGTCGCAGGCTCTTGTGTCTGTTCATGTTGACGTAATTTCCGGTGCGACCTATCTGACGTCACTTCCGGGTTTTCGTCCCGACTGGGAGGATGTGCGCCTGGAAGGGGGGCTCCGGATCCCCTCGCTTTCACTGGCGGGATGCAGGTTTGGTCGGGGGGAACCACGGGCGGGCGGCCGCCCCCTTCTGGATTGGCCCTGGGCATCTGCTGGTCATCTTTCGTTTTTTTCTGGAGAGATTTCGGAGTGAATTGTCCGCCCAGGTGGTCCCTCCCCTGGGTGTTGCGGCGTGTGCGCTCTGTGCCGGGGGGGGTGAGCGGCGCTGTCCGCGTGTCTTCGGCGCTCTGCTGCCGTCTGCAGGGTGAGAGCGATCGTCTTTCTGCTGTTTTTTCATGATCACTATAGTGTATCATGGATTCGCTTATGGGAGGCATGGCGCTGGTCACTACTGATTCTCCTTGGGGAGATGCCGCTTGTCTGGCGTCAGCATTTTGAGTCCGAGGCATGCCGCTACTCTCCCCATTCAGGGATCAGAGCCAGCCGTTTTCCCAGTGTCAGTTCTGACTCCCTCAGGGCTGAGGCTGTCACAGCGTCTGTCTCTGGTGCACACGTGGGGGTTACCTAGGAGCTGTTGGTCACTCACAGGTGTGATGCTGTCAGGCTGCATTCTGGCTGACTCTCCTGTTGCCTGCGGGGCTGGGGGTCTCTGGTGTCAGAGTTGGCTGGGCTAGGGACGATCATGGCTGCTTTAGCGACCTTGGTATTTGGGGTCTGTCACCACTGGCTGGTCATGCATCTGTGGGGAGGTCTGGGGATGCCTTGGTCATGTTGCAGCAGCACAGCATGCATGGGCAGTGTCTCCTCCCTTCCGGGCTCCGCATGGGGGTCCCCCCCCCTCCTGGGAGGCCTCCCATGGAGGCATGGTGGCTGGGGGGAAGGGGGCAGCATGTCCACTTGGTGGCTGCGGGGGGGGGGGGCAGCATGTTCTCAAGGGGGCATGGTGGCTGGGGGGGGGGGGGGGGCAGCATGTTCAGATTGGGGCATGGTGGCTCAGGGGGGGGGGGCAGTCCGTTCACAAGAGGGCATGGTGGCTCAGGGAGGGGCGCAGTCTGTTCGCAGAGTGGCTGGGGGGGGGCATCCTGGTGGTTTTGCAAGCTGTCATCACTGTCATTGGCGTCTTTGCCTGTCAGTACTCCGACGGTGCAGACATCACACAGCCATTCGCCCCCCCTCATGTAAGGCTGCGGATGGGGGTGTCCGTGGTAGTACGGTTAGCAGTCAGGGCGGCCCGCGGTGGGCTGCCGTTTCACCTGTTTGGGGCCACGCTGTTAGTACCCTGTCACATGGTAAGTAGGGGTTTTCAGAGGTAAACTCAGGGTGCGGGATTGCCATGACACTTGCTCGTCACCTATCATCTCATTGTCTCTTCAGGGGCTGCAGGGTTCTAGAACGTTTCTCATGCAATGTCACGTTTCTCATGCAATGTCACGTTTCTCATGCAATGTCACGTTTCTCATGCAATGTCACGTTTCTCATGCAATGTCACGTTTCTTTTGCAATTTCACGTTTCACATGTTTCTTACGTTTCCCACAGTTCTCACGTTATGTTTCACATGTTTCTCACGTTTCTTATGTTTCTCACGTTCTTATGTTTCTCACGTTCTGATGTTTCTCACGTTTTCTTGCGTGTCTCACTTTTTCTTGCGTGTCTCACGTTTTCTTGCGTGTCTCACGGTTCCCATGTTTCATGTCATATGCCTTTTTCATGTCATTACCTTTCGTTCGCTACGTTGCCATTAGTTTGTGCTTACATCCAGTATCTGTCACGTCTACAGATCCATACGGGCTGAGGTTTCGTTTTTAATTTGATTGTCGTCCCACAATCTTCTCGCCTGTAGTCCATACGTCATACATGCACGTTCACCGTCACACCTTTACTTCTACCCACCACGGTCTGTGGGTACCTTAGCCCTGAGTGTTTAGTTTTTAATTTCCTGTCTTGGCGCTGCAGGTTGCTCAGGCTCGCTTACTGCATACAGTAGGGTGTGGTGGTCATTAGGTTCACATTCATGCGCTGATTGGTCTTGTCATTTCTGCACCCACATCCTTATACTTGTCAGGTACCAGGGGTATTGTCATGTCATGGGCTGGTTGTCTGTCATGTTCTCTGGTTTTTACACAGCAGGGTTGTCCATATTCTTTCCACTGCAGGGTACCCATCACGTCTATGGGTTTGACAGATTGAGGTGATCGTTTTTAATTGGCTTGTTTCAGTGGCAAGTCTCCTCATCTGTTCTTGCGCTGCTCACACATTTCGTACAATACTCTTACGTTTCTCGTGCACTTTACGTTTCTCGTGCACTTACGTTTCTCGTGCACTTACGTTTCTCGTTCACTTTACGTTTCTCATGCACTTTACGTTTCTCACGCACTTTACGTTTCTCACGCACTTTACGTTTCTCACGCACTTTACGTTTCTCACGCACTTTACGTTTCTCACGCACTTTACGTTTCTCACGCACTTTACGTTTCTCACGCACTTTACGTTTCTCACGCACTTTACGTTTCTCACGCACTTTACGTTTCTCACGCACTTTACGTTTCTCCCAGGTTTTCTTTCGTGCTCCCAGGTTTTCTTTCGTGCTCCCAGGTTTTCGTTCGTGCTCCCAGGTTTTCGTTCGGGCTCCCAGGTTTTCATTCGTGCTCCCAGGTTTTCGTTCGTGCTCCCAGGTTTTCGTTCGTGCTCCCAGGTTTTCTTTCGGGCTCCCAGGTTTTCTTTCGGGCTCCCAGGTTTTCGTTCGGGCTCCCAGGTTTTCGTTCGGGCTCTCAGGTTTCTCTCGTTTTCATCAGTTCACGTTCTCGTGCAACCAGCGTTTCTTTTGCAGGTTGTTTTGTTCTTGCTGCCTCGGTTCTTATGCTGCTCACGTTTTCGTCAGATCGCGCTACTCGTCCAGTCATGTTCCTTCACGCAGCTCACGTTCCTGTCACAGGTTCTCAGTCAGCTCACGTTTTTCTCGCAATTTATGTTCCTGACCCAGTTGTGGGTCTTTTTCACGCTACCTTCAATTTCCTAGCTCTGTCCGGCCAGGAGTTGCGCAATAATAGGGAAATATTGGTAAGTCAGTCTGTTGCAGCTCCAGCAGCTTCTACTGGCTCAGGGGCTTTAGTGGATTCCGGAACCCTCGCTGTGCCTGGGCCGGTTTTAGTAGGCCCAGGTCTCGGACACAGAGGTCGGCGTCACGCCTTCTCTTCAGGTTCCAGCATTTGTGATGGATTAAGTTTCCTTTGGGCTGACGCATCGGCCTTGATCGATAAATCTTTGTTTTGTATTCCAGGTAGGCTCGTGACATGGCTTGGGATGTTTTGCAGGCTTTCCGGTCTAGGTTCTTAGTCCTGATGGTTGACATCCAGTTCCTATTTTTCTTTTCTATTTGGTTGTTTTTTTTTTTTTTTTTTGGCCTCTTCCAAACTCGTATCGGCCTACAGCACTATCGGGGCGCATCTGGTGGAGACTCAGCATTCCATGGTATTGGCATACCCCGATAGGCCTTTCTTCATTTTCTGCGCACTCCATTCAAGCCATCCTCAGGGATCCAGAAGAGTTGCCCTCCTGCTGTACTCGGCAGACTTCCCATCGTTTGTTAAATTCTTCATGACATATCCGACATGGTCTCCTTGTCGTTGTGAACCGGCTTGATGTTAAAGGCAGCGCTGTATCTGACCTTTATGGTTCCAAGGCCAGGGGAATTGCTCTTCTGGCCAGGGTCTTGCATACTTTTGGTCAATCAACTGGTTTGGCACCCCGGTCTTTTCCGTTACATCTGCATGCTCGCAAGACGCAGCATTCGGGAGGCGGCACGTCATCAGGATTCTTGGAGCCTGGCAAGGTGTGGGCCCGGTGTTGGTTTTAAACGAGCCCGTCAGTGCCACTTCTGATATACCCAGTGGGGTACCCGGTTGCCTTTTCCTAGTGCTCCCCTCTCTGCAGCTCTATGCATACTTCATTACCATCCCCTTTTGGATAAATCAGGTTCTGGACCCCAAAGCATACTTTGGCTATTTCATTCAGGATAGGAGCGGCTTCCGTGACTTTGCGCCAGGGGGTCCCGACCATTATCATTTGGTTAGGTGGAGGTCGTCTTGTTTTCTCTGGGTATGTCCCAGAGCCACTTTGGAGGTGCCATAAGCGTTTGTAAATTTCAGCAGTTTGAACGGCAATTCTGTTGGCAAGCTTTCATCCTACTGTGGTTATTTTTGGCCCCTTTTAGGCATACTGACCACGTGACCCCTGGCACACCACAGGTCAATGTTCTCATTTGCTCTTTGTTCCTTTCCCATACTATCCACAGATTGACTCTGAGTACAAACCGTCTTTGTTACATCTGTTTATATAAGTACAATAAAAAAAAAAAAAATGCTGATACTTCCAGAAATGTTTGAGTTGATACCTTTTTGTTCTCTCCCTCTTATCAGTTAGCATTGTTCCTAGCTATTCTTGGATCACAAAACCCCTTCCCTTTTGCTATGGTAAAGAGTAGAGATGGACTTGGGCGTGTTCGAAATCCCACATGCCCGATCCTGCCAGGAAGCCGACACTGCACACGGCTAATAACGGTCTGCGAGACATTTTCCAATCTGTGCGACTGCGGCCTGGGAAATGTCTCACTGCGTGTGATTAATGGTGTGCAGTGACAGTTTCCTGGCGAGATCGGGCATGTGGGACTTTGCACACGACGAAGCCCATTTCTAGAAAAGAGGGAGTGTTCTGTAGCCCTGTTCTAAGGTGACTTTGTTGCTTCTCCGTGTATGGTGAAGGGTGGCTGAGTGTGGTGAACCTTAGACACGTAAAAATTAGGGGAAAGAAGCTAAAAGAATAAAACTAATGCAGCCACTACATCTAAGGACTGATGATCTGCAATATATTACTTTTTAGTTCTTAAAGGGTGATCTTTGTGTTTGTGGAAGAAAGGCCATGTGGTGTTTTGTGCACATTGCAGCAAAGAACAATTTGTATGCACCCCGTGACACTAAAGTTGGCCATTAATGATTTTTTCTCTTTTAGTTAAGCCATAAAAATGAACACACGCCTCTATCCACACAAACAAGGTGACTCTCAGCTGTCAGAGTACACTGATCAGTGGGTGCTGATCAGTGGCTGATCTTACGATCAACTTCTGTCAAACAATTACACAGGGATCAAAATTCTGCCAGTTACTGCTGAACCAGCGGAACTTCGATCCATCTATAGCCAGCTTAAGGCAACACCACTCCAATGCACATGCATTGCAGAGCACCACAACACATGGTAATGCAAGGCATGTCACATTGCTTTTTGAGCGTTTTGGTGTGTTACCAGCCTTATACATTGAACTGAGCTGCCTAATGCAATGTACGTTTTAGGCCTCATGCCCACGGACGTTTTTACAGCCGCTTTTAGGAGCGTTTTTCACAGCTTAAAAGCGCCTCTACATGTTAGCCTATGGCCTCATGCCCGCCAAGGAGCTGTAAGTGGCATAGGCGTTTTTAAGCTGCAAAAAAAAAAAAACCCAGGACCAGCGCATTCTGAGGCTTCAGTGCTAGAGCTGTAAAGACGCTGGTAAAAGGTGTTAAGTACGTTTTTTTCAGGCCTCATGCCCACGGACGTTTTTTTTCTTCCCACAAATAGAGCTTTCTTTTGATGGTATTTGATTGCCTCTGTTTTTTATTTTTTGCGATATAAACGGAGCGAAAATTTTGAAAAAAAAAATCTAATAAACTCAATTTTAGCAAACATTTGGGCCAAAATGTATTCAGCCACATGTCTTTAGTAAAAAAAATGCCAATAAGCGTATATTTATTGCGCAAAAGTTATAGCGTCCAAACTAGAGTACATTTTCTGGAATTTACACGGCTTTTAATTTATGACTACCTATCTCATTTCTTGAGGTGCTAAAATGGCAGGGAAGTACAAAACCCCCCCAAGCTATTTGCTGAGAGGCATGTTGAGCCCATTTAATATTTTTTTTTTTAGTCCCAAGGGATTGAATAAAGACAAAAAAAAAAATAAAAAATTTTTTTTTCATAAAGTTGTCACTAAATGATATATTGCTCACACATGCCATGGTTATATGTGGAGATGCACCCCAAAATACATTTTGCTGCTTCTCCCGAGTATGGGGATACCACATGTGTGGGACTTTTTGGGAGCCTAGCCGCGCACGGGGCCCCGAAACCCAATCAACGCCTTCAGGGTTTCTAAGGGTGCAAATTTTTGATTTCACTCCTCACTACCTATCACAGTTTTGAAGGCCATAAAATGCCAAAATAGCACAAAACCCCCCAAATGACCCCATTTTGGAAAGTAGACACCCCAAGCTATTTGCTGAGAGGCATGTTGAGTACATGGAATATTTTATATTTTGCCACAAGTTGCGGGAATATTACAAACTTTTTTTTTTTTGCCCAAAGTTGTCACTAAATGATATATTGCCCACACATGCCATGGGCATATGTGGAATTACACCCCAAAATACATTCTGCTGCTTCTCCTGAGTACGAGGATACCACATGTGTGGGACTTTTTGGGAGCCTATCCGCATACGGGACCCCGAAAACCAAGCACCGCCTTCAGGATTTCTAAGGGCATAAATTTTTGATTTCACTCCTCACTACCTATCACTACCTATCACAGTTTTGAAGGCCATAAAATGCCAAGATGGCACAAAACCCCCCCCAAATGACCCCATTTTGGAAAGTAGACACCCCAAGCTATTTGCTGAGAGGCATGTTGAGCCCATTGAATATTTTTTTTTTTAGTCCCAAGTGATTGAATAAAGACAAAAAAAAAAAAAAAAAAAAATGTATTCAAAAAGTTGTCACTAAATGATATATTGCTCACATGCCATGGTTATATGTGGAATTGCACCCCAAAATACATTTTGCCACTTCTCCTGAGTACGGGGATACCACATGTGTGGGACTTTTTGGGAGCCTAGCCGCGTACGGGGCCCCGAAACCCAAGCACCACCTTCAGCATTTCTAAGGGTGTAAATTTTTGATTTCACTCCTCACTACCTATCACAGTTTCGAAGGCCATAAAATGCCAAAATTGCACAAAACCCCCCAAATGACCCCATTTTGGAAAGTAGACACCCCAAGCTATTTGCTGAGAGGCATGTTGAGTACATGGAATATTTTATATTTTGCCACAAGTTGCGGGAATATTACAAACTTTTTTTTTTTTGCCCAAAGTTGTCACTAAATGATATATTGCCCACACATGCCATGGGCATATGTGGAATTACACCCCAAAATACATTCTGCTGCTTCTCCTGAGTACGGGGATACCACATGTGTGGGACTTTTTGGGAGCCTATCCGCATACGGGACCCCGAAAACCAAGCACCGCTTTCAGGATTTCTAAGGGCATAAATTTTTGATTTCACTCCTCACTACCTATCACTACCTATCACAGTTTTGAAGACCATAAAATGCCAAGATGGCACAAAACCCCCCAAATGACCCCATTTTGGAAAGTAGACACCCCAAGCTATTTGCTGAGAGGCATGTTGAGCCCGTTGAATATTTTTTTTTTTAGTCCCAAGTGATTGAATAAAGACAAAAAATAAAAATAAAAAAAATTTATTCAAAAAGTTGTCACTAAATGATATATTGCCCACACATGCCATGGTTATATGTGGAATTGCACCCCAAAATACATTTTGCTGCTTCTCTCTGAGTATGGGGATACCACATGTGTGGGACTTTTTGGGAGCCTAGCCGCGTACGGGGCCCCGAAACCCAAGCACCGCCTTCAGGATTTCTAAGGGTGCAAATTTTTGATTTCACTCCTCACTACCTATCACAGTTTCGAAGGCCATAAAATGCCAAAATAGCACAAAACCCCCCCAAATGACCCCATTTTGGAAAGTAGACACCCCAAGCTATTTGTTGAGAGGCATGGTGAGTATTTTACAGCTCTCATGTGTTTTTGAAAATGAAGAAAGTAAAGAAAAAAAAATTTTTTTTTTCTTTTTTCAATTTTCAAAACATTGTGACAAAAAGCGAGATCTGCAAAATACTCACCATACCTCTCAGCAAATAGCTTGGGGTGTCTACTTTCCAAAATGGGGTCATTTGGGGGTGGTTTGTGCCATCTGGGCATTCCATGGCCTCCGAAACTGTGATTGGCAGTGAGGAGTGAAATAAAAAAATTACACCCTTAGAAAGCCTGAAAGCGGTGCTTGGATTTTGGGGTCCCGTACGCGGCTAGGCTCCCAAAAAGTCCCACACATGTGGTATCCCCGTACTCAGGAGAAGCAACAGAATGTATTTTGGGGTGTATCTCCACATATGCCCATGGCATGTTTGAGCAATATATCATTTAGTGACAAGTTTTTGTAAAAAAAAATATTATTTTTTTTTTTTTTCATTATTCAATCTCTTGGGACCAAAAAAAAAAATATTTAATGGGCTCAACATTGCTCTCAGCAAATAGCTTGGGGTGTCTACTTTCCAAAATGGGGTCATTTGGGGGGGGATTGAACTGTCCTGGCATTTTATGCACAACATTTAGAAGCCTATGTCACACGTCACCCACTCTTCTAACCACTTGAAGATAAAGCCCTTTCTGACACTTTTTGTTTACATGAAAACATATTTTTTTTTTGCAAGAAAATTACGTTGAACCCCCAAACACTATATATATTGTTAAAGCAAAGGCCCTACAGATTAAAATGGTGGGTGTTGCATTTTTTTTTTCCACACAGTATTTGCGCAGCGATTTTTCAAACGCATTTTTTGTGGAAAAAATACACTTTTTTTTATTTTAATGCACTTAAACACACTATATTGCTCAAATTTTTGATGAAATAAAAAATATGATCTTAGGCCGAGTACATGGATACCAAACACGACATGCTTTAAAATTGCGCACAAACACGCAGTGGCGACAAACTACATACATTTTTAAAAGCCTTTAAAAGCCTTTACAGGTTACCACATTAGATTCACGGAGGAGGTCTACTGCTAAAATTACTGCCCTCGATCTGACCTTCGCGGTGATACCTCACATGCATGGTGCAATTGCTGTTTACATATGACGCCAGACCAACGCTTGTGTTCGCCTTTGCGCAAAAGAAGGGGGGGCAGGGGTGCTTTTTTTTTTTTTTTTTTTAGTTTTTCTTTTTATTTAGCTTTTTTATTTTATTTTTAAACTGTTCCTTCCATTTTTTTTTTTCTTAGTTGTCATTTTTATTGTTATCGCAGGGAATGTAAATATCCCCTATGATAGCAATAGGCAGTGACAGGTACTCTTTTTTTGAAAAAATTGGGGTCTATTAGACCCTAGATCTTTCCTGTGCCCTCAAAGCATCTGACCACACCAAGATCGGTGTGATAAAATGCTTTCCCAATTTCCCAATGGCGCGGTGGGTATGCCCACCATTAGAATACCTCCCTTCATCCACCCACTTCTAATGATGGGCATACATGCACCATTTATATATGCCGAAGCATGGGGGGCATCCTCCCGCAAAAAAAGTTATGCCACGTACACATGGTCGGACTTTTTTCGACCGTATGTACGTGGCATTAGGAGCAAAATCGCTCCTCCGCCCTCTGCTGCCCCCATGCTTCGGCATATATGCTCTTTTTTTAACTGTGGTGGTGAAATCACCTCCTACAGCGTTGGAGTCGCGGCTTTATGTATCGTGGGAGCAAACGCTGTTGCTGTCAAGATAAATAAATCCACGCTGCAACTGAATGGCGTACCTGCTAAGCAAATAATGGTTAACATTAAAACAAAGTAACATTACAGTATAACAGTAAGACCTTACCATACCATACCTGCAAAGCAAATACCAAAAAAAAAACATAGTAAAAAATAAAACATTTTGTTAACGCAACCGGTGCCTAAAATATATATATGCCGAAGCATGGGGGCATCCTCCCGCAAAAAAGTTATGCCACGTACACATGGTCGGACTTTTTTCGACCGTATGTACGTGGCATTAGGAGCAAAATCGCTCCTCCGCCCTCTGCTGCCCCCATGCTTCGGCATATATGCTCTTTTTTTTAACTGTGGTGGTGAAATCACCTCCTACATAGTTGGAGTCGCGGCTTTATGTATCGTGGGAGCAAACGCTGTTGCTGTCAAGATAAATAAATCCGCGCTGCAACTGAATGGCGCACCTGAAAACAAAAAAATGGTTAACAATAAAACATACCTGAAAAGCAAGCATGATAAAACATAATAAAACATTGCAGAATAGAATAGAGTAAAAAAGAGCAACAATAGAGAGAGAACAATAAAACGACAACTATTTTTGGTTTTTTATTTTATATTTTTTTGGGGGTTTTTTTTTTTTTTGTACTTTTTTTTTTTTATTTTTATTTTTTACACTTTTTTTTTAAACTATAACTATAATTTTAACTGTAACGGTTGGGTCTCAAAATGCGATGGCATTCTTGAGACCCTGTAACTATAATTTTAACTGCAACGGTCGGGTCTCAAAATGCGATGGCATTCTTGAGACCCTGTGAAAGTGTATCCTAGCCTGTGAAATGCTGTACCCTACGCTAATACCTCACTAGTTCGTGGTAGCGTTCAAAGCATTCAATAACGCAGAGACCAGGATTGTCAGGACAGCGTGGACAATAATAACGGGTGTCACGCCTAAATCCGCGCTTGCTACAGACACGACATCTTCTTTGGGGGGCTCGTTGGGTAGGGGTACTCTGGAGGACATGAGGATAATGCCTCTCATGCAGCCGGCTTACTGCATTTGGTAGGGGATGGTGAGGTGTGGAATCGCCTGGATACAGGAGTTCCATGACAACCGCTCCCTGGAATTCAAGGAAGGGTAACGTCCCGCCTGAAGCTCCGTATAGCACATGAGCATTCAGCAAAGCCAATTGGAATAAATAAATAGACACTTTTTTGTACCAGCGTCTAGCCTTACGGACAACTAGGTACGGCGCCAACAACTGGTCGTTGAGGTCCACCCCCCCCATATTAAGGTTGTATTCGTGGATACAGAGGGGTTTCGTCACAACACCAGCCGCCGTACGAATTTGGACTGTCGTGTCTGCATGAAGGGAGGTAAGAACGAAAACATTCCTATTATCCCTCCACTTCACAGCGAGCAAGTTATTACACTTCAAGCAGGCTCTCTCCCCCAGCCTAAGACGGGAATCTACAAGCCGCTGGGGAAAGCCCCGGCGATTAGGTCGCACGGTGCCACATGCTCCAATCTGATGATCAAACAAGTGACTAAACAGTGGCACGCTCGTGTAATAATTGTCCACGTACAAGTGGTACCCCTTTCCGAATAAGGGTGACACCAAGTTCCACACTATCTTGCCAGCGCTCCCTATGTAATCTGGACAGTTCTCCGGCTCTACGTGACTATCTTTTCCCTCATAAACCGAAAAGCTCCACGTATAGCCTGTTGCCCTGTCACAGAGCTTGTAGAGCTTGACCCCGTATCTGGCACGCTTGCTGGGAAGGAACTGTTTGAAAGACAAGCGGCCAGAAAACTTAATCAGGGACTCGTCAACGCAGACAACTTGATTGGGCGTAAACAAGGCTGCAAAACATTGGTTGAAGTGGTTTATGAGGGGCCGAATTTTGTAGAGCCGATCAAATTCAGGGTCTCCACGAGGACGACAAAGTTCATTGTCACTGAAGTGCATGAACCGCAAGATCTGTTCGTATCGTGCCCTGGACATGGAGGCAGAGAACACGGGCATATGGTGGTGCGGTGAGGTGGACCAATAAGACCTCAGCGTCGGGAATTTGTGTATGCCCATGTTGAGGGAAAGGCCCAGAAAGGTCTTAAATTCGGAAACCGTAATTGGTTTCCAATCTCTGGCAAGGGAAGGCACTTGGGGATTAGCGGCGATGTGTTGACCAGCGTATATATTACTTTGGTCCACAATAGATCTATAGAGATCTTCCGTGAAAAACAGCGAATAAAAATCGGATGGCTTAAAATCAGCTGTTTCCACCTGAATACCGGGTTGGCCAGTGAATGGGGGAAGTACGGGTTCTGCAGAAGTGGTGGGCACCCAATCAGGATTGGCGAATTCTGCAGGAAGGACACTATGTGATCGACGGGCCTGCCTTTGTCTTCTTCTTGGTGGCAGCGGGACACTACTTGTGCTTGCCACCTCGCCAGCTTGAACTGCACTTATGGGACTCGCCACGTCACCAAGTGTTACTGCAGTGCTGGTTTGACTACGTCCAGGGTGTACTAGGCCGCTGGTGCTTGCCAGTTCACCAGAAGGAATAGCGGCGCTAGTACTTCTCTGCTCCATACGAGAGACCTGCGGTTCCTGCACCTCAACAACATCAGAAGATCGGGATCGGGTACGCCTGACCTTAGCAGGGACCACACCTTCGTCGCCAGAGCTATCTGTCATGGAGCCGCTGTCGTCTACTGGATCGTATTCTGAGCCTGATTCTGACAGATGAGTGACCTCCTCTTCACTATCTGACATACTCAGAAACAAGTAGGCCTGTTCACTAGTGTACTTGCGATTTGCCATTTTGGGCTCTAAATTTAGTAGTACACTAGTGAGATTCACAGGAAAAAAAGCTCCTAGGCTGCTGGCGAATGAATCAAAACGCTACCAAAAAAACTGTTAGCGATCGCAGGGATCAGGCCTGACTCTGCGAACGCTGCAGTTATGTGTGCTTAGTGTTTTGGAAGTGACAGTGATCGATCGATACTGCACTTGGGTGGGCTGGGCTGGGCTGGGCGGAGGGGGAAAACGCAGGTGCTAGCAGGTATCTGGGCTGATCCCGCTAACAATGCGTTTTTTGGAACCCTAAACTGCTGGGACGCTAGTATAGATCTGATCAGATATTGATCTGTTCAGATACTATACCACTAAGGGAGGTGTATGCTTTGCGCGTGGGTGTTTGCGGTACTGGCACTAACCTGGGGCGACGCAGACCTTATTTGACCCTAACACCTAATTGATATCACCCGCCGGGCGATCAGGGGGTTAAACCGATAGTTGGGTAATAAATGGCGGGTGCCCTGACAGTATAAAAAAAACAAGCTAACTAACCAGCGTCACCCGTAACAGTTATACGGTGATCACTGGTGAAAGGGTTTAACTAGGGGCAATCAGGGGGTTAAAACCTTTATTAGGTAATATATGGGGGTACCTGACGCTATATAAAAACCTGACGGGAACCTAAATAACTAAATAACTAACTGGCTAACCAGCGTCACCAGTGACACTTATACTGTGATCACTGGTGAAAGAGTTAACTCTAGGGGCAATCAAGGGGTTAAAAACCTTTATTTAGGTTGTAATATGGGGGTACCTGACCTATAAACCTATTTATAATCCTATATAAACCTGGCGGTTACCTAAAAAAAAAACTGGCTACCTAGCGGCACCAGTGACACTAATAGAGCGATCAAAAAAAACGATTGCTTAGTGACACTGGCAAAAGGGGGTGAAAGGGTTACCTAGGGGGCAATCAAGGGGTTAAAACCTTTATTGGGGGGGGTAGGGGGCTACCTTGGACCTAAAGGGGCCTAAAACTAACTGCCCTGACAGTTATTGCAGTCACACTGACACTAAATGCAGTGATCAGTAAATAAATGATCACTGCAATCAGTGACACTGTGACAGGGGGGCAGGGGGTGATCTGGGGGGTGATCAGGGGGTGACAGGGGGGTGAAATGTGTGCCTATGTGTGCCTGGTGTCAGTGTAGTGTTTGTGCACTTACTTGATGTCTTCTCCGCTCGGCGTCCCGGTCAGAAAGACCGACACGAGGAGCGTGACATCACTTCCCCTTGCCTGTGTTTACAATTACACAGGAAGGGGAAGGAAGCGGACGAATCCCATTGGCCAGAGCGATCGGGAGGGGGTGGCCAGAAACGACTGGCGTTACCTCGTCCCGCATCGCTTCTGAAGCCATCCCGACCGTCCCCGCCGGCGGAGGGGGGTCCGATCGGACCCCCCAACCGCCGGAAGAATGTCACGTACAGGTACGTGATTCTGCCTGTACGTGCCATTCTGCCGACGTATATATACAGGGGGCGGTCGGGAAGTGGTTAAACGCGATTTAACGAGGCTTAATGCTATATACACAGCGTCAAGCCTTGTCCGACATTTCTCTGCCTGTATTCTAAATCAATGGTTCCCTATGGGAGCCCGTTGATTTGAATGGAAGTCGCACCAGAATTCAGATCAAGATGATCCGACTTGCGGTGCGACTATTAATATAGAATATTAAAAGGGAACTCTGCCAAAATGTTAAGTTTTTTGCGTGAGGTTCCTCCCAAAGATCCATACCAGACCCTTATCTGAGCACGCAGCCCGGAAGTTCAGGAAAGGGGGGGGGGCGAGCGAGCGCCCCTCCTGGATCATACCAGGCTTAATGCCCTTAACATGGGGGGTGGGTGCTTCTGGGTAGGGGGAGCCCTGTGCCCCCCCCCCCCCACCCCAAAGCACCTTGTCCCCATGTTCATGAGGACAAGGGCCTCTTCCCTACAACCCTTGCCGTTGGTTTTGGGGGGCGTAGGCTGTCAAAAAAAGTCCTGCAAGCAGCTTCTTTGCAGCGCTTTTGGAGCGATGAATACACCGCTCCTAAAGTGCCCCTTCCCATTGAAATCAATGGGAAGCACCTGCAAAACGCTTGAAAAAGCGCATGCAAAGCGATTTTGGCAGTGGCGCTTTATGGGCACTTTTAACCCTTTATTTGGCCATTAACAGGGGTTAAAAGCGCCCTACTAGCGCTCGAAAAACGCTGGTAAAGCGCTGCTAGTTTAAGCAGCACTTTACGAGCGTCTTTCGGGTGCTGGCAGTGTGAAAGGGCTCTTAAAGCACTTGGGCTTTCACATTGGGATTGCAGATGAGGCTTCTTTCAAGCGCTTTACAGCCGCTTTTTTTAACGCTAAAGCGCCTGAAAAATGCCCCAGTGTGAAAGGGGTCTAAAACACTGACACAAAATGACCCTGATGCTAATTTAAAAAACAAACCCTGCCCAACACCTTTGACCCTGACTTTGATCTTTGACTTTTACTTAACCCAAACACTAACGTAGATCAAACCTTGATCTATGTATTTTTTATTTTTGTCCTCTCTGCAAGGAAAGAGAAAGATACATTGGATCTTTCCCCTCCATTCACAGAGAGCGAAAGATACGGGCGAGCTTCACAGTGACTGATCACTGTGGTAGCCAATCAGAGGCTACCACAGTGATCAGGTGACCCAGATCAGGACTTCCAGGTCCCGATCTTTAGCGTGGGGCCCGGGGCTCTCAGTGAAACCACGGTGCTCCCAGCACAAAGGGAGATACGCATATATACGGCCCATGGAAAAAAGCCTGGTGCAGTGGGGCCTCGTATGTTATGTCGGAGGGAAGGGGTTAAGGTAAAAAATGTTTAGGCATCAATTTCGGCCCCTCATCCGCCCCCTTTTTTACTTATGAGTCCTCATTCAATCCAATCCCACTGTCTGTGTTGATGGACGCAGCTGTAGGCTCGGGAGGGAGCACGCACGAGCACCCCCATGGGGAACAACTTCCCATGGGGGCATTGGACAGAGAGGAGGGGCCAGGAGGTTCAGCAGGAAACCTGGGAAGAGGAGGATCAGGGCCACTGTGCAATTCTATTGCACGGAGCAGGCAAGTACAGAGATGTTGTTTTTTTGTTTTTTCAATCCCTTTTAAAGAGGAAGTAAACCCTGATGGGTTTTACTTCCTCTTTTTTTCCCATGCAAAGTAAACGCATAATGGGCTAGTATGTATCGCATACTAGCCTATTATGTGGCACTTACCTGCAAATGAAGCCCACGTTGTCCCCGCTGGTGGCCGCATCAATTTTTGCCCCTCTTCCTTGTGGGACCACGGACTCCAGCTCTGTGACTGGCCTGAGTCCCGTGACGTCAGTCACGGCACTTGCAAGTTTAGAAACGTCACGGAGGGCTATTGATGTCAGCGCAAGCAGATATGGTGAATATCTCTTAAACCATGCAGGTTTAGGAGATATTTACACAGTACCTACAGGTAAGCCTTATTATAGGTACAAGTGGTGTAAATAGGCTTACAACCACTTTTAAAGCTGAACTTCGGGGCACAATAACTGTAAATAATGCATATTTCTCAGTAGTCACAAGAATATGCCAGATGTTTATGCAAACAGTTATTACCTAGTAACCATAGCACTGATATCACTGTGTTGCAGTTCTGCAGGAAGTTCCTGCAGAAAGACAACATTTTATGTGCAAGGGTGAAGAATTTTATCCTAGATCAAAATTGTGGTGCAGCTCACCAAATTAGCCAATTCGAGATTAAATATACATGGTCACGTATATGCTTATAAAAAAGGGATTTCGTTTTACCAATATTAACCACTTGCTTACCGGGCACTTAAACCCCCCTCCTATCCAGACCTATTTTTAGCTTTCGGTGCTCTCACACTTTGAATGACAATTACTCAGTCATGCAACACTGTACCCAAATGAATTTTTTGTCCTTTTTTTCCCAGAAATAGAGCTTTCTTTTGGTGGTATTTGATCACCTCTGGGTTTTTTATTTTTTGCGCTATTAATGAAAAGAGACCGAAAATTTTGAAAAAAAACGCATTTTCTTTGTTTCTGTGATAAAATTTAGGAAATTATTAATTTTTCTTCATAAATTTTGGCTACAATTTATACTGCCACATATCTTTAGTAAAAATAACCCAAATTAGTGGATATTATTTGGTCTTTGTGAAAGTTAGAGAGTCCACAAACCGTGGTGCGATTCATACAAAATTTATCACACCTGATGTACTGGTGGCCTATCTCATTTCTTGTGACACTGATGACAGATGGCACCGATACGTGGCATTGATGACAGGTGACACTGATAACAGATGGCACGTGACACTGATGACAGATGGCACTGATGACAGATGGCACTAATATGTGGCACTGATGACACGTGACACTGATATGGGACAGATGGCACTGGTGGCAGTGGGGACAGATGGCAGTGGGGGCAGATGGCACTTTATTTTATTTTATTTCTACTTACGGCTGCTGCAGCCGTTCATCTCGCCCTCCTCACACGCTGTCTGTGTGAGGAGGGAGAGCGGCGCTGAGAGATGATCTCATATGTTTACATATGAGATCATCTCCCATTGGACACGCCGATCGCGCTGTAAACGGCCGCTGTGATTGGCTGTTTACAGCGATCTGTGGTTGGCTGTGTCCAAGGGACACGGCCAACACAGAATTTCCCTGCTGCGCGCACGTGAGCGCGCACAGGGAACGAGAAAAGGGGAGGATGTCATATGACGCCCTCCCGGGATTGACTTCCGCGCCGAGGCCGTCATTTGGCTATGGCCTGATGTCTAGTGGTTAAAGGACCAAAGGAGTACTTCATAAAGGTACACTATGCCAGGAGTCTGGCAATTTGCCCAATGTTTGGGTTTCCATTGTTGGTCATTGCAGACAATGACATCATAACCACAAAATCTGTGGATAATATTTACATTTGCCACATGGGAACATACCCACTATAAACCACATAGCTTTGCCCAAACTAGTATAATAGCTTTTAACTAGATCTTTGATGCATTGAAATCTTCTAAACGTAATCGGAGTATGGTTTGATATACTTACAAACCACATCATCAGCCACTAACAAATTTCCAAGGATTTCTCGTATTTGTGATTCTAATAATAATTAATGAAATGACCATACACTGCTTTTCAGATTTTCCTCATAGTTTTGTACATATTACTGGACTTGCATTCCTTAACTTGTTGGACCTAAACATTTATCAACATCTCAATAGCTAACACTGTGTAATCAATTTTTTTTTCTCCTATTTCAGTTAAAAAAATGAAACAGTTTAGAGGCTTATTTCATCTTCAGTCAAAATTGTGTTTATTTCTTTTTAGGTGTGACTAGAGTGGGAAAGGATTAGAACCTGGAGGAGATATTCCTTTCTGCCCTGGTGACAACTTTTTGTCTTCTATTCTGTGTTAATTGCCAATGCAGTTTCTTAAACGTCCAAAGTGCAATAAATAGCTTTGCATACACTGTTTAGTTTAGTATATGTGCTTTAATGTGCAGCTTTTTTTGTGCTTCAAAGCATCACTTTTTTATACTTTAAGTTGCCACTCAACTGCATTGCACTTTGCAGGGTCAAGAACTGCAGAGTGACAGTGAGTATCCTGTTCCAGAATACTTTGTGCCCCATCATTTGGAACTTTTGAGAAGGCATGGGAAATCAAATACAGACTACCAGACCTGTTAGAACAAGTGGTGTTAAGAAAAGATGTCCTTCAGGTCTTTCCCTTTTTTTGTGTCCTAGAGACAGAAATAAGGCAAATAGGGTGCCCGTTGGGCACCTGTTATGAGAGCAGGACTGAAAATTAAGAGCAGGGAGGGTGAGGAAAGCAGCTTTGCTCCCAAGAGCGCCTCAAAAGCCCCCATGTCATTTATTCCATTGGACAAAGATGCTGGCGCTTTTTTATCCTCCTGCTGAAAGCCTCCACAAAGTCATCATTCCTGACCACTTACCCTGGAGTATTCTTTCCAAAAAAATATTACTGGTTGGTTTTTCCTCTCACTGACCAATAAATTTAAGGTATTTCCCTCCCAAGAACTAATAATGTAAAAATCACTGTTCCACACACATGGCCACAGCAATGTGTAGATTATGTTGTTCGTAGCATACGTTTTGACCACAGCTTTGTATTCGCTTTGTTGAATTTCCTGACAGCTGCAGTTTGTACGTCATGTTCTACATGTGTATAGAAAACATGTTTTGGGGTTTTGTTTTTATAATGTGATCCTTGTGACAATCTTACTTCTTGCACAGTAGTTAAGGTATATACAATATAAACCCTAGAAAAAATATATTGCAGCTTACTAGTCTTTAGATATGATGCATTCGTTTTCTTTTTTTTTAGCTTAAGTACATTTTCTGCAAGCACAGAAAAATGCATGTTGATCTTGTCAGAAATCTGTGTCCTGTGATCTGTACTGAAATCGCTTTATCCTCTGACCTACAAAAAAAAAAAAAAAAGTCCCTCTATGTAGTGAAATACAGGGGAGGAGGGGAGGTGTTTTTACTCCAAATTTAGTCCAAATGACAAGAGCAGCCTAGAGAAATACTTCTGCACCTCCATTGATACAGTGCAGTGAGCACTACATCCCCAGAACAGGAAATGTGTTATTGGCTAAATCAAAAATATAAAAAATTTAAGCCGCTCTCCAAAACATACTCTTCTTTCTGTGTTTGTCAAAAAAAATTGCATACAATGTATCCACTGAAACCAACCTCCCTTGACACGTTTCACCACTGCTGGCTTGCTCACAAGGATAGGGGCAGGATAGGGACCTATCCTGTAAGCAAGCCAACAGCAGTGAAACGCATTAAGGAAAGTCTTTTGACAATTATTAGGTACAGTAAGAAGAGCCAAGTTTTGGAGTTTGGCTTACATTTTTTATATTTTTGACAGAGTGAAGACAGGCTATGGTAGCCAGCACCCAGCTTGTCCGTGTGTGATGAAAGGAGCAAGTCTAGAGCAGAACCATATGTTTGGGAATATCAGCAAAATCAAAAAGTGAAAATAAAGGGAAAAAATATGCAGCTACCTCTTCTAAACGTTTAAGCTGCAATATAATAATTCTTGGGGGTTTAGATACAACTTACAAAATGTTTCCCCCAACATGAAATATTCTTGACATGTTCCTGTTGTACCATGTACTTGTATGAAAAAGTATCCTGTTTTTTTTTTTTCCTTTTCCTTTTTTTTTTTGTGTGAAATACTTGGTGTCTCAGCAAGTCACCCCCCCCCCCCCCCCGCTTTATTATTTCAAACTGAACACGCTAGGCATGAGAGCACATCTATCCCAGTGTTGTCAGTTTTCTGGCTGGTACTGGAGAACAGCCTGCCTGTGCGCTGGTGGTCAGAAATCTGCTGACACCACCCCCACCACAGCCATTCACAGGGAAGATCAGTGTTCTGCTGTTTCTCCGCTTCTAGCTCTCTAAGACCCTTATGCATCTGGGAACAAAGTTTGTGATCACCTACAAAAAAAAAAGAAAAAAGGTAAATGTTTTGCCTTTCATTTCTGTTTTAAACAGAGTTTTTGTATTTGTTCACATATACTTTTAAGGAGCATTTTGCAGTTACGAGGACTGTATGTGTGCAGTGTATATTGTGCTTAGACTGCATTTAGCCAAGCCAATATTAAGTGCAATCTGGCCAAGCACTGCTTTTGCCTCACTGCACTTTGCCTGACAACACCTGTGTGTGTGTGTGTGTGTGTGTGTGTATATGTATATATGTGTATGTGTATATATATATATATATATATATAGAGTAGACCCCTCACATTTTTGTAAATATTTTATTAACTTTTCATGTGACAACACTGAAGAAATTACACTTTGCTATAATGTAAAGTAGTGAGTGTATAGCTTGTATAACCATGTAAATTTTCTGTCCCCTCAAAATAGCTTGCCACACAGTTAAAGTCTAAACCGCTGGCAACAAAACTGAGTACACCCCTAAGTGAAAATGTCCAAATTGGGCCCAATTAGCTATTTTCCCTTCCCTGGTGTCATGTGACTCGTTAGTGTTACAAGGTCTCGGGTATGAATGGGGAGCGGGTGTGTTAAATTGGCTAAATTTGGTTAAATTCGCTCTCACTCTCTCATACTGGTCACTGGAAGTTCAACATGGCACCTTATGGCAAAGAACTCTGAGGATCAGAAAAAAAAGAATTGTTGCTCTACATAAAGACGGCCTAGGCTATAAGAAGATTGCCAAGACCCTGAAACCAGCACGGTGGCCAAGACCATACAGCGGTTTAACAGGACAGGTTCCAATCAGAACAGGCCTTGCCACGGTCGACCAAAGAAGTTGAGTGCACATGCACAGCGTCATATCCAGAGGTTGTTCCTTGGGAAATAGATGTGTGCTGCCAGCATTGCTGCAGAGGTTGAACGGTTGGGTGGTCAGCCTGTCAGTGCTCAGACCATACGCTGCACGCTGCATCAAATTGGTCTGCATGGCTGTCGTCCCAGAAGGAAGCCTCTTCTAAAGATGATACACAAGAAAGCCAGCAAACAGTTTGCTGAAGACAAGCAGACTAAGGACATGGATTACTGGAACCATGTCCTGTGCTCTGATGAAGATAAACTTCAGATGGTGTCAAGCGTGTGTGGGGCGGCAACCAGGTGAGGAGTACAAAGACAAGTGTGTCTTGCCTACAGTTAGGCGTGGTGGTGGGAGTGTCATGGTCTGGGGCTGCATGAGTGCTACCGGCACTGGGAGCTACAGTTCATTGAGGGAACCATGAATGCCAACATGTATTGTGACATACTGAAGCAGAGCATGATCCCCCTCCCTTTGGAGACTGGGCTGCAGGGCAGTATTTCAACATAATGACCCTGAACACACTTCTAAGAGGACCACTGCCTTGCTAAAAATAAAAAGCTAAGGGTAAAGGTGATGGACTGGCCAAGCATGTCTCCAGACTGAAACCCTACTAAGCATCTGTGGGGTATCCTCAAACGGAAGATGGAGGGGCACAAGGTCTCTAACTTCCACCAGTACCATGATGTCGTCATGGGGGAGTGGAATAGGACCCCAGTGGCAACCTGTGCAGCTCTGGTAAACTCAATGCCCAGAGGGTTAAAGGGGTTGTAAACCTTCAAGGTTTTTCACCTTAATGCATTCTATGCTGTACAGCAGCAGTCCCCAGAGCCCCCTCCCCCCTTTACTTACCTGAACCCAGCATGATTGGATAGATTGATAGGGACGGGCCGAGTCTTGCTGTCTGTGCCAATAGATGCAGCAGCAGGACACGGGAGCGTGCCCGCACGAGTGCCCCGAGGGAGAGCTGCTCTCTAATTGGGCACTCGAAAAGAGGAGGAGCCATGAGTGCTGCTGAGGGACCCCAGAAGAGGAGGATCAGGGCTACTCTATGCAAAATCATCTGCACAGAGGAGGTATGACTTTTTTTTTTTTTTTTTTTATTATTTTAACGAAACTTTACATAACCTTTAAGGCAGTGCTGGAAAATAACGGTGACCACACAAAATATTGACACTTTGGGCCCAATTTGAACATTTTCACTTAGGGATGTACTCACTTTTGTTGCCAGCAGTTTAGACATTAATGGCTGTGTGTTGAGTTATTTTGAGGGGACAGCAAATTTACACTGTTATACAAGCTGTACACTCACTACTTTACATTGTAGCAAAGTGTCATTTCTTCAGTGTTGTCACATGAAAAGATATAATAAAATAATTGCAAAAATGTGAGGGGTGTACTCACTTTTGTGAAATACTCAGTGTGTGTGTGTGTGTGTGTGTGTGTGTGTGTGTGTGTATATGTATACAGAGGGTCCTCAGCAACTGTTTTCTGTCGCTTTAAATGTTAACTGCTGCCTTAGCTATAAAGAATAGTTGGGCCACTCCCCAGCATCTGCTCAGAAAAGTTGTAGCCCCTCCCCTTCTGCTCCCACCTCTATTCATAGAACTCATCTAACTAAAATGCCTCAATGCATTGCGTACTGTTAATGGCCATAGAAACAGTTGAAAAACATGTCTCCCCTGCCCATTCACAGTATGCAATGCATTCTGGGATTGCAGTTAGCAGAGTTCTATGAATGTAGGCAATAACAGAAGATGAGGGGGGGTCACAACTTTTCTGTGTAGCTGTAACTTTTACAGCACCAGACGATGGCCACTTAGGAAGCTATTCATTGGCTGCGAGAGAGGGACGCATGGGAAGAAACACACACATGCAAGTAATGAAATACAAACATAACCAAACGAGACTTCAGTTTTAACTTTACCCCAGGAGTGTCTTTGTAAGTTATCTATTTAAATATCTAACCTCAACAACCTGTTAAGTAATATGGTATGCTGAGGCGGTGTTATGCTTCTGAACAGTAAGGAACATATGCTGTGAATGCTGAAATCCACTTTCTGTAAACCACTTGATTTCTTTTTCTTTTATTACACTATTTGTGCATTTATTAGGCAATTGCTGTTCCTCAGGTTTCATTTTATTGTTAAAAAAACTAACTATGAAAAAAAATCAGGAAGACCATGATGGACAAAACGTTTCAGGCCTTCATGAAGGTATCCACCAATTGTGGACGAAGTGCATGACTATGGACCTGGAGGCGCTTCAGGCAGGTTCCTCTTCCTACTTCCAGAGGCCCTACGCTTCTGTGTGAATGGGCTGGAAATTGCTGTTCATTTTCTAGTTAGGCTGCTTCTTTGAGGACATAAGTTAACAAGCATGAGCTTAACATGCATCTCTGAACGTTTAATTATTATGTATATTATGTATGTATAATGTATAATGAGCAGTAGTGCTGTATTTAGCATTTATTGCACATTGGCATATAATGTTTACCAATGGTCACATGTGCTTTTATTGTGCATTGCGAAAGTATAGTGAAAAGCTAGTGGAAAGAGCTAAGTTGCCATCACTGGAGCAGGGCAAACGTGGAGGCAAGTTTGCCAATAATGTATATAATGCTTGTATATTGCTAGTGCGACCGCCTATCCCCAGTTCTGCTTTAATACGAAGTCTATAAGCAAAACCAGTTAGAGAATAAGTTCACCTTTTAAAAAAAAAAAAAATAATGAATGCACATCTTTTTTTGCAGGTAAAAAAAATGTGCATTTATTTATTTTACTTGGAACACGATAAGCATTGCTGATCGTGAGTGCCATACAGGACTACTGAAGACTTTCGGTGTACCTGTCTGCTCGCACCTCGTATGAGCAGACATACACACTGACAGGAAAAGACAATGAACTACCAGAGCACCAACAGCACCCTGGTAGTTCATTTAAACTACAAGCCAACACCCGCAACGGCTGTCAAAACTTGTAGATTCCCATTCACAGAGAACTGTGAATGAATGACTTGGCTGGGTGGGCATAGCCCTGCACAGTCACATTATTTTCAAACAGTGACAGTGGGCACCCAGAGAACATGCCTGCCCGCTGTCACTGGGGAGAGGCTGCAGCTGCTGGAACATGTTACATGTTTCACCCTAAATACAGGTAACATGTTCCAAAAGGTGAACTTATCCTTTAATTTCCAATTTTCTTTTGCTTGAGTGATTAAATGTCCTTATATCTCTCACATTTGTACAAATTTCACCATTTTAAAGGGTGTCTTTAAAAATTCTTCTGATCCTTAATTATTTATGTTTTGCAGGCAGCAAAGTGTCAGGATCTTCAATACAAGAATCTGAAGGGACCATAAACTCGCAGGATGTTAATGCAGTGAACGCTTGAATTTTTTATGCATACCTACCTCACTTTATGTGCTTTGTTTTGCACAGATATTGGAGGAGATTTGTCAACTTTGACACACAGCAAGGCAACACAAACTAAGAGCATTGGTACATTTTATGGGACAAAATTGCAGTTAAATTTCTAAATTACCTTCTTACCGCTTAAAACTAGCACTGTGAATATAAAGAGTTCCCTGTTGCTTCTTTAGGGTTAAGTAGAAAATTGTTAGTGTATTTCCACTTTTGCATCCAAATAGGAATAACACCTACTTTGTAGCATATGTTTTATATGTTCCCATTCACATAGCATAAAAACATAAAACGTTTTTAATTGGCTAAACTTCATACCTAATGTAATGTTAGGGAGGGGTTGTTGCGTTATTGTTTCCCCAATAAACTCTGTCTGTGATGTGTTAGTAGATCTCCTCTATTCGTAAACCCACCCTTTGATAGGTGCAATATAAAGATCCCACAACTTCCTTGTAAATTAATGAGGGGAAACTAACTCTTGCCACACTTTTTACTGAAATGGTTTAGAATAGTTTGCAGTGCTGTGTGTCTTACCCTGTTCCAAAGAAAAAAAAAATAAAAAAAAAAAAAAAAATATATATATATATATATATATATATATATATATATATATATATATATATATATATATATATATATATATATATATATATAAATATAAATTATGCTGTGTGAATGTGAACAAAACATAACAAAATTTGACTGCACAAATAGAAAAAAAAAAATCTGAAGGTATTTGCAAAGCTGCAACAGTTGACTGTCGAGGACTAGAGATGCAGGGTTCAAAATCACGCACAAAAAGTAATGTATAGTCTTTAATGGAAGGCAGGTTGATTTGCACCATAAACTGTATGTGCCTAATGTTGCTGTTAACTTGCTTGATTCATTGTAAAATTTATTTTATGAAGAGATTCTTATTGTTGTCCTTTCTATGTATTAGCATTCCTTCTTGTTGTGCAATAACCTGTAAACAAAACACAAAAAATCTAAAGCATCTCTACAAGATGGAATGGATAAATATTTTTTCTGGAGATATACAAATGTTTTTTTGTGATGAAATGGCTGTGAACCAAATCAGCTCATGAGAGGAGTTGGCAGGACACCTTGAATATATCCCTGTACACCCTGGCAGAGTGCAGCTTCCAAAAGTCCTATGCTTATAAGTATTCTGTGAGTTACCAGCACTTGTGTGTGGATGGATTGTGAGTGGTTATCAGCAATGATAGAGGAGCAGATAACTTCCCTAATATCTTTACAGATCATTCAGGTCAATTATACCAAATGTATATAGCAAAAGAAAAGTATTCAATTTGCATTGTGGCATTTTTAGTCTTTAGAGTCGTGGCACAGTGTGACCGAGTCTCTGAAGGCTCATGCTGTATGTAAGCCTTTGGTCGTGGTGAGGCTAGTGTGGAATGTGAATCTTGAGACTGAACTCTATGTACTGAGTTAACCAGATTGCTCTCCAGGCCTGGCACAGCCTTTGAGGTAACCCAGTTTATCCAGAGGAATTGCATAGTAAGAACAGCTGCACTGAAGCAGTGTGGGATAACTGGTACCTCTTGAGCGTAATTAAAAAAATTACTGTAAACCTACAATCATAACAGTCAAAGCTGAGGAAGTGGAGTACTGAAGTCATCTGCTGGATGGCATTTTACATGTGTGCGCTCTGTGGTCTTTCTCCCACTAGGCATTGTGCATGTGTGCGCTCTGTGGTCTTTCTCCCACTAGGCATTTTGCATGTGTGCGCTCTTTCTCCCACTAGGCATTTTGCATGTGTGCGCTCTATGGTCTTTCTCCCACTAGGCATTTTTGTATATGTGTGCTCTGTGGTCTTTCTCCCACTAGTCAACCTAGAAGAAGCAATTTACCGCATCTACTCCTGCTTTTGAAATGCTTTGTGGATTAACCACTCTCCAATCTCCTTCCACTGCCGGCTTACAATGACTTGGTCACCTCCGGCACCCTACAACCCTTTTCATCAGTTGTGTGGGTTTGTGCATAATATGGACCTATTTTATTTTTTATTTTACATTTTCTTTTTTTTTTTGATGAGGGAATAATTTCCACATAGGTGTATGTTACACATGAATGGTACAGTATAAAATACCAGGTAAGCCCTCTTGGAGGCCTACCCATCCATTATATAACAAAATTACAGTTAGCCACCTTATAGACGATCGGCAAAAACATGGAAGTCAAAAACAATTAACCCAAGAAAGGAGTTACTACTTAAAGTATGGAATGTAAATGTCGTATGAGTTTGCCAGTCCAAGTTCAAAGTCCAAAAATTTTGATTTGCAAGTAGGGATGAGCCCGATATTCGAGTCGAACGTAAGTGTTCGCCCGTTCGCCAAATACCGAACATTATGGGGCGTTCACGGGAAATTTGCGCACCCACGGAACGCACCATAATGTACGGCGAGACATGGTAAGCTGCTGATTGGCCAAAGCTTGCACCTGACCTGAATGCTTTGGCCAATCACAGCGCACTCTGCTGTGAGAGCCATGATTGGCAGGGTGCCTTTCGCTAATCATGGCTCAGGGGGCTGAGTCCACGCCCACACTATGTAAGGCTGCTTACATGGCAGCCGTACATAGTTTTATGAATGAGAGCAGCAAAATGACATTTGTAAAGTAAAAAATGTCACTTAAAACTGCTTGCGGCTGTAATGTATTGCCGGATCATGGCAATATAGATAAAAATCATAAAAAAAAAAAATGACATGGGTCCCCCCCCCACAGTCCATTACCAGGCCCTTTGGGTCTGGTATGGATACTAAGGGGAACCCTGCGCCAAAATAAAAAAATGGCTTATCGGATTCTGGTAGCCCCTTTTGACATTACGTGATGTCAGAAGGTGGTGGAGTCACCTGTTTACGTCACCGAGTGGGCCCACCCTCGGCTATATAACATGGGATGTGGAGTTTTTTTTAAATAAAGGACTTGTCCCAAATTGTCTACTGTAATTTTTCCCATTTTGACACTTTTTGGTGAATGTCTAGGGGTACAATGTACCAGATACCCATTCACATAGGGGGGGGGGGGGGATCTGGGGTCCCCGGGCAAGGCTTGTGGTGGGGATGAGGCCCTTGTACCCAACATGGGGACAAGGTGCTTTTAGGGGTACCCCAAAGCACCCTCCCTATGTTGAGGGCATGTGGCCTGGGTACGGTTCAGGAAGGGAGGCGCTCTTTCGCCCCCCCCCCTTTCCTGCGGCCTGCCAGGTTGCATGCTCGGATAAGAGACTGGTATGGGGGAACCCCTATGCCATTTTTTTTGGGTGCAGGGTTCCCCTTAATATGCATACCAGACCTGAAGGGCCTGGTAATGGGGTGGGGGGGGGACCCATGCCCTTTTTTTTTATGAATTTTATTTATATTGCTAGGATCCAACAATCCATTACAGCCATGAGCAGTTTTAAATTACATTTTTTCCTTTTAAAATTTTTATTTTGCTCTGGTACTGTTCTAAACACGGGAAAGATGCGCTACTTTACAGGCATACTGAGGACACCCCCCGGCACGATATTTAAAGGAATATTTCATTTTTATTGTTTCAATTTAACCACTTGACCACTGGGCACTTAAACCCCTTTCCTAACCAGACCAATTTTCAGCTTTCAGTGCTCACAATTTGAATGACAATTACTCAGTCATGCAACATACCCATATGAAATTTGCATCCTTTTTTTCACACAAATAGAGATTTCTTTTGGTGGTATTTAATCACAGCTGGGTTTTTTATTTTTTGCGATATAAATGAAAAAATTCTGTAAAAAAATAAATACATTCTTCTTTCTGTTATGAAAAATTACAAATTTGCAAAATTTTATAATAAATTTTGGCCAAATTTTATACTGCTACATATCTTTGGTAAAAAAATAATCCAAATCGGTGTAGATTATTTGGTCTGTGTGAAAGTTAGAGTCTACAAGCTATGGTGCTAATCACTGAAAATTGATCACACCTGAAGTACTGATGGCCTGTCTCATTTCTTGAGACCCTAATAAGCCAGGACAGTACAAATACCCCCCAAATTACCCATTTTTGGAAAGTAGACATTCAAATGTATTTAGAAAGAGGAATGTTGAGTCATTTGAAGTTGTAATTTTTTTCCCACAATTATTTGCTAAATCAAGATTTTTTTTTAGTGTGTTATATTATGAGGTAATTATTCACACACGGCATATGCATACTACAAATTACACCCCAAAATACAATGGCATATGGGTATGAGTATGGCGATACCGCATGTGTGAGACTTTCACACACCATGGCCACATACAGAGGCCCAACACGACGGGGAGCACCATCAGGCATTCTAGGAGCATAAATTACACATCTAATTTCTTGACTACCTCTTGCACTTTTGAAGGCCCTTGAGCACCAGGACAATAAAAACACCCAAAAAATTACCCCATTATGGAAAGAAAACACCCCAACGTATAATCTGAGGTATATTGAGTCTTTTAAACGTGTCCTTTTTGGAAAATGTGGAAAGAAAATGAAAACCCTTTTTGTTTTTTACACAAAGTTGTGAATTTTTACAATATTTCTAACACATGTACCGGGCAAAAATTTACCCCCCAAAATAGATTCTCCTACTCCTCCCGAGTATAACGATACCATATGGGAGAGATGAACCAGACATGACACTGGTTTGTTTACAAGTGATCGCTCCGTCATTTGTAGGAGCGATCGCGTGGTAAACTGCCGCTATCAGCGGTCACGGATATTCCCGGGTGTGCACCCCAGGGGGCGTGGGAGCAAGATTCTGGGAGGATGTCCATGGACGCCCTCCCAGAATAAGCCAACCGCGCTGCAGCTGTCTTTCGGCTATGGCCCGGTTGGCATGTGGTTTAAGCTTTATTAAAATCACTGCTCCTGAAAAAACTTCAGTTTTTAAAACTTGTTTTGCATTGATGTATGTCCCCTGGAGCAGGACTCAGGCCCCCAAACACTTTTTATGACAATAACTTGCATATAAGCCTTTAAAATTATCACTTTTGATTTTTCATGTTCGTGTGATAGACTTTAACAGTGTTGGCACACATTTTTTTCCTGTTCGCAAGTTCTGGTGCGAATTGAACCTGGGGGGTGTTCGGCTCATCCCTGTTTGCAAGGTATACCTATATTTTCACCATCATTTTGAGACCAAATAGAAATTGAGGATGAAATGGGATCTTGACAAAAAGACGAATTTCATAAAGCGAAGGCTAAAGAAGTTGAAAAGGCGGCAAGTAAAAAAATAGAAATGGAGAAATGAAGAGAGAACAGAAAAAGGGGGTGCTACATAGTGCAAAATGTTTTTTTATCCACTTCATCACTTTCACCCCCCAGGCAAATTTTCAGATTGCAGCGCTGTCACACTGACCATTACTCAGGCATGCACCACTGTACTAAAATTAACATTTTTTTTTTTTTTTTTAGAGATAGAGCTTTTGTTTGGTGGTATTTAATCACCACTCTGTTTTTATTTTTTGCTATATAAATGAAAAAAAAAAACTAAACAAAGTGTTTTTTTAGTTTGTTATACATTTTTGAAAATAAGTAATCGTCAAAAATTTAGGACAAATTGTAATCTACATTTCTTTGGTAAAAATAACCAAAATCGGTGTATATTTAGTGTGTGTGAAAGGTAGTCTAAAAGCTACAGTACATATATTTGAAAATTGATCAATCCTAATGTACTGACGGCCTAGCTCATTTCTTGAGGCCAGGACAGTACTAATACCTCCTAAATGACCCCTTTTTGGAAAGTAGACTGCTCAAGGTATTTAATAAAAAGTATGGTGAACTTTTTATGGTTGTAATTTTTTTTCCAAAGTTCTATTGAAAATGAAGAAATTTAATAAAATTTGTATTTGTTTTCACAAAATTGTAATTTTAACAAGTTATTTCTCATACATGGCATAGGCATACTTGCAATTACACCCCAAAACACATTCTGCTACCCCTCTCGAATAAGGAAATGTGAGACTTTTTCATAGCCTAGATGTAGAGCTGCACGATTAATCGTTAAAAAAATCGCAATCTCGATTTCAACCCCCCCTCACCATCTTAATCGGCCATTTCTGCGATTCTATGTAAATAGCGCAGAGCCGAAATCCAAAAAAAAAAAAAAAGCCATCCTCAGCGCTGAGATAGAATAGATGCAAAGTATCTTTTAGTTCTTTTAGATCAAAGGGAAGAACTTCCGTCTGTAAATGAGGTCAGTTTAATCACTTAAAAAAGAAATGGGGTTTGGTCAATATGTTTTAACAAATAAATTGGGAGAGTTAGAGAGTGTGTGCCACATCCGATAAAAAATGGAAGAACAATAAAGGGTTTTCCCCTAGGTTGAGGACTTTCATTTGGCACTACTACACTTTCCCATAGAAAGAAAGTACAAAAATGTATTAATATCAAAAATTTATTTATAAATCATAATAAATAAAAAATGAAAACAGTAGGAAAGTTTTGACATATTCACAAAAATAAAAATAGAAATTGCATCAATTGAATAAGTAGTTTACTATATGACATTGAACCAGACGCGTTTCGGAGATCCTCCTTTTTCAGTGGTCGCGGTGTCGAAAATATAGTTTAGTTCTAAATACAAGAAATATATACAAGATTATAGCATAATAGGGTACATTATGGAGAAAATGCCTATGAGGAAATTGTACAACAAAACAGTATTCCAAAAGGATATGTTCAGAGAGTCTAATACAGACAATTAGTGATGTATATTTAAACATATTGGTATACAAGTATTAGTAGGAAATGATGTTATACAACTTACATGTGTATTGATGCGTTAGTGGAGTAGATGTTTCATCTGGATTTAAAAACAATGCATGGCAGAGGCGCAGCTAAAGATGTTGGGTCAGGGCTAGGTATTTTGATATCCAAGAACTTTTATCTCCCGTAAGTTGTTATCATTCAAGGGGTGAGAGGTCACTAGACCGGAAGGAGAAAGAAATATCGGAGAGCCCAGGGGTTATATAGGGCTTTAATTAGAGACCATAACACGCCGTTTAAAGAGAGACAGAACACATGGAAAAAAGTGTGGGGCTGCTGAGGTCGACAGTTAGTCTCGAAGTCCTCTATGAAAGAAAGAAAGAAAAAGTTTCAATACAATAAAACGAATTTATTTATATTTGAAGTTTTGTTTGTAACAACTTTTATTTTCACCGTAAAAGTTATAAAAATAATAATAACTCACGTCTACGGGGTATGTTGTCTGTATGGTAGCCTGAGAATACAGCCTGTGTGTAGCTCACCTCTCAAATACAGTGGTGTCGTCTGCAAGGGGAGGAGGCCATAATAAAATATACATATATATCTTCAAAAAGTGCCATTTATTATATAGGGCACATTGGATATTATATTCGAATTTTAATATTAAGCAATTTAATCACTTAAACCTTTTTCTGACACTTGTTCCTTACAAGTTAAAATCAATTTTTTGCTAGAAAATTACTTGGAACCCCCCAAGCATTGTATATATTTTCTTAGCAGAGACCCTACAGAATAAAATTGTGGTCGTTGTAATATTTTATGTCACACTGTATTTGCGCAGCGGTCTTTCAAACACAAATTTTTGGGGGGAAAAGTACACTTCAATGTATTAAAAAAAAAAAAACTATAAAGTTAGCACAATTTTTGTGTATAATGTGAAAGTTGATGTTACGCCCCGAGACTCTTGAGAATCGTGATCTTTATTCTAAGGTAAAAAAATTGTCATTCTCGTTTTAGCCAGAATCGTGCAGCTCTACCTACTGTATATGTATAGAGGGGTCCAAAATCCAATGAGCACTTTTGGGCTTTCAGGGGGGCATACATTACGGAATGTAATTTCCTTGACCCCATTTTCAAAAGCAAACACCCTATCGTATTTTCTACAGGTGATACTCGAAAAATTTGAATATCATGCAAAAGTTCATTTATTTCACTAAGGCAACTTAAAAGGTGAAACTAATATATGAGACTCATTACGTGCAAAGCAAGATAGTTCAAGTGGTGATATGTCATAATTGTGATGTTAATGGCTTACAGCTCATGAAAACCCCAAATCCACAATCTCGGATGGCTCTGGTGACGCCATACTGCTGTGACAGTGGAGCAGGTGTGGCTGAATCAGGGCACTGACGATGGCTGCACTGGTGTGGCTTATCAGGACACTGATGCCGCTGCACTGGCATGGCTTATCAGGACACTGATGAGCCTGCACTGGCGTGGCTGATCAGGACAATGATAAAGCTGCATTCACATGGCTGATTAGGATAATGATGAGCCTGCTCTGGTGTGGTTGATCAGGTTGCTGATGAAGGCTGCACTGGCTTGGTTGATCAGGACACTGAGACGGCTGCGCTGGTGTGGGTGCACTGGGGTGTTTCACAGACCACTCCCACACAGCCACGTGTTTTTAAAATTGTGACAGATCCTGATTGTCGGTGTCCATCAAACATATTACTGAGAATTTATGGCATTATCCTGTGCTTTAATCAACCCCAAGAAAAAGATTTTACAGTAAGTACAAAATTCCTTTTTTTTTTTTTTTTTAGCATGATGCAGCATGAACAATACAATTGCATACAAAATGCAGCTGATTTTTAATGATGGAAATGATGAAGAATAAGAACATTTATGTGAATTAAGATATTAATTTATTTGATATTGTCTGCTCATATGGCAGATTGTCTCATATGAGATGCCGACTTGATTTTTGATTGCTATCAGAACCCTTGATTTTGTATTTCTGGCATACAGAAAATAAAATGTTTGGGATACTTACTGTCACGTTCTCATCTTTTTATTTCCAAGGTTAAATTTTATCCCAGGCTATACTAAAAGTTAGTAATACAAGTAACTGTTATTATATGCACATATGTTCTGATTGCAGGTCTTGCAGAATATGCAGTCAATAGCAGCCCTAATTATACATGCAATATTTTTACAGCAGCATATTTATTCCAATAAAATAATTTTTTGCCATGCAACAAAATCTTTAAACGCATTACAAAAATAAAAAAAAATACAGCAAAACTAGATATAAAGAGAACTGTCTGACATGCGCTAGCATCAAATAATTAACATACCCCTCAGAACATTCGTGCATGCATGTGCAATGAGTGACATTGGCAATATAAAATAATATATGACAAGAGCAATTGCTAGTCAAATGATCATATATTCAAAACAAAAAGTCCCCTTAAGTGATAAAGCACCAGAAACCACTGCGATGCAAATAACCACTGCGATGCAAATAACCACTAGACTTCCAAAGTGCAATAGTGTCTTCTGAAGTTTTGCCTTCACCACAGATTTCAGCAAAAGAAAAAGCAGAAAGATACCTCCATAGTGTAAAACTGTTTATTTAAAAATGTAAAAAATGAAAAGCCAAGTGGCTCCTTACCTTAGCAAGTGCCCGACCCGGCACTGGGGCTGTTAGCTTGTCAGATTATGAGACGAATCTCGTGGTTTGCCGCTATTGCGGCGTGCGTTCCACTCCGTGCAGCCGACAACCAGGAGACCGGATATTTTGTAAGTAAAACGTGACCAGGTACCGCCTCGACGTCTGTTTCGTATTACACGTCTTCAGGAGACGTACCTGGTCACTAGGGTCTACGTTTTTTATAAAGAGGACTTTTTGTTTTGAATATATGATCATTTGACTAGCAATTGCTCTTGTCATATATTATTTTATATTGCCAATATCACTCATTTGCACATGCATGCACGGATGATTGAATAGTCTATATGGTATTTGCTATACTTATATATTTTTTCACACTGTTGTGGCACAATTTATAATTAATTGTAATAATTTTTTTGTATTTATATATATTTTTTTGCAATATTGTGGTATAGGTAACCAAATATCACCAGTTTTCTGTTTAGTAAATTAATGGTATATTAGCGCCCCTATTGTCACTTTTCTCACGGTATCTAGGATCACATGATTCTTTAAGTGAGCAGCTTTCCAATCTTAATAGATTTTTCATATATATTATTTTTATTTGTGGCGCAGAGTTTTTCTGTCAGTTGATATTCAATTGGCCTTTTCGCATACCCATCAGAACACCAAAATCTGAAAAATCTTTAAGAGGAAAAGCTTTCCTGAGACCTCGGAAGACTAGATGGCGCTGAAAGATGAGATTCAACAGTGTGCTCACAACAAGATAAACATTACACTGAGCTTTCTGAAATAGATTATTTTTTGGAATCAAAAGCTCCACAATAAATGAGTAGGGAGAATTCCCTTAAAAGACAACTTTTCTTTTCTGTTCTCACCTGTATCTATTGAACAACTAGAACATGGGATCACAAAAAAACTTTTAAATAGCAGGGTCTTTCCAGATATACAGTTTTAGGCAGATGTGACGAAATTATGTAAAATAAGAATACTTTCAAAAATATATTTTAATTGTTTATTTTGATCAATTCACAAAATGCAAAGTGCGCGAACAGAAGAAAATCTAGGGATTTTTTTAGGATTAGAGATAGGTGTATGATTAACCAATCATTCCGAGCAAGTGCGCTAATCATCAATTTCATATATAGGTAGAAATACAGTTTTTGACTTAAATAAGAAGCAGCTGTTTAGGAGGCCTAATCTGAATGAGGATCAACCAAACTCTGCTACTAAGGTGTGGTTGTGGAAGGCAGTTTCATGTCACAGGTCATACACTATGGCAGATGTACCATTCAAGCTCTTTTGAAGAAGCACAAAGAAATGGGCAATGTCGAGGACTGTAGATGCAGTGGTAAGCCAATGAAACTTATTACAGCAGATGAAAGACACAGGGGGTTATTTACGAAAAGACAAATCCACTTTGCACTACAAGTGCACTTGGAAGTGCAGTCGCTGTAAATCCGAGGTGGACATGCAAGGAAAAAAAAAAAAAACATTTTAGCTTGCACGTGATTGGATGATAAAGTCAGCAGAGCTTCCCCTCATTTCAGATCTACCCCTCAGATTTCTAGCGACTGCACTGCACTTGGAAGTGCACTTGGAGTGCAAAGCAGATTTGCCTTTCGTAAATGACCCCCACAGTGCTTACTTCCCTTCAACATCGGATGGTGTCCAGCAGTGCCATCAGCACAGAACGGGAAATTCAGGGACCCAGGTACACCCATCTACTATACGGAGAAGTCTAGCCAGAAGTGGTCTTCATGGAAGAATTGCACCAAAAAAGCCATACCTCCAATTTGGAAACAAGGCTAAGCAACTACTATGCACAAAAACATAAGAGCTGGGGTGCAGAAGACTCGCAGCAGGAGCTCTGAAATGATGAGTCAAAATTTGAAATATTTGAATGTAGCAGTTTTATCACAGACGAGCTGTAGAGAGTGCAGGCAACAGTGAAGCATGGTGGAGGTTCCTTGCAAGTTTGTGGCTGCCTTTCTGCAAATGGAATTGAAGATTTGGTCAGGATTAATGGTATCCTCAACTCTGAGAAATACAGGCAGATACTTATCCA
The DNA here is from genome assembly GCA_028564925.1 of Lithobates sylvaticus. Taxonomy (NCBI): domain Eukaryota; kingdom Metazoa; phylum Chordata; class Amphibia; order Anura; family Ranidae; genus Lithobates; species Lithobates sylvaticus. Next base: position 437,247,992 of record CM053026.1, read on the forward strand.
TCCCGCATACCATCAGGGAGGCGTGTGATTGGCCTCAAATTTATTCTGCAGCAGGACAATGACCCCAAACATGCAGCCAGTTTATTAAGAACTATCTTCAGCATAAATAACGGAGTCCTGGGAGTGATGATTTGGCCCCTACAGAGCTCTTATCTAAACATTGAGTTTGTCTGGGAATACATGAAAAGACAGATTTGAGGCAGCCTACATTCACAGGAGATCTGTGATTAGTGCTCCAAGATGATTGGAACAGCCTACTGGCCGAGTACCTTCATACACTGTATGAAAGTGTACCTAGAATAATGGATGCCGTTTTGAAGGCAAAGGGTGGTCACACCAAATATTGATTTGATTTGAATTTTTGTTCATTTACTTTCCATTTTGTTAATTGATAAAAACAAACTAACACTTCTATTTCTGAAAACATTCTTAATTTACGGCATTTTTTCACACCTGCCTAACTCTATTACACAATACTAGTTTCACCCATACTAAGGCCCGCCATGATTGCCCCTGTAAACACTGCTTTATGTAGAAATCACTTCCTGACCAGGCCATTTTTTGCGCTACGGCACTGCGTCGCTTTAACTGCCGGTTGCGCGACGTTGTACCCAAACAAAATATATGTCCTTTTTTCCCCACAAATAGAATATTTGATCACCTCTGCGGTTTTTATTTTTTGCGCTATAAACAAAAAAGGAAGTGACAATTTTTGAAAAACTATTTTGTACTTTTTGCTATAATAAATATCCCCTAAAAAAAATGTCTTTATATATTCTTCTCCATATTTTTGGTAGCAAAAAATCGCAATCAACGTATATTGATTGGTTTGCGCAAAAATTATAGCGTCTACAAAATAGGGGATAGATTTATGGCATTTTTATTATTATTTTTTTTTAGTAGTAATGGGGGCAATCTGCAATTTTTTTTTTTATTTTTTTTATTTTTTTATTGGGATTGCGATGGACGCATCAGACAGTTTTGACACTTTTTTTTTTTTTTTGGGACCAGTCACATTTATACAGAGATCAGAGCTAAAAATAGCCACTGATTACTGTATAAACATCACTGGCAGGGAAGAGTTTAACACTAGGGGGCGATCATAGGGTTAACTGTGTTCCCTATGTGTGTTTCTAACAATGGGGGGAATGTGGCTAACTAGAGGAGGAGAGAGATCATTGTTCCTACTTGGTAGGAACACACAATCTCTCTCCTCTCCCCTGGCAGAACTGGGATTTGTGTGTTTACACGCGCATTGGCTCCGGGGACATGCAGCGTGCGCGCCTGCTACAGCATTTAAAGAGCCGACGTACAGCTACGACAGGCCGCGCAGCAATGCCAAACTGCTGCAGTAGAACTGTGGCGGCTGGTCGGGAAGGGGTTAAACGTAGTAGCAGGTCGAGGACCAATACTGGTTATTACTTTTGACCTGATTCCCTTGATAATTCTTACTATATAAAGCTAATATGGTACTTTTAGTGAGTTAATGGGTTTTGGTTTTGTACTTTCTTTTAATGTATGGCTAACATTGGAAAAATATTACTTGAAATTTATGTATGCATGTAAACGCAAGTTGTAATGTGACAACATAGTCATTTTTAAAATCCAACTTTTGATTAAAAATATATAATAAACAGAAATGTTTACAAATGGCTACTTGTATTTGTTTTTTGTTCAATAACCGCTAAAAGAAAAAATTATGCCAAAAACAAAGTTCCTATCTCCCTTGCTGAAGATGCAAGAAATCCCTAATTAACATGCCTGGCAAAGATTCTCAAAATATCCTCACCAACTGGGGACTAAGAAATTGTATCATCAAACAACAATCAGTAGGCTTTGGCTCTTTGCAAGTCTTCTGATTTACCAGAGTATTGATGACCACGTTAAATTAGCTGATCTTGATTTCCCCATGAAATAGGTGGTTTACATTTTGACAAACTTTCAGCTAAATCTGCCTTTAATTTTAGCAAGTGGGATTTTGTTAACACCCTTTGTTTCAATATTTTTGTCAGTTTTTTTTTTACACGCGCAGCTCAATAACATTGTATAATATGTAACAATCATACACCTCGTATCAATCCAGTAGCTTGTATCTAAATGTATTGTGTGCATGTTCAGTAATTAAACATGGGTATAAGACAAAAGAATGGGATAGACTATATGCTTGTCAACCGAGTCATTCAAACAAAATAAGTGTTGAATGATGACAATTACAGTATTATCAATATTAGTACAGTACTCAAATGGTCTATATTACTAGTAAGCCATACATCATGGGTGCCCAACTGGTGGCCCGCCACGTCTTGCTCTGATATGGCGGGTCAGCAAGCCCTGATCGCAGGTTCCCGACCCGCCATCTCCGAGCATCATCGCGAACAACGGATCCCCCGCTAGAGGAAGCAGAGCTGATGCTTCCTGTATAGCGCCGGCTCCTTCACAGGCGGAGTGATATCAAATGTACTCTGCCTGTGACAGGAAGCAACGGCTCTGCTGTCTACTGCAGCCACATGCTTCCTGAGAATGAGATCACAGATCAGATCAGTTTCCAAAAAATACCCCCACCGCTGTAATTCAGTTGCCCGGTGACTGAAAAGGGGCCGGACACCTGAATAGGGGGTGTCAGCAGCGACCATAGATAGATTCATGCAATGCATGAATCTATCTATGGTGTATAGAGAGTGACAGGAGAGGGGGGGTGGCGCTCCTATGCCCTTTATGGACGCACCGCCGCTGAGTGCCAGTACCCACCAGCAGTACCAGCCAGCAGTATCAGTACCCACCAGCAGTACCAGCCACCAGTACCAGGTATCTGTACCCGCCAGCAGTATCAGTACCAGTCACCAGTACCAGTCACCAGTACCCTCCACCAGTACCCGCCAGCAGCACCAGTACCCACCAGCATACGCCAGCAGTACCAGTTCCCTCCAGCAGTACCTGCCAGCAGTACCACCCAGCAGCACCAGCCAGTGGTATCTGCCAGCATTACCAGCAGGCAGTACCCAACAGCAGTATCAGCCAGCAGTACCCGCCAGCAGCACCAGTACCCACCAGCACACGCCAGCAGTACCAGCCAGCGGTATCTGCCAGCAATACCAGCACTGGAGGACAGCCAACAGCAGCCACCAGTTATATCCACCTGGGGACAGCAGCAACCAGCTGCACGAATCCTAAGGAAGAAGTGAAGATTGAGGTCAGTTGAGATGCAGGTAAACCGCTGTGCTTCAGTGTAAAAGGGGCCTTAGTCCCCTTTCACACGATCGGTCCGATGGGGTCTGCCTGTCTGTTTTTCAGGCGGACCCTCCATTCACCTCTATAGAGCGGCAGATGTAAACGGACTCATGTCTGCTTACACCCGCCTATCTGCAATCCGATCTGCTTAAAAATACAGAAGGGGGTTTGTCCCCTTCTGTCTGGGCAGATCGGCGGGCCCTTAGGGTAGAGCGGGCTGCATCTGTGTCTGCTCTACATATGCGGAGTGGACACATACCTGCCATCCACCCGCTACGCTCATTGTGGCCCGCGACCGGTTACCAAGTCGCTAAAGTGGCCCTCGCTCCTCAAAAGGTCGGGCACCCCTGCCATACATGGATCAGTTTGTTTTTTGTTTTTTTCCTCAGCCAGTGGGCTGATTGAACAAACTGGATGGGTTCCCCCATTCACACAAGCAAGATGGATGGAGGAATCTCCTTCACTGTTGTATTCTGACAGCAGGGACTCCTCTGCTGCCAAAATACACTAATTAGCGCTGCAGCCAATTAGCTACGGTGCTGATTTAAGGAAAATTTTCCAACAAGTTTGTTTAAGAGGAGTCAATAATTCGAACAGGAATAGCAATAGATGGCTCAATATTCTTCTGGTCCAGTCAAATTTCAATTCATCTACGTCCAGCTTAAGTAAGGATAGATCACTGTCCTGGACACTCAACATTGATCATTATCAAATCAGGCTTGCGTTTGACTAGTTCAGTGGAGAACATCGTTTTTTTTCCAACCCTGAGTATTGTAATTCAAACTGTAATGCCGCGTACACACGATCGGAATTCTCGTCGGAAAAAACTCTGACGGTTTTTCCGACGGAATTCCGCTCAAGCTGTGTTGCCTACACACGATCACACCAAATTCCGACGGTCAATAACACAGCGGCATAAAACACGTTCGACAGCACTATAAAATGGAAGTTTAATGCTTCCGAGCATGCGTCGAATTGTTTCCGAGCATGCGTCGGAATTTTGCGTGTCGGAATTGCATACACACGATCGGAAAATCCGATAGAAAGGTTTTCCGTCAGAAAAATTGAGAACAGGTTCTCAATTCAAAGTCCGTCGGAAATTCCGACAGAAAAAGACCGTTGGGCATACACACGGTCGGAAAATCCGATGAAAAGCTCCCATCGGACTGTTTCCATCGGAAATTCCGACCGCGTGTACGCCGCATTAGAAAATGTGTGTTGTAAGTCTGTTAAGACCTTTTGGGCATGTCAGAGAAATCGGAACGCAATAATGCCCCTTCTAGGTGATATCTATCTATCTATCTATCTATCTATCTATCTATCTATCTATCTATCTATCTATCTATCTATCTATCTATCTATCTATCTATCTATCTATCTATATATATATATATATATATATATATATAAAAATTTTATTTTTTTACATAAACTATTTAATATATTTTTGCAAAATAAAGTATATGCAGGCTATTTCAGGATTTGGATCTGAATCCAGGACCTCTGCAGTTTGGTTGAAAAAAAGACACAAGTCCATCTAGTTCAACCAATAAAGGGTAAAAATAAAAAATGTATACAATCCTATACCTACAGTTGATCCAGAGGAAGGCAAACAAACCCCAGCAAAACAATGGTCAAATTTGCTCCAGCAGGGGGAAATATTCCTTCCTGATTCCTCACGAAGCAATCAGATATTCCCTGGATCATCTTTATCTATACTGTAAATTGTTAGTATCAGATATATTATGTATATTTAGGAAAGAATTCAGGCCTTTGTAAAAGCAAACTACTGAGCTGGACAGAACCAGCTCTTGAGGGAGTCTATTATACATTTTCACAGCTCTTACTGTAAAAACCTTTCCATATTTCGAGATTAAATCTTTTTTTCTCCAGATGTAAAGATCAATGCAAAGTGCCCCTTTGTCCTCTGTTATGACCTTAAGGTGAATACCTCTACACCAAGTTCACTATATGGACCACTTATGTATTTATACATGTTGATCGTATCCCCCTCAATCTCCTTTTCAAGAGAGAATAAATTCAGTTCCTCTGGTCTTTCCTTATAGCTGAGCTCCTCAATGCTTCTTACAAGTTTGGTAGCCCTTCCCTGCACTTTCTCCAGTTCCCCAATAACCTTTTTGTGACTTGGTGCCCAAAACTGAACTGCATATTCCATATAAGGTCTTGCTAATGATTTGTACAGAGGCAAAATGATATCTCTCTGGAGTCTATACCTCTCTTAATACAAAGGGTTTAGCTTGCTTTGGAAACTGCAGCTTGGCATTGCATGCCATTATTAAGCTTGTGATCTACTAGAATACCGAGATCCTTCACCATTTACTCTCCTTAGTATGTATGATGCGTGCATAACTTTACATTTATTAACAGTAAACCTCATTTGCCACATCGTTGCCCAATTACAGTGCATTGAGGTTGGCTTATAAGTTTGAGACTTCCTGTAAGGATGTTATTCCACTGCATAGCTTGATGTCCTCTGCAAAGACTGAAATGGTACTTTTAATCCCAGAACCAATATCATTTATAAATATATTACAGAAACGTGATACTTTTTCTTTTTTAATTGCACACAACTTCTTCGCTTTCAATAATGACATCTATCTTCAATCAGGGGGTACTGCTATGGGAAGTAAATTTTTACCCCAATATGCAAACTTACTTATGGCTGACCTAGAGGAAAAATTCCTGAACAGCATACACCAAGCCATACAGATACTAAAGCTATATCAATCATATGGACAGAAGGTGAAGAAAATCTAAAACAATCTTACATAGTTGCATATAGTTGCATAGTAGGTGAGGTTGAAAGACACAAGTCCATGAAGTCCAACCTATGTGTGTGATTATCAGTGATGTAAGTAACTAACTGATTACTCTTCCCCTCATGGTAACGCTGTTCCCATTACTTGGGCGGTGTTACCGCAATTACATTTACTGCCACTAGATGGCAGTAGTGTAATTCCGGTGTCCTGCCGGATAAGGACCCCCCTGTACTGCGCAGGCGCAGTGCTTGCGCAGTACGAAGGACTACGGAGCTTACGAAAATTGCCGAACTTTAACAGCCCTGAGAGAACACCGTGCAGGCGCAGTTAACATGTAATTGTACGAGGCGATGCCGCACTCTCCCGATGCGCGTGCTACTCTGCAAGGGGCATCTATCGTGTAACTAAGGGGTGGGTCTAGTATTACTGTAACCAAGGGGCGCATTTATTATTATTGATATATATCGAGCTCTGCCCATTAATTTAACATTCGCCCTCTTCTGTAGCCATCCGCCCCTTACACGATATAATATTAATAGACCCGCCCCTTGCTTACACGCTATAACAGATCTCCCCCTTAGAGTAATAATAGAGCAGCCCCTTAGTTACACGATATATAACAATAATATATGCGCCCCTTGCTTACAGTAATACTAGACCCGCCCCTTAGAATATTTAAAAAAAAGTCAGTTGGGGCGTGGCTTCGGCATGGCGGCAAGTGGGCGCTAACACAGAGAGCTTCCGGCCAGCAGCACCTGTGCAGCATACCCCAGTCAATACCCCGCATTGTTAGCACCTACCTGCACCTCCGACAGCCTGGAGATTGATCCGCCGCACTCAGCACACCTCCCGTGGCATGGATCGCTATTTAAAACAGCTCAATTTGTCTGCCTCTACCCCAGCGATATCCAAGATAGCGCCGGCCGGACACGCAATGGGGAATACCCAGAGAGAGACGGCCACCCCTCAAGGCATGCGGCAGCAGGAGGAGGACTTCACATTGCCGCCCTACTCCCCTCTCAGTGATTTATCCCCCTGCCTACCACGATCGCTGGCAACATCACCCGACCTGGAGGAAGAACTGTTCAGCTCCAGACAGACCTCTCCTGGTGCCACTACATCCCTTGCTGTTCCTAGTCTCAAACATGCACACATCCCAAGGCTTCAGGACACAGTGAGTACTCCTGCTACACCTTCCCAGCAGTTAGAGCCTGCATTTCATGCTGACTGATGTTCACGCACAAAAATCTGTCCTCCAATGTTGTCTTTTTTTTTTTTGCCTTACCTGTAATCCCAAAAGCATCTGGGTGGTTCGCCTACCTTTTGGGAGGCCCACTGGTCCCCTCAGTGGGCTTAATGCCCGCACGCGATGGCCACTTACAATGGCCCCGCTTGGGGAGACACTCTTTGATCTATCGCAGAGGAATATTCGAGTTTCTCCCCAACTGGGCCCCAGTTGCCAAAGTGGGGGAGGGAGGGCCCCTGATGAGACACAAAAGTCCTGGTCCTGATGCCGAATGCCGGGGTGCCCATGGCGCTCATCTGGAGATGTTGAGAGGTTAACCCTTGTACTTTACCGCAGGCCACTAGGTGTGCAAGGCCTGAATCTGGTGCCTTAGATAACCGTTAACTGTTACCTTTTCTGTTATCACTTTGCTAGCTTTCATGTGTTGTATATGGTTTCCCTATATGGGACTTAAGTTGAATGTATTATCTTACATGTCAGTGCTGTTGTATCGCTCATTTTTCGACGTTGCTGCAGGGGTCCCAATGGTCGGGGCTCCGCGTTTGACTGTGCCTTACCACCTCCCACAATAGGAACACTTCCCTGGTGGCAGTAGCTCTCCTTTTACGGAGTATCATCTCTTGATAGACCCTTTTACCTTTTTTTTTATCCTATCCCCCTATTCTCCAGCTTATTTTTTCTATCTAACTTCCCCCCCTATCTCCTGCTTCCACCCTCCCCTTTCTCCTCCCCTCTCCCTCCATACCCCCTCCCCCTCCCCACCTAGGGAGCAGGCACTCCGCCATTATGGCTCTTAAATTCCTTTCATGGAATATTAAAGGACTGAATTCTCCTGAAAAGCAAACCAGCTGCCTGTCCGAACTCTGGAGACATAGGGCGCACAGTCAGTCTTTCTCCAGGAGACTCATTTTCAGGCAGACAAGGTTCCGAGGCTTACTAACCAGCACTTGCGGGTGGCCTACCATAGTCCATCTACTTCCTCTAAATCCAAAGGGAAAAGTATCCTACTATCCAAATCTTTACACTGGCAGTTCCTGGATGAACTCAGAGATCACGAGGGCAGGTTTCTGCTCCTGAAGGGCAAAATCGATTCTCACACATTTACCCTTGCAAACTATTACTTGCCCAACACGAATCAAGCTCAGGTCTTGGGAATTTTCCTAACACTGGAGTCCTTCTGCGAGGGTACTCTCATCTTGGGGGGTGACTTTAACCTCACCCTAGATCCATCTAAGGACTCATCGGTTCAATCATCCTCCTTACCCCAAGGAGCAAGACGAACCCTTAAAGATTTGCTACATGATCACCAACTGGTGGACATTTGGAGAATTTTTCATCCTCAAGAACGAGATTTCTCCTTCTATTCTCCTACGCACGGATCCTATTCCAGGATCGATTTTTTCCTAATACAACACTCTACAATTCCATTAGCTTCCAAAGCAGAAATTGGCCAGATAACACTTTCTGATCATGCTCCAGTTTTCCTGGAACTCACACACCCACACTCACACCCAAAGATGCCACTTTGGCACCTGAATGAAACACTCCTTAACCACTTCAGCCCCGGACCAATTGTCAGCTTAAGGACCAGAGGTCTTTTTTCAATTTCGCACTGCACTACTTTAACTGGTAATTGCGCGGTCATGCAATGTTGTAACCAAACGAAATTTGCGTCCTTTTCTTCCCACAAATAGAGCTTTCTTTTGATGGTATTTGATTGCCTCTGTGATTTTGATTTTTTGCGATATAAACCGAAAGACTGAAAATTTCGAAAAAAAAAAAGAGATTTTCTACTTTTTGTTATAAGAAAAATCTAATAAACTCAATTTTAGTCAAACATTTGGGCCAAAATGTATTCAGCCACATGTCTTTAGTAAAAAAAATGCCAATAAGCGTATATTTATTGGTTTGCGCAAAAGTTATAGCGTCTACAAACTAGAGTACATTTTCTGGAATTTACACCGCTTTTAATTTATGACTGCCTATCTCATTTCTTGAGGTGCTAAAATGGCAGGGAAGTACAAAACCCCCCCAAATGACCCCATTTTGGAAAGTAGACACCCCAAGCTATTTGCTGAGAGGCATGTTGAGCCCATTGAATATTTTTTTTTTTTTAGTCCCAAGTGATTGAATAAAGACAAAAATAAAAAATATTTTTTTTTTTTTTCAAAAAGTTGTCACTAAATGATATATTGCTCACACATGCCATAGTTATATGTGGAATTGCACCCCAAAATACATTTTACTGCTTCTCCTGAGTATGGGGATACCACATGTGTGGGACTTTTTGGGACCCTAGCCGCGTACGGGGCCCCGAAACCCAAGCACCGCCTTCAGGATTTCTAAGGGTGCAAATTTTTGATTTCACTCCTCACTACCTATCACAGTTTCGAAGGCCATAAAATGCCAAAATAGCACAAAACCCCCCCCACATGACCCCATTTTGGAAAGTAGACACCCCAAGCTATTTGTTGAGAGGCATGGTGAGTATTTTACAGCTCTCATGTGTTTTTGAAAATGAAGAAAGTAAAGAAAAAAAACATTTTTTTTTTCTTTTTTCAATTTTCAAAACTTTGTGACAAAAAGCGAGATCTGCAAAATACTCACCATACCTCTCAGCAAATAGCTTGGGGTGTCTACTTTCCAAAATGGGGTCATTTTGAGGGGTTTTATGCCATCTGGGCATTCCATGGCCTCCGAAACTGTGATTGGCAGTGAGAAGTGAAATAAAAAAATTACACCCTTAGAAAGCCTGAAGGCGGTGCTTGGTTTTTGGGGTGCCGTACGCAGCTAGGCTCCCAAAAAGTCCCACACGTGGTATCCCCGTACTCAGGAGAAGCAACAGAATGACACTGGCAAAAGGGGGTGAAGGGGTTAACTAGGGGCAATCAGGGGGTTAAACCTTTATTGGGGGGGGGGATACCAAACACGACATGCTTTAAAATTGCGCACAAACACGCAGTGGCAACAAACTACATAAATTTTTAAAAGCCTTTAAAAGCCTTTACATGATACCACATTAGATTCACGGAGGAGGTCTACTGCTAAAATTACTTCCCTCGATCTGACCTTCGCGGTGATACCTCACATGCATGGTGCAATTGCTGTTTACATATGACGCCAGACCAACGCTTGTGTACGCCTTTGCGCAAGAGAAGGGGGGGCAGGGGTGCTTTTATTTTTTATTTTTTAAATTTATTTAGCTTTTTTATTTTATTTTTAAACTGTTACTTCCATTTTTTTTCTTTATCATTTTTATTGTTATCTCAGGGAATGTAAATATCCCCTATAATAGCAATAGGCAGTGACAGGTACTCTTTTTTTGAAAAAATTGGGGTCTATTAGACCCTAGATCTTTCCTCTGCCCTCAAAGCATCTGACCACACCAAGATCAGTGTGATAAAATGCTTTCCCAATTTCCCAATGGCGCGGTTTATATCCGGGAGGGGGGACATTCCCTCCCACTGCTTGTAAAAGCAGTCTAGAGGCTAATTACCCGCTAGAATTGCTTTTACATGAAAGCCGATCACTGGCTGAAAAGAATGATACCAAGATGATACCTAAACCTGCAGGCATCATTCTGGTATAACCATTCAAAGTCCAGCAACATACTGGACATATATTGTAATCTTTTTTTTTTTTTTTCATGCAGCCTCTTGGCTGAACGAAAAAAAGAGATTGATTGGTGGGTATGCCCACCATTAGAATACCTCCCTTCATCCACCCACTAATAATGATGGGCATACATGCACCATTTATATATGCCAATGCATGGGGGCATCCTCCCGCAAAAGTTATGCCGTGTACACACGGTCGGACTTTTCCACGGGGCAAGCCTCCGTCGGAATTTCGACCGTATGTACGTGGCATTAGGAGCCAATCGCTCCTCCCCCCCCCCTGCTGCCCCCATGCTTCGGCACATATGCTCTTTTTTTTAACTGTGGTGGTGAAATCACCTCCTACAGCGTTGGAGTCGCGGCTTTATGTATCGTGGGAGCAAACGCTGTTGCTGTCAAGATAAATAAATCCGCGCTGCAACTGAATGGCGCACCTGAAAACAAAAAAAAATGCTTAACACTAAAACACAGTAAACAAAATTACATACCTGAAAAGCAAGCATGATAAAACATAATAAAACATTGCAGAATAGAATGGAGTAAAAAAAAGAGCAACAATAGAGAGAGAGAGAGAGAACAATAAAACGACAACTATTTTTGTTTTTTTTTATTTTTTTGAGATTCACAGGTAAAAAAGCTCCTGACTGTTAGCGACTGAATCAAAACGCTACCACAAAAAAATTGTTAGCGATCGCAGGGATCAGGCCTGACTCTGCGAACGCTGCAGTTGTGTGCTTAGTGTTTTGTAAGTGACAGTGATCGATCGATACTGCACTTGGGTGGGCTGGGCTGGGCGGAGGGGGAAAACGCAGGTGCTAGCAGGTATCTGGGCTGATCCCGCTAACAATGCGTTTTTTGGAACCCTAAACTGCTGGGACGCTAGTATAGATCTGATCAGATCAGATATTGATCTGTTCAGATACTGTGCCACTAAGGGAGGTGTATGCTTAGCGCGTGGGTGTTTGCGGTACTGGCACTAACCCGGGGCGACGCAGACCTTATTTGACCCTAAAACCTAATTGATATCACCCGCCGGGCGATCAGGGGGTTAAACCGTTATTGGGTAATAAATGGCGGGTGCCCTGACAGTATAAAAAACAAGCTAACTAACCAGCGTCACCCGTAACAGTAATACGGTGATCACTGGTGAAAGGGTTAACTAGGGGCAATCAGGGGGTTAAAACCTTTATTAGGTAATATGGGGGTACCTGACCTATAAACCTATTTATGAACCTATATAAACCTGGCGGTTATAAAAAAAAAAACTGGGGGGGGGTACCTGACACTATATAAAAAACTGACGGGGAACCTAAATAACGAAATAACTAACTGGCTAACCAGCGTCACCAGTGACACTTATACGGTGATCACTGGTGAAAGAGTTAACTCTAGGGGCAATCAGGGGGTTAAAACCTTTATTTAGGTTGTAATATGGGGTACCTGACCTATAAACCTATTTATGAACCTATATAAACCTGGCGGTTAACCTAAAAAAAAAAACTGGCTACCTAGCGGCACCAGTGACACTAATGCAGCGATCAGAAAAACGAGGGGGGGGGGGGTAGGGGGCTACCTTAGACCTAAAGGGGCCTAAAACTAACTGCCCTGACAGTTATTGCAGTCACACTGACACTAAATGCAGTGATCAGTAAATGATCACTGCAATTAGTGACGCTGTGACTGGGGGGGCAGGGGGTGATCTGGGGGTGACAGGGGGGTTTTTGTGTGCCTATGTGTACTGGTGTCAGTGTACTGTTTGTGCACTAACCTGTGAGTGTTCACAGCTCCGCGTCCCGCTCAGATAGACCGGCGCACCGAGCGTGACATCACTTCCGCCTGCTTGTCTATACAATAGACAGGAAGGGGAAGCATTTCATTCGCCAGAAGCGATCGCCAGGGGGTGGCCGTCCCCTCGTCCCGGATCGCTCCTGAAGCGATGCCGACCGTCCCCGCCGGCGGAGGGGGTTCCGATCGGACACCCCACCCGCCGGAAGAATGTCACGTACAGGTACGTGATTTTGCCTGTACGTGCCATTCTGCTGACGTATATCTACATGGGGCGGTCGGCAAGTGGTTAAGGATCCTGAAACAGCAGCAGAGATCAGCAAAGAACTTCGCTCCTACTTTGCAAATAATACCGGTTCTGTGTCTAACCCTCTCTCTGTGTGGGCAGCACATAAATGTTACATTAGGGGGATCTTAATAAAAATTGGCCATGCGGCCAAGCAACACTGCGCCAAAACTGACGGATCTTTGAACAAAACTTCACAATCGGGAGAAGCAACACAAAGTTCGGCCCGACTGCACATCGGAAGCAGAGTTGCTTCAGACTAGAGTGGCGATTAGAGAACACTCTATAAGGCCAAACATGTTCTGCTCAAGGCTCGCCGCTCCTTCTATGAGTACGGAGACAAATGTGGTCACTTGCTGGCCAATGCATTGAGGGCAAAACGGGCACAATCGTACATTCCTGCTCTCTTGACCCCCGCGGGGTCCAAGATGCATGCCTCTCCAGAACTCGCAGCTGCCTTTCCAGATTCCTACTCAAAGCTTTATAACTTAGACCCGGCACACGCAGCTAGTCCCTCTGCCCCCTCCATCTCAAATATACAGGAATACCTTCAGGAGGCCAAACTTCCTTCTCTCATGGAGGCCGATCAAGAACAACTATCCCAACCTCTCCACATAGAGCTTACAGCTGCCATAGCAGACACACAGCCAGGGAAGGCCCCTGGGCCGGATGGCTTTACGCTTCTGTACTACAAAACATTTCAGACACATCTAGCCCCCCAATTCATCACAGCCTTCAATGCCGTTCTGGAAGGGCATAGTGTCCCCCCAGACATGTTGCAAGCCTCTATCTCTGTACTCCCTAAGCCAGGAAAGGATTCATTGCTGTGCTCCAGTTACAGGCCCATTTCTTTTAAATTGTGACATTAAACTCCTCACGAAAATCATTGCTTCCAGTCTCAACAGTTTAATGCAGCACCTGGTTGCACTTGACCAGGTGGGCTTCATACAGACAAGAGAAGCAAGAGACAACACTATCAGGACATTAAACGCTATAGAGAAGGCAAAGAGATCCGGCACCCCCCTCTTACTCCTGTCCACCGACGCCGAAAAGGCTTTCAATAGGGTGGACTGGGTGTTTCTCCGGGAAGTGCTATGTTCGTTTGGAATGCCTAAATCTATCTTGGACTGGATCTCAGCTCTCTACTCCAACCCTACAGCCACAGTCCGGGTGAATGGGATGGACTCTGACACTTTTGCGATCTCCAACGGTACTAGGCAGGGATGCCCACTTTCCCCTCTTCCATTTGTTCTTTCCCTAGAGCCGTTTCTTCGCCATATAAAAGACAACCCTAATATCAGTGGTGTCCATTCTGACCACTACGAACACAAAGTAGCGGTGTACGCAGACGATCTCTTATTTTTTTATCACCAAACCTATAACGTCCCTGCCTTCGTTGCTACAAGAATGTAAACGCTATGGTACTTTACCCAACTTTGAAGTCAACCTCCAAAAGTCGGAAGCTCTGAACATTTCCATACCGGACCGTACACTGACAGGTATACGACCTTTCTTCCCGTTTAAATGGGCTACCCGGTCTATTCAGTACTTGGGCACCAGAATACTGAAAACCCCAAGGATATCTTCTCCCTAAATGTTCAACCTCTCTTAACGACGCTCACTGCAGACCTCAAGAGATGGGACCCCCTCGCCCTATCTTGGTTTGGCCGCTGTAATGTGTTGAAGATGAACGCAATGCCACGGCTCCTATGTTTGCTACAAGCCTTACCTATCAAGTTACCCCAGACTTTCTTTCATGCAGTTTGTTCAACATTTATTAAGTTCCTCTGGCGTGGCAAACATCCACGTATTGGTAGGACGATGCTGCTACGGCCGTAGTTGAGGGGAGGTATTGGCTTCCCTGACCCTGCTCTTTACTACACATCGACGCACATGACACGGGTGGTTGACTGGTGCCGCCACGGGGAATTGAAACTCTGGGTCACACTAGAGCAGGAGATGGCAAGGGCCCCATTGGCTGGTCTGCCCTGGGCAGGCAAGCGGTTAGAACCTCATGTAACTACTCACCTGTTGATTGGCCTCTCACTCACCGAGATGGAAAGATTTTTCCGCCTTTCCTCCTTGACTAATTTTCCATCTCCCATGACCCCAATCATTGGTCATCCTAGATTCCCCCCGGTTTGTCACACCCGGTGTTAGGTACCTGGTAGTGATGAGCCCGACTTGGTGGTTGGAGACCTCTCTTACAACTCTGGTTCAGGGCCTGCTGGATTGGGAACAGCGTAGCCGTGAACACAGCGGGTAGGAGTGTCCGTATGGATGCAGGTGGCCGATGCTGGGTGGATGCAGGTCTTGGGCCGGATGGTAAGACTGCAGATGAAGGTTCGGCAGACAACCAGGGTGCAGGAAGAAGACCGGCAGCAGGAGCAGCAGCAGACGGCAGAAGTAGCAGACAGCAGCAGCAGTAGACCAGCAGAGGACGGCAGCAGCGGAGGACCTGTGCAGGAACACTGGAAGCAGGGATGGTCAGGCAAGCCGGGTCACAACAGGCAAGGCAGTCAGGCAGAGACGGCAGGCAGAGGGATGGTCAGGAGGCAAGCCAGAGGTTCAGCAGCAGTAAACAAAGTCCAAACCGGGGTCAAACAAGCCGGGGTCAAGGAACGGAGAAGGCAGCAGAGTCAGGCAGGCCGGGTCACAGACAGGATCAACAAACAGGTTCAGGTTGGGGTCACAGGTGGGAGCTGAGACGGACAGCGCCGCATGCAGGCAGCTGTCCCCTTCAAATAGGGCCACTGGCGCCAAAGCGGCGCCGATTGTGCACGCGCACGGGGGCGCGCGCGCCCACTATTCGCGCACGGGAGCGCGCGCACATGTCCGGCGCCGACGCGCGCGCTGACGCTCAGGGGGACCAGGGCTACCCAGGTGCCCGCGCACCCTCAGGCTAGTGTGCCCAGGGTGGCTAGAGCCCTGACATTGCCCCCTCACAAGGGGCAACCTCCGGGTGCCCACTAGGCGTCGTCTTTCTGGATGGGAAGAAATGAAGGTGCGGATTAGTCTCTTGGCGTGTAGGTTACATTCCGGTTCCCATGAATTACTCTCGGGACCATACCCCTTCCACTTAATCAGGAACTGTCTCTCCCCCCTACGTCTCCTGCAATCAAGGATGGCCTCCACCTCGTATTCCTCATTGCCCTGGACCAGGACAGGTCCGGGCGGGTTTGTACCCCTATCTGGGAAGGGATCGGGCACAGCGGGTTTTAGAAGGGAGACGTGGAAGACTGGGTGGACTCTCATAGAGTCAGGTAGGGACAGCTCGTAGGAGACCTCATTGATCTTCCTCTTCACAGGGAAGGGTCCTAGGAACTTGGGAGCAAGCTTCTTAGAGGGACAGGCAAGTTTTAAGGTTAGTTGTAGCTAGCCATACCTGGTCGTCCACTTGCAAGTTCAACTCTCCCCTTCTCTTCCGATCGAAGAACTTCTTGCTGTCTTCCTGTGCCTTGGCTATCGCTTCCTGAAGTATCCTGTTGCGGCTGAGGAACGATGCTGTATCCTGGACTGCCGGGACTGGAGATTCTGGGAGAAAGTCGGGGAGAAAAGACAGGTGAAAACCGTAATTGGCAAAAAACGGGGATTGCCCTGTGGCAGAATGGCTGGCATTATTGTAGGAGAATTCTGCTAAGGGTAATAGGGACACCCAATCGTCCTGCACAAAGGACGTGAAGCACCTTATGTACTGCTCCAAAGTCTGGTTGGTGCGTTCCGTCTGCCCATTAGTTTGGGGGTGATATGCGGAGGAAAGAGCCAGCTCAATCTTAAGGATCTCGCAAAGGGCTCTCCAAAAACGGGACGTGAACTGAACCCCCCTATCCGAGACTATATTGGCCGGGACCCCGTGCAGGCTGACTATCTCTTTAATAAAAAGGTGGGCAGTCTCTGTGGCAGATGGCGTTCCCCTTAAAGGCAGAAAGTGGGCCATTTTGGACAACTGGTCCACCACTACAAAGATGGCAGAGCACCCCTCTGACCATGGAAGCTTGACTATAAAGTCCATTGTTATCATTCTCCAAGGTCGATCAGGTGCAGGGAGAGGCTTCAAAAGTCCCCATGTTCGATTCCTTGACGTCTTGCTGCGGTTACAGACAGGGCAGGAGTCAACATAAGACTTGCAGAATTCCTTCAGCTTGGGCCACCAAAAGGTGCGTTGCACCAGCTCCAATGTTTTGCGGCTTCCGAAGTGTCCTGCCAGTGGGTGATCATGTAGTAGGGCCAGGACCTTCACTCTTACTGTTTCGGGAACGAAGACTTGACTCCCCCTCCCAGAGAAGTCCATCTCTGGAAATTAGGGTGACCCCGTGGGGTCCCTGGGAATTGGCGGATGCCTCCCGGATTTGTGACAGCAGATCTGGTTGTAGAAGTAGGAAGTTGCCGGTAGATAGAATGGTGTCTGGGGTGGTGGAGTCCTTGGGGTTGTCGAACATCCGAGAGAGAGCGTCAGGTTTAATATTCTTGGAACCGGGACGGTAAGTGATATGGAAGCAGAACCTTGAGAAGAACAGAGCCCAGTGGGCCTGTCGGGGTTTGAGTCGCTTGGCAGTTCGTAAGTACTCAAGGTTTTTATGGTCTGTGTAGATGAGCACTGGGTGGTTTGCTCCCTCCAAGAGGTACCTCCATTCCTCTAATGCTGACTTGATAGCCAAGAGTTCCCGGTCCCCGACATCATAATTCCTCTCGGCTGGAGAAAGTTTCCGTGAGAAAAACCCCACCGGGTGCATGGCGTCCTTATTGCCCTGTCGTTGTGACACAACTGCCCCAACCGCTACTTCTGATGCATCGACCTCTAAGATGTAGGGGAGGGCAGGGTCGGGGTGACTGAGGATGGGGACGGAGGTAAACAGTCTTTTAAGTTGGTCGAAGGCCCCTTGAGCCTCTGGGCCCCAGTGGAAACGTGTGCCCTGTTTGGTCAGCTGGGTGATGGGAGTGATGATGGCGGAGAACCCCTTAATAAATTTCCTGTAGAAGTTTGTGAATCCAACAAACCGTTGGATGCCCTTCTTGTCTACAGGTGTTGGCCAGTCAAGGACGGCGGACACTTTTTGAGGGTCCATTCTGATGCCTGCCGGGGAGATTTCAAGTCCCAAGAACTGGATCTCCTGCTGCTCAAATTTACATTTCTCGGCCTTAGCATACAGGCCGTGCCTTCGGAGTCGAAGAAGTACCTTGCCCACATGCCCCCGATGCTGTTCCAGGGATTGAAAGAAGATCAAGATATCGTCCAGATAGACGATTACGAAAATGTCCAAGAAGTCCCTGAGCACATCGTTGATGAAATGCTGGAACGTGGCCGGGGCATTACAGAGTCCGAAGGGCATAACCAGGTACTCGTAGTGGCCGAAACGGGTCCGAAACGCCGTCTTCCACTCATCCTCAGCCCGAATGCGGACCAGGTTGTATGCTCCCCTTAGGTCCAACTTGGTGAAGATCGTTGCCGATCTTAATTTTTGAAAGAGCTCGGGTATCAAGGGCAGAGGGTACCGGTTCTTGACCGTAATCTTGTTGAGCTCTCGGTAGTCCACGCAGGACCTCAAGGTCTGATCTTTTTTGGTGACAAAGAATATACCTGCGCCAGCGGGAGAAGTGGAATGGCGGATGAACCCCTTTTTCAAGTTTTCCGAGATGTAAGTTTTCAAGGCTTCCTGTTCTTTCTCGGAGAGAGGGAATATGCGGCCAAAAGGAATTTCGGCTCCAGGGAGGAGCTCGATGGGGCAGAGCTGGATGCTAAACACATCCAGGAAATTATGGTAAGGTTGGGGTACAGACTGGCACAGATCCTGGTCAGAGTCCAGACAAAGCAAGGTAGGAGGTATCCTGGGGGTTGTAGGTAGGCAGTGTTCCTGGCAGTAGTGAGATTGGAACTCAACCTCCCCGGTGGACCAGTGAATCAGCGGGTTATGGGCCTGGAGCCATGGCATGCCCAGGATGACTGGGAACAGGGGAGAGGAGATCACGTCCATGGTTAGGAGCTCCTGGTGTTGAGGGAAAATTGTAGCGGGTAAAGGCAGAGTCTCTTGAGTCACCTGGCCAGACTTAATACGGGACCCATCCGCCAGGAACACAGAAAGTCCTTGGGTCTTCTTCTGGAGGGGCAGGGCGTGGGTGTTGGCAAAGGTGGCATCCACAAAACAACTGCACGCCCCAGAGTCAATGATGGCGTTGGTGAGTATTGTCCTTCCCTGGCACTGCAACGACAGAGGGAGAGTAAGGTGAATAGTACTGGCTGGACAGGGTGCAGAGGGAGAAGAAACGGATGACAAGCACTTACGTGTCTTGACAGGGCAATTATTCACGAAATGTCCGGAGCCCCCACAGTACAGGCATAGATTCAACTGGTGGCGTTGGGCCCGTTCCTCGGGCGACAAGGGAGAACGCAGGAGACCGATCTGCATCGGTTCGGAGCTGTCCGGAGCAGGTCCCATCGGGGATGCAGAGGGAGCAGGTAGGTAACGGGTGGCAGGAACGGGAGCCCTTGCGACCATCCAGGCTGGGCGATTGGGTAATGCAGAGCGTTCAGCTCGGCGTTCTCGCAGGCGACGGTCCAGCTGAATCATCAGAGTGACGAGGTCCTCAAGATCCTCTGGAACTCCTACACGGGCCAGTTCATCTTTCAAACCCTCCGAGAGGCCCATGCGGAACTGGTGTCTGAGAGCGGCATTATTCCATTGAGTATCTGCGCTCCAACGCCTGAAGTCTGTGATATAGTCCTCGGCCGTCCTGCGACCTTGCTGGAGCGCGGATAGGGCGGACTCAGCTGTAGCCGTGCGTTGAGGGTCGTCGTACAGCTGAGCCATTGCCTGGAAGAAGGAGGCTAAGGACTGGGTCATGATGCTGTTGGTTCCCAAAAGACGGTGGGCCCAGGACTTGGGTTCTCCTTGTAGAAGGGACACCACGAATCCCACTTTGGTGACCTCCAGGGAGAAGGTCCGGGGTTGCAGGGCAAAGTAAAGCTGGCAGGCATCCCGGAAGGCCTGGAACTTGGACCGGTCGCCTGAGAACCTTTCTGGAACAGGCACTCTAGGCTCGGGGGGAAGCATCACCACTGTTGGTTGAGAGGCAGGTTGCACTGGCGGTGGAGGAGGTGCAGCAGCCATGGGGCCGGCGAGTTGTTGTACTTGGCCTTCCAGCTTGGTATATCCCTCCTGCAGGGATTTCACCGCTTGTGTAAGGGCTGCCAGGTGGGAGCAGAACTCCCGCATGGTAGAGGCTCCTTCAGCGGGCTCAGTCATAATGGCTGTCCGTACTGTTAGGTACCTGGTAGTGATGAGCCCGACTTGGTGGTTGGAGACCTCTCTTAAGCCCCATACACACGGTCGGACAATCCGCGGACCAGGTCCTTCGGACCATGTCCGTCATACTTTGTCTGATGTTGGTTTTGCGTACACACGGTCAGACAAAGTTGTCAGAAAATCCGATCATTCTGAACGCGGTGACGATTGTTGCCTACGACGGGACTACGTAGAGGCTAGTAGCCAATAGCTTTGGTCTTGTAATGTGATCTGAGCATGCGTAGCACTTTGTCCGGTCGGACAACCGTACACACGATCGGATTTGGTGTGATCGGACCGTGTTGTCGGCAAATCTTTCCAGCAGGAGATAAGACTTTGTCCGTCGGACAATCCGACGTACACTGTCCGATGGTGCATACACACGGTCTGATTTTTCAACAACATTGTCCGATCGGACAGAATCCATGAAAAAGTCCGACCGTGTGTATGGGGCTTTACAACTCTGGTTCAGGGCCTGCTGGATTGGGAACAGCGTAGCCGTGAACACAGCGGGTAGGAGTGTCCGTATGGATGCAGGTGGCCGATGCTGGGTGGATGCAGGTCTTGGGCCGGATGGTAAGACTGCAGATGAAGGTTCGGCAGACAACCAGGGTGCAGGAAGAAGACCGGCAGCAGGAGCAGCAGCAGACGGCAGAAGTAGCAGACAGCAGCAGCAGTAGACCAGCAGAGGACGGCAGCAGCGGAGGACCTGTGCAGGGACACTGGAAGCAGGGATGGTCAGGCAAGCCGGGTCACAACAGGCAAGGCAGTCAGGCAGAGACGGCAGGCAGAGGGATGGTCAGGAGGCAAGCCAGAGGTTCAGCAGCAGTAAACAAAGTCCAAAGCGGGGTCAAACAAGCCGGGGTCAAGGAACGGAGAAGGCAGCAGAGTCAGGCAGGCCGGGTCACAGACAGGATCAACAAACAGGTTCAGGTTGGGGTCACAGGTGGGAGCTGAGACGGACAGCGCCGCATGCAGGCAGCTGTCCCCTTTAAATAGGGCCACTGGCGCCAAAGCGGCGCCGATTGCGCACGGGGGCGCGCGCCCGCTATTCGCGCACGGGAGCGCACGCACATGTCCGGCGGGCGCGTGCACGCGCGCGCTGACGCTCAGGGGGACCAGGGCTACCCAGGTGCCCGCGCACCCTCAGGCTAGTGTGCCCAGGGCGGCTAGAGCCCTGACACCCGGCCTTTACCGGGCAAGCCCCGAAAGGGCTTCTACGAGCATCCCAATTTCTAAGACCCACAGGCAGGGACCTTAATATTAGAACAGGCACCCATCGCGTTGGATAGCTGGAGAGCCAGACAGCTATCCCACTTCCTCGGCTCCCTACCCAAACATTCGCTCTTCTCTCGACAACTTCATTCCTTCGAAGAACTTTGTCTGTTCGATGGCCCAATTCGCGGTACCCTTTCTAGGTCCTACAAAACTCTGTCAGACATACAAGCTTCCACAGACCCTCCCTTCTTAGCCAAATGGGAAAGAGATTTACAAACCACATTTACCACTCTACAGAAGGAACGCATACTCTTTTTTGCTCATAAATCATCACTTTGCAGCAAATACCAGGAAATTTCCTACAAGTTGACCACACGCTGGTATCGCACACAGTCCGTGTTGGCCAAAATATTCCCCGGTCAATCTGACCGTTGCTGGCGCTGTGAGCAACAAGCCGGCACTATTCTTCAAATTTTTTGGTAATGCCCTAAACTACAAACTTTTTGGCAACCTGTCCTACGACTCATTCACAAGTTCACAGACATCTCCCTAACCAACGATCCTGCTGCTGTGCTCCTCAATCTCACTTCCATGTCAAGAAAGCGTTACCACAAATCCCTACTTAAACACCTCCTCAATGCTGCTAGAGCTTGCATCCCAAGTCAGTTGAAGCAGCAATCTGCTCCCACAGTGGCCCAGTGGTTCGCAAGGGTTAATGATATTGAACGAATGGAAGACCTGACTGCGGGATAAATCTGAGGAACATAAGACC
This sequence comes from Lithobates sylvaticus, assembly GCA_028564925.1. Classification (NCBI taxonomy): domain Eukaryota; kingdom Metazoa; phylum Chordata; class Amphibia; order Anura; family Ranidae; genus Lithobates; species Lithobates sylvaticus. Next base: position 437,270,204 of record CM053026.1, read on the forward strand.
AGATGGTTTTATTGGACCCAGTTTCGCTTCTCAGAGGAATACCTCACCTGTGAAGGATGGAATGAGCCTGATGCCCAAGACAACCCAGACATGCGAATGAACTGCTTGTGCATGAGAGGATACGTAGGGAAAAGGAAGCAAGGGGTGGCCCAAAGGAACCCCTGCAAATGATGGCGCATGAACTGCTTGTGCATGAGAGGATACGTAGGGAAAAGGAAGCAAGGGGTGGCCCAAAGGAACCCCTGCAAATGATGGCCGAGAAGCATGGACACCAGCGAAGTAGCTCAGCGAAATGCCCCCGCCCCAACCCCTGGCCTACCCCTACTATGGTATGAGGACGTGAGAAAGAGAGGGCAAAAATACCCCTGACAGGAGTGCAAAAACCTGGATGCCTGATGGATGTGATGGAGTAGGCACTATGGCAATGAGCATCGTCAACATGGAGCAACCATGCCAGACACAGAACACTGGTCCCACCTGATACGAACGGGTCGTGCTGCAGCCAAGACGGCCCAACCTGAGAACACAAACTGGAGAAATGACAGACGCGATATTTAGCATGGCCCTCTTGACTATCGGAGGCTCTTACCCCAAATCATGGCCATCAAACGGCTCGGTGAGCCGAGAGTGACCCTCGCTCCCTAGGTGGACTTCTCAGGCCGAAACGTTATGACAGAAATGCGGAGGCCGAAACGTTATGACCGAAATGCTGAGGCCGAAACGTTATGACAGAAATGAAATACGAAGCCGAAATGACAGAAACGCAATATCAGAATCCAGAGGCAGAAATCCAGAGGCAGAATTGCACTGCCAGAATTCCAGGGGGAAGAAACGCAATGCCAGAAATCCAGGGGGAAGAAACGCAATGCCAGAAATCCAGGGGGCAGAGACGCAGTGACAGAAATCCAGGGGGCAGAGACGCAGTGACAGAAATCCAGGGGGCAGAAACGCAATGCCAGAAATCCAGGGGGAAAAACGCAGTGACAGAAATCCAGGGGGCAGAAACGCAGTGACAGAAATCCAGGGGGCAGAAACGCAATGACAGAAATCCAGGGGGCAGAAACGCAATGACAGAAATCCAGGGGGCAGAAACGCCATGACAGAAATCCAGGGGCAGAAACGCCATGACAGAAATCCAGGTGGACTTCTCACCCCCTCCTTTCCCTTTCTCCTCATTTCTCCCCCCAAATCTCTCTCTTCCTTTCCTTTTTCTCTTATATCCACTTTCTCCCATTTAAACTCAAAATCTGGTATGTTTCGACCCCAACTGACCACCGCGCAATACGCTTCCCCCATTTTTAGATACCCAAATTCTCCAAGGGTATCGGGGATAATACCTATTGTACTATAAGTGATCTGTTGACCCGACAAGGTGCAGCCTTAATCTCACACCTCCTAGGTATCCGGGTACCTTGCATATTTACAGAGTTTTACTTGTGTTATTATCCTCAGAATACTCATCATTAGTTCAGATACCACTAAGTGATCATATGTATGTAACTGTTTATCACATATTCTGTGAAGTTATCTTTTCATTGTATGTTGCATACCACTAAATAAAAAATAAAATAAAAGTCAGTTACTTTGCTGCGTAACTAATTACTTTTCCAATGTAGTAACTGAGTTACTAACCCAATAACTTTTTGGGAGAAGTAATTTGTAACTTAACTTATTACTTTTTTAGAGTAAGATGACCAACACTGGTGATTATATGTCAGTATTACATTGTATAGCCCTGTATGTTGTGGTCATTCAGGTGCTTAGCTAATCATTCTTTTATCGATGCTCCCCCTATGATACCATTGCCTGTGGAAGGGAATTTCACATCCTTGCCGCTCTTACAGTAAAGAACCCGCTACGTAGTTTAAGGTTAAACCTCTTTTCTTCTAATTTTAATGAGTGGCCACGTGTCTTGTTAAACTCCCTTCAACGAAAACGGAGGAGGATGCTGGGGCTGTGACATCATAAGGGGTGGGGTCACCATGTGACACGATGCGGTGGCCCCGCCCCTTGTCCCTATATAACTGCCCGCTCAACACGTCTCGGCCATTAGAAGCGGAGACAGTGTCGTGTCAACATCGGATGAAGAAAGAAGCAGCAGCAGAAGGCGACGGCGACAGAAGACCGGGCCAACGCTAGTAAAAGAGCTGCAAGAAGAACAGAAGAGCGGGACAAGACCCCCGAAGTCGGAACAAGACCCCCAGATGACGGCAGCGACAAAGAAGAAAGCCGGACTCCTCTGCTAGTAAAAGAGCTAGCAAAAGATAGCGTAGGAGTCCAGCGAGAAGACCCCCAGAGCTGTGTAATAAAGTATTTTAAAAACTTGTGTTGTGTTTTTTTATTTACACTTTTTTCACCAGGTGAATGGGTAGGTGTACATTGTACCCCATACTCATTCACATAGGGTGGGGGGGGCGTGATCTTATTGAAGGGGGCTCCCGGATTCCGATAAGCCCCCCGACAACCAATGACCAGGGTTGACGGGAAGAGGCCCTTGTCCTTATCAACATGGGGACAAGGTGCTTTGGGGCGGGGGGGCCGCAGGGCCCCCCTTTCCCCAAGGCACCCCCCATGTTGAGGTCACTCGTCCTGGTACGACTCAGGAGGGGGGCACTCGCTTGTCCCCACCCCCTTTCCTGGCTGCTCGGTTAAGGGTCTGATATGGATTTGGGGGGGGCCCCCACGCCGTTTTTTCGTCGTAGGGATTCCCCTTTAAATGCATACCAGACGGGGCTAGCGAGGTGTCAATCTTGTCGATTGAGGCGGCGGCATTGACTTCCTTCGCTAGTCCCGTCTACCTGGAGTCACGTTCTAAATGAATGGACTTTACTCTGTGTAAGAGTCCGGCGGACCTCCGCCAAAACTCTGGCGGATTGTCCGCCGGAAAAGTCTGGGCGTGTGTGGGCAAGTCCGCACGTTCGGAAAGTCCGGCGGCCCTCCACCGGATAGTCCGGCCGAAAAGTCTGATCGTGTGTACGTGGCATAAGAATGACACTTGTGGCGGGGTGGGTATGGAAAGGTCATGGGCGTACCCCTATGAGGAAGCCCTGATGGGCAGGAAGGGAGGGATTTCGGTGGATTAGGGGATAGGGATGGGAGGGTGGGTAGGGTTGAAGATAAATGTCAGACACCAGTTATATTCACACGATTAAATATATATGAGATAAGATATATGAGACGAGGGGAAAGTGCCCAGATGGGGGGGTAACTACCAAAGGCTGGGGGGGGGGTAAGTGGCTTTAGGGCCTCATTGTTATCTATTTACCTACCCCGCCTTCACTACTGGAAAGGTTTTTATATTACTATATAAATTTTATTTTTATAAGACTCGATGCAGGTTAAAACGTTTAGTGTAATCTCTTGGAATGTCCGAGGTTTGGGAGATCCAACCAAGAGAGCCTTGGTTTTGTCATCACTGGAGGGAAAAGGGCCTGGACTGCTCTGTCTGTAGAAGACGTACTTGATTAATGATACATTTCCATTACTTTGTAAATGGAAATTCCAAAACCCAATATCATTGTGTTCACTCCTCATATTCAAGGTGGGTGAGCATACTGATCGGTAGAGAAGTGCTGTTTTCCTGTTGCGAGAGCCGTATTGATACCATGGGCCGCTATGATTTGTTTTCAATTATGCAATGTAAGAAAATATATGTGATCACAAACATTTATATTCCCCCCACCCCCCCATTTAAATTGGAGATCCTACATGAATTAATAGGATTTACAATCGATAAAGTTCGAGTCCCAGTTACAGAGGTGGGGGATTTCAATGAAGTTTGAAGTCTTTGTTAGAGGTGATTGATAATTCTGAGGAATTAATGACTAGATTAAGAGTTTATAAGTATCAATACAGGCACGGCGTCAGCTGGCGTGGTCTGGGACTCCTTGAAGGTCTATTTTAGAGGGATTCTCATTCAGCAGGTTGCAAGAATTAAAGGCAAGACGAGGGAATGGGAAAGGGAAGTTAAAAAAGCAGTGACGTTAGCTGAGCAGCAGTTTATTTGCCACCCAACCCCGGATACACAGAAAGAGTGGCTAGAAAAACAGCAAGCTTATAAAATAACTATCACGAGAAAGATGGATAATAAGTGTATATTTCAGCGACAATCCAACTTTGGCGAAGGGGAGAAAGTGGGCCGTATGTTGTCTTTACTGGTTAGAGAAAATACTCCTCCCTCAACGGTTGTGGCGGTCAGGACCCTGCAGGGAGAAATTTGACTCTTCTGACTCTACTGATATAATGAATATATTTAGACAATATTACAGCTCGCTATATAGGTCCCAGAAGGGGGTGGAGAGGGGAAAAACTAATGTTTTTTTTGAAAAAATAAAAATTCAGACTTTATCATTAAGGGATAAATTGATTATGGAGACACCAATAACCTTGGATGAACTGCGGTGTGCAGTAGCTGGGATGCCAAATCAAAAGTCGCCAGGTCCTGATGGATTGCCAATTGAAATATATAAACGGTATGGTGAGACCCTGCTTCCAGAACTGTTGAAGACATTGAGTTGGGCACTATCCACTAGGAGATTGCCCTTCTCAATGTCAGAAGCCACTATTCTTGTTATCCCTAAGGAGGGGAAAGATCATATGGAACCCTCCTTATCGCAATATCGTTATTGTGTACGGACATAAAAATCTTGGCTAAAATATTGGCAACTCGCTTAAATGGATGCATCCAGAAGCTTGTACATCCCGACTAGGTCAACTAGCATTAATATACGAAGAACCTGAATATGCAGATTCCAGAGGACAATGGCAGGTCCAGGGTCATTTTGGCCCTGGATGCAGCCAAGGCCTTTGATAGTTTTGAGTGGGAATATCTATTCAAAGTGCTTGTGTTTGGACCAATTTGTATTAACTGGGTGAAATTACTCTATACCAATCCAAGAGCAAAAATAAAAATGAATAACGAGCACTTCCAGCTGGAAAGAGGCACGAGACAGGGCTGTCCCCTATCTCCTTTATTGTTCGCCCTTGCAATAGAACCGCTGGCCATCTCCACTAGATCTAACCTGGATATGCAGGGATTTCGGAGGGGACTAGAGGAAGATAGGATAGCATTGTTTGCGGATGATGTCCTTTTTTTATTGGGAGATGTCCAAACATCACTAAAAGCAGTGATACAAATGATTGGAAGTTTGGCCAAATCTCTGGACTAACTGGGATAAATTGGCCCTACTTCCGATAGATCCACTTGCTAGTCAGATACTGTTGGATTCAATATGAACTCATGTAATATCACATCGGTTCATTCCCAATATCTTTGAGGACAGAAGGCATTCTCCCGGATTGGAATGTAGCCAGGTTGGAAAACACACCAAAAGCTTTGTATTCAGAAGCAATGGCTGGGCCCACCTGCGGTGAAGACGGCTCCAGGCTAGAGGCACAGCCCCTGAGTGGAGAGTGCAGTTTACTTCCTGGATCACCTTTTGCTGGTGTTCATTGGGTGCGAAGCAAGGGGGGGAGATTTGAATGAGTGGGCGTGGATGTCTGAATGGAAGGGAGAGACACACAAGAAGTCAGTCTCTGTTTTGCTGGGAATCCCTGATATGAGAAGGTGTCTCTGGTCACCTCATGGTCTGGCGGCCATTTTTTCGAGGCTACAAGGAGGGCCCTGTGATAAGTATCTTTGATATTCTTGTATTATATGATTTGATTGTAAGCCTTGTGATATTGTAATGTCATTTATTACTTTATGTTAGCATTCCTGATTCTTGGGAAATAAATAAGATAGTGTGTTATTAGCAGCAGTTTGTGTTTGGTTTCATAGCTAACCTCGTATTATTGTGATACTAACAGTAGCATGCGCTCATAGGTTTAACAGACTAACAACATTATAGGGACTAGACAAATTAATACATAGATATAAGTATTATATCGCGTACTTCATATGGCACCCCACAAAGGCGTGTAGAATGTATTTTTACACAGAATCCACAAACTAATGTATTTTTGTTTTGAGTCCTGGTAATCAAAGACACCCAGAACTGAAAATCGTCTCTCGTGTGGACAAGATTGGCGCTGGCTCGCGAATTCTGAAACCACGCTTGGATGATCATAAAAATTTTGTGAAATATTTCATCGGATAGCGGACGCGCGACAAATCTGGTGAGACCCTTTTTTTTTTTTTATTATCCGAGATATATATATGTATATATATATGTTAAATGTTGTATTGCTAATGCAAAGTGTTAGAATACTTGTAGCTGGTCAAGAGGGCTGGTGAGTAAGGGCTGATCACCCTTGGTTAGCAATTGACAGGAATTACCATACATCTTTGAGGAAAAAAAAAAAAAAGTGATAGCGATATTGTTAGTTTTAAAAAAAAAAAAAAAAAAAAAATTTTTGTTTTTTTTTTTTTTTTTTTTTTTTTTTTTTTTTTTGTCATTTTATTATTTCTACTCACGTGAGAGTGACATAACTCTCTGATCCAATAGAAGTTCAATGTGGCCTGCAAACTAACAGGAAGGCATTGATTAAGAGTCTGCCTTGTGTCTTAGGATGTGCCTTGTGTAGGCTGTAGAACTACAGGTAGCAGGTAGGAGTTTTTTTTTTGTTTGTTGTAAGCTTTTGTGGGACTACAAGTTAGCTTGCAACGAAACCTTTGAATAGCCTTATCTGTTTGTCTGTAGTGCAGTGTAACCAAAACAGGTTTTACAGCTCCAGTATAGAGGGCTTGCTAATTAGCATATCAATGGAGGCCATCGAGCTATTCATCGCTAAACATGGGGCTATTAGATTTCAATCTACACAAGAAGGTGGGTTGACACAACAATTTAATGAACTTTTGACACAATGTAATACACATAACAGCCTTATAAGTAATAAATCAAAAAAAGGCAGAAAACAGAGGGTAGCAAATTTGATAGGCATGCTTCTTAAGATGAAACATATTTCTGAACAGAAAGAATCAGAATGGATAGATGAAAGGAAGCAATTCATGCAGCAGCTACAAAATATAACAAAAGATATATTAATTAGGGTTGAAAATGCAGATGCACAAGCGCGTAGGCAGATTGAACAATTAGTGACGGAAAAAGGCGAATTGGAACAGAGAGTACATGAATTAGGGAAAACGTGTGAGTTAAGAGAAGGTTGCATCGTTTTTTTGAATAGGAGGGAGGCTGAGAATTTGCAGGTTATCACAATGCTTAAGGAGGAATTACAGGGTGCACAGGCAGCCATAATGGATTTATCCTCCAAACATACAATAGCCGAAGATGCAATGGTGGAGGTACCCTCCGCACATGCTCAGTGTACAGAAGTAGAAGTGGAACATAAAGAGGACCCATATACTATTGTTGCTGCAAATCATATTACTATGATGGGAATCAATGCTGGAGACGTAAATACAAACGTGATAACTGCGCTTGAAATTGATTCAGGAGTTGAAATGGAAACTTCTGATGACTCCTCAGACGATGAAAGTGTAAAGTCTGTTCATTCCAATCACAGTAATATTATCCAGCAATGTGAATTTCCAGCACAGGAGGTTAAAAAAAAGGGCCTATGCAGAGAAACCAGAGCTAAAATGTTGTTTGTGTAAAAGGGGAGGTCACATCGCAAAGTATTGTTGGGCGAATAACGATATCAAAAAAAGATCATACCTGAAAACTACCCCAAGGCGTTATGAATGTTATTCGGCCAGGTGGGGTAGCAATCCAAAGCATGGAGCCCATAGTAAGCAAACCCAATTCCCCGTTAAGACCCAATTACAGAGTCTACAAACTGAAAAGCAATATGTAGGACAGTTGCATAAAATCAAAATGGAAGTAGCCGAATGGTTATTCAAACATAGCACTGGGGGAAGCAATGCTAGCAGCACTTAGTCAGCTGCAAGTATGTTAAAAATACTCTGATCAAAGTTTCCTTCCTATGAATAAGGTTTTAAGTATTTTTGTAGTTTTTTTTATAAGGTTTAATGTTTTATTAATTTAATGAATTTTTATTAGGTTTTTTTTAATTTTCTTTATTATTCATTTTTTTATTTTTTCCATAAATTTTTTCAAATTTTTTTTTATTATTAATTTTTAATGTTTTTTTTTTTATTATGAATTATTTTTTTTTCATATTTTCTTTTTTTTTATTAATTTTTTTTTTCAATTTTCATTTTTCAATTTTTTTTTTTTTTTATTAATTTCTGTTTTAGTTTTAATGTTTGTAATTTTTATTTTTTTAGTTTAGTTGTTTATACTACAACTCGGTGTTCCCCTAGCAGTACAATTAATGAGAAGAGACTTGGGGCACTTAAAGTCAATTGTCATGATAATCGTGTTTAATCATTGTCTTTGTGTTCCTTTTCCAGAAACCAGGGAGAGAACAGGTTTGGATACTAAACATTTGTGTTTTGTTTGCAGGTCCGTCAAAGTGAGACCAACACGGGGGTTAGGTTATTGTAAATGCATAATCGATTATCACATGGTACCATGAGCTCATTAATTAGTAATTGTTTGCAAACAATGAAAATATTTAAACAATAATCTGACAAAACTAAAGAGTTACAAATGAGGTAGCAAATGTTGTGATGAAGTTACAAATGTTTTGTTTGTTTTGTTTGTGTTGTTTTTCCCATTAACTTATTGTCTTTCAGATAAAAAAAAAGAAACATGTACTCTTCTCAGGAGAAAATCCATGGATGTCTTTAGTTAAAAGTTGAGTGTTTGTCATTGTTGTATGGTGGTTGTCTTGTCATGTGGTTCTTGGGTGATAATGGCCAGATTTACTATTGGTTTAGTCATCTATTTTAGTGTTAATTTAGTTTTTTTTGTTCAGGTGGGACATCACTATGTTTAGCCCACCTGAAAGGGGGGTAATGGGCGATGCCCTCAGGTAGCAGCTGGATACTCTTTGTTGAAGACAAAGTTGGTAGAAAAACAGTCTAGCCGCAGGAGGTTTTTCTTTTACTAGAAGGTTTAGCCTTTGTCCACCTGAAAGGGGAATTAGTGCATAGATCGTAAGATAAAGATAAATGCATTGGTTGTTTCTCTTTTTGCGTTTTTAGATTGAGAATTTTTGAGAAACAACAGTGACGTTCGTTTTTTTAATTTTTGATCATACCATGCGGATCCATTTTAGAGTGGGTTTTGCCTAAAGAGGTCATGGTTGTGTTCGATAGTTTGGTCAAAGTTGCAGAAGCCAGGAATACTAAGTTCCTGCGTTCCAAGGAGGGAAATAGGAGTAAATATAGTAAGCAAGCAGATATTATGGATAAGAATTTGATTCTGCTCTTGTTTTTCAATTCCAGAATCCTGGTGGAGCGAGATTGGAAAGGTTCTGGAAAATGGATGACGGATGATCATCTGGTTGGCAGTTTGTCTGTGCCATGCCACGCCCCAAATTTATTCTACTAAATATCAGGAGAGATGGGACAAACAAAAAGATTCACTTTAACACTTTTTCTTTTCCTATGGACGATCTGGTGCTGAATCTGAAAGACTGTGCCTATCAATAAGACTTGAAACATTTTTTTTGCTGGACTCTCTCCTGATGAATGCAAACGTGTTATTAATATACGTACAATGGGTTGGAGGTTGGGGGAAGGAATATAACACATCCAATCCATCCGAACATGAAAATGTAAAATATATATGTTTTTGTTGGAGGGAGGAGTTGAAATAAGAAAAGTTGTGTAATGTATGACATGTATTGACGTAACGGAGTTTGTATGGTGCAGGTACCCAGGAGGCGAGCACTTATACATAATAAGGTGTCTGTTGGCCGGACTAGAGGGTGTCAGGTGACACATCAATGGGGTGAACATTTCCTTGTATGGGGGAGATGCGCCTGGTTGAGGTCTCACCTGAGAAGTTGAAACCCTGCACAGGGAATGCCAGTGAATACACACAGGAGCATGCTCCGATAGATAAAGGGAGCAAACGCTGACTACCAGAGTACAGTATGCCTTCACCACATGGCGCTGCAACATCTCACAGTGGTTGATAAAACCTATTACCCTATATTTGCTGAGTATACGCTGAATCAAGTGCTGTCATCGTACCAGTGACTTACTCCCAGAGATGTGCGGACACAGAATAAGGTGCATGCAGGATGCTTATCTCTGAGGAGTAACCACAAGAGGAGGCATGTATTCAGCACTATATTGGGGGAATAGGAGCTGGGATGGGTGTTGGTAATGGAGTAGACATCGGTATCCTGAGGAACAAACTCTCAGCCATAGCTTGAGCGGGACTTTGTTACTCAGAGAGATTGGTGGCATCCTTAATAACATTCACAAAATACCCAGGGTAAATTAGCTCCAGATTTGGTGAACCATATTGAGAGGTTGGTGGAGGGTGTGAGGGTACAGGATGGAAATCGGTCATGGGCTCTGGCGTACACGCAGTGGCGGACGGAAGTGTCAACCAGCATCAAGCTGATTGTGCAATCTCTGTATAAAGGGAAGTGGCCTGATGAGTTAGCATCACCGCTCAGTAAGACTCTGCCAAAACACGTCGCCTACACTAATCCAAAATGGTGGTCGAATGCCTGGATGGGCTGTACCAGTTTGGATGGTGAAAGGTGTTAGGCTGTATGATCCCATATACAGGAGTGCGGACTTGGTCTGTATGTTTGGTGGCATCAATGGGCTTACTGATTGGGGATTCTATCTTGTCGCATGTGAGGCTAAATCACCCATATGTGATCAGAGGAGATGGAAGCAGGTTGATACTTCCTTCCGTCGGAAGTATGACCATGATGTCCTTTGTATGCCAGGTCAATACACCATGGTGGTGAACATAAAAATGTTGGGAAGTTATTTCAGGGATCATTGCTGGGGAGGAAGCACCTGGGTGTCATTTGGGACATAGACAAGTTTGTTTCTTTGTCCTAAAGAATGCCGATGTAATGTTAGTCATAAAACTGGAAGGTTCCTTGAACCTAACCATAGGTAGAGGTGCATGGTATACCCTGGGCATGGTCTCTGAAATCCAGGCACAGGGATGGAATTGTGTGGTTTTGTAATTTTTGCAAATTTATATGTGTGATTAAACTTAATATTTATATAGAAGGGTCTCCCATTTGGCTATGCAAGTTGAGGGACGAATTGACAGTAGAGTCTCTGTGTACAAATTAGAGACCTTGCTGCCAAGTCAGAGCCCTGCAATACCGCTGTGAGCAAGCCTGCCTAATCCCGACCCATATGTACAGTAAAGGGTTATAGGGTTGGGAGCGGGGTGCGTAAATGGACTGGACACATATATATGTATATAGTATGGTAATAAGTTGATTTATATTATGGTATAGTGTGACCTATGAGTATTGTAGGTTATTAATATGGGTGAATAAGGCCCTCCTCGAGACTTATCTAAATAATAGATCAGTATTTGAGAGCTGTTTCATATGTTGCTCTGAATGTGTACTGGTGAATGGTGAATGAATGGATACCCCTTGCCTGTATTGCATCCGTCCGGAAGCTACCAAAGATACATAATGGCGACATGGAAGCTGTCGCTGAAGAAAGATGTGGCAAAGCGGCACATGTCGGGAAGCATAACACGGTAAGACCACAACGGACTGTTCCATAGGAGCTGTTTCTGCACACGTTGCAAAAATACAACACGTTAAGACGTTTAAAGGACTGTTCTATGGATACTGGTTTGGAAACGCATGTCAGGGACACGTTGTAAAAATACAACACGTTAAGACGTTTAAAGGACTGTTCTATGGATACTGGTTTGGAAACGCATGTCAGGGACAAAACAGTTATGGACTGTTCAATAGGAGCCGTGTCTGAAGAAGGGTTTTTATGCGACTTTCAGTCGCAAAGCGGCATATGTTGGATTCAATATGAACTCATGTAATATCACATCGGTTCATTCCCAATATCTTTGAGGACAGAAGGCATTCCCCCGGATTGGAATGTAGCCAGGTTGGAAAACACACCAAAAGCTTTGTATTCAGAAGCAATGGCTGGGCCCACCTGCGGTGAAGACGGCTCCAGGCTAGAGGCACAGCCCCTGAGTGGAGAGTGCAGTTTACTTCCTGGATCACCTTTTGCTGGTGTTCATTGGGTGCGAAGCAAGGGGGGGAGATTTGAATGAGTGGGCGTGGATGTCTGAATGGAAGGGAGAGACACACAAGAAGTCAGTCTCTGTTTTGCTGGGAATCCCTGATATGAGAAGGTGTCTCTGGTCACCTCATGGTCTGGCGGCCATTTTTCGAGGCTACAAGGAGGGCCCTGTGATAAGTATCTTTGATATTCTTGTATTATATGATTTGATTGTAAGCCTTGTGATATTGTAATGTCATTTATTACTTTATGTTAGCATTCCTGATTCTTGGGAAATAAATAAGATAGTGTGTTATTAGCAGCAGTTTGTGTTTGGTTTCATAGCTAACCTCGTATTATTGTGATACTAACAGTAGCATGCGCTCATAGGTTTAACAGACTAACAACATTATAGGGACTAGACAAATTAATACATAGATATAAGTATTATATCGCGTACTTCAAATACCGTTGGGTATCCCCAATCTAAAAGGTAGTTGAAAAATTGACATATTTGGAGGTCTGGATTGCCAGAGATATAAATTTGTATCTTAACGACAACCTAGTCCCCCTACTGCTTAAGTTGAAATATAAGGGAGATATCTGATGCTGTCTCCCCCTGTCTGTGGCGGGGCGATGCAACCTAGTCAAGATGATATAGCCCCAGATTTTATATATTCTCCATAACTCTCCAATATGGATAGGCCAGAAATGGTTCAAAAGAATAGAATCCTTGTTTAGGGACTTAATTTGGAGAAGTGGGCAACCTAGAATCAGCTTGCAAACGTTGCAGCTGCCACTTAGGGAGGGGGGCATGGCGGTTCCACACCCCAGGTTATATTTTTTGGCATCCTGGCTACAGCACCTAGCAGGCTGTGGAGCCCTCAATGGAGGCAACTCTAACAGTAGGATGATGTTAATAGGATGCCCGCATAGTACATTGATTGAGGCTTTAGGGGCAAACTCTTTTACTTCACGTTGCCCAACGATAAAATTAATTACTAAAATATGGCAAACAACAAAGACTATATTGGGATACCAAGGAACATCAGAACTGGCTCCTCTTTGGAACAATAAAAACCTTGCCGAGTTGAGTGGTATCGAGAGATCTAGGGAATGGGCGAACCAAGGTATTAACCGTCTGAGTCAATTATATGCGGGTAATATTATAAAATCATTTTCAAACTTGGAGCAGGAATTTAACTTGTCAAATAGCTCGTTTTATAAATATCTCCAGGTCATGCATGCAGTCTAGACGCAGTTCAGATCTCAAATAGTTCAATGGACCCAGATTCCTATTCTGGCACAAATAATGACTCTGGACTCGTCTAAAGGGTTAATCTCTCGATTGTATACCAGGCTTGGAGATAGAACAATAAATCGTGCCGAGCTTATCAAGACTAGAGAGAGTTGGGAGGGAGTTGTTGGACCATTGTCCACTGTGGAATGGGACCGGATCCTTCGACAAGCAACATTTGTCTCAATCGCCCCCTCACAGAAGGTATCACACCTCCTTTTTTTTTTTTTTTTTTTTTCTATAGAGTATACTATACCCCCAAGAAAATTTTCAAACTGGGATGGCGGGAGAATGACCAGTGTCCCAGGTGCGGGGCACCTGGAGACTTTATTCATATGCTTTGGAAGTGTCCAAAGCTATTTAGATATTGGACAGAGATTGTAGATGAGATCAATAAAACTTTTAAGATTGCACTAGAAACAACGGTCAAGACCTGCTTCTTGGGCTTAATAGAGGGGTGTAGTGCTTCAAAATACATCGTTGAATCAGTATTAGGATGCATATTCCAGGCGAGGAAATTGATCGCCCAACATTGGCAGTCACATCAGCCTCCGCCTGTAGAGAACTGGCTTGCGACTGTCAACTCAACAATAGGGAATGAGCGAGTGTTTTTTTTTATTAAACAAGGCAACCATAGCAAATTTAAGAGGATGTGGAGGCCTTGGTTGGATAAATTAGGGCTCCCTCTATAGGTTGGGAGGAATTTACAACTTCACCCGGTGGTGTCTCCTAGGCTAGCCCTCCTTAGGTCTTGCTTTTTTAATTTCTCTGTCTCTTTTTTCCCAAAGATTTATAATGCTATAAGAACAAAGTTAATATAGCTATAGATATAACGTGGTGCTAAAAGGGTGTAAATGAAGTGGTGCAGAAATAGGGGGGGTGTTGGGTGGGCGTGGTTAGGGGAATAAAAAGAGGGTAAGAGCAGGGTAAGTAAATAAATATGGCACTATATTATACATTACAACCTAAAGTTATCTTCTTTTGTACACTGCCTTGTTATTTGGATTGTAATATTTAATTGTATAAATAAAGAAAAAGTATAAAGTCAAAAAAAGAAGATGTGCACTGAGGAGCTCCTGGAGGGATCCATGCTGGATTTAAATAACCTCCACAGCCAGATCCATCCAAGCCACTGAGGCCACAGGATGGTACCTGGGCCTCGCATAGAAGAGCAAGGTTTTGCCTGTAACGCTTCTGAGGGCTGGACCCTAGGAACCAGGACTCTTTTTGGTCTTGCTACTTTACCTAAAGTTGTCCTGAGGGGTGCTATACAGGTCCAAAGGAGTGGACCCCTTATTAAGGGACCCGGTCTTTGAAGGTTTATTAACGCTGCCTGCCGTGATGGGTGAAGTTTGGATCTGTTTGTTTTCAGCAGTATCCTGCAGCGAGGAAAAGGTAAGGGAAAAGCTTATGAACTGCAAAGTCCACCTATGTCTTTTCTTCCATATGAAACATTGTAATGCCTTAAAATCTACTCTAGAGGGAGTAAATATACACATACTCTTTTCAGCAGGTCTGTGTCCAGCTACAACAGCATGGTGTGTCCCAGTAGCAGGAGGGGGTTCATTATTATTCCTCTCCCCCCATAATTGGGGAAACTAAGGGGCTGGGGGTACATTGTGTACAGTACAGGGTACATTACATCCTATCTGTATACACAATATTCAGTTTGAGTAGTGTTACATAACTATTCTAAGTGTGACAGCACTAAAGGCTGATTCACACTTATAAGTAAGCCTCAGGGGTGCGGGGCGGCTTTCTTACATAAACATTTTTTATGTTTACCTGGCTTTTTAGCATTGTTCCTAATGCAAGGAAGCCAGCTTCTCTCATGTAATGAGAAGAAAATCCCTCTGTTCCTGCCAAGGCAGTCGGCGCCATGTGCGGGACTCAGCGCCCACGTGGAAGCACATGGCGCACAGGTAATCAGACTTACACCTGCGAAGTCTTAAAATCAGATGCTCTTATGACTAAATGTCTCCCAGAGCAGCTGAACGAAGAGTCTGCCACGCAGGACACAGGAGCGCTGGGGCATGTGAGGGGTGTATACAGGCATTTCCAGTACAGGAAAATACATTGTTTAGCATCAGTTTAATCTTTATGCTGCCATTGTTATTTCTAGACTATTGCTCAGCAAACAGTACATTTTTGTGACTGAAGATGCATTTTCATCTGCCCTGCATGGCTTAGAAGGAAGATTAGTGCCTTTAATCGCATCCTCCATCCAAGGGGATAGGAAGCATGCTAGATTCCCTTCCCCCACCTCAAACCCTTTACCAAGGGAACAGTGGGCACAGGATGAGGTATTACCCTAAGGCAATCACGTAGAACAACAAGCCGATTATTCCTCTACGGAGGAAACAACAGTTGATGAACCTTATGCAACCTCGCAATCTGAGAGATTGATGGTACAAACTCTTACGGAGATGGTTCGTTCCACTTTTATGCTACCCCTAACAGAGTCAGCTTAAAGTTCGGTCCCTTCCTTGGGTTCTTTAAAACCTTTACAGCATTTTCATGCGTTTCCGGTCCATACATTACTAGAAAAGCTTTTTTATGCTGAATGGGATCATCCGGATAAGCATTTTCTCTATACCATGGAGCAGAAATTCTCAAAAGATGGAAAGTACCAGCAGTTGACGCTGCAATTTCCAGCATCAATACAAATTTAACTTGTCCAGTAGACCATGCACAAATGTTTAAGAATCCAACAGATAAAAAGTTGGAATTTCTGTAGAAATCCTCTTTCCTTGGCAGGTGCCGTTTCCCAGCCTGCAGTCGCTGCAATAGGCATCTAAAGGACCAGTTCAAAGAGGCCCTTAGGGAGGTCCCTGCACAACAGGCCCGTGAGTTAGCCGAACTACCAAAGGCGCTATATTTTGCCATAGACACCATGAAAGACTCTATTCACCAAGCGTCGCGCCTGCGCTTGTGCTAAAACAAATGCGTAGGACCCTGTGGTTAAAAAGTTGGTCAGGAAGCACCTTGCAAAAAGCTTTTGACTAGTTTCCCTTTTCATGGGGAGCGACTATTTGGGGAGGATTTGGTCAAATACATCCAAATGATTTCTAGTGGGAAAGGTACTCTTTTGCTCAAAAGAAGGTATAAACATCTTTTTATTTAAACGGACTCCTTCCCCAGCGCCTGGAGCAGCTGCCTCTAGGCATTGGTGACGGCCTCCACCGTCAGACTCTAGAAGAAAGCCTCAGGTTCAGGCCCAGACACAGAAAACATTCAGCCCCTGTATACATGAATGAAAATTTTTTTTCCTCCGCCCTGCAGGGCCTAGAAGGAAAATTGGCGAATTTAACCGCATCTGCTATCCAAAAGGAAAGGAAGCGTGTTAGATCCCTTATCAAGGGAACAGTGGGTAGAGGATGAGGGGTTACCCTCAGGTGATCAGGAAGAAAGGCAAAAACCGATTACTCCTCTGCGGAGGAAACAACTGGAGTTGAACCTTTTTCAGCCTTGCAATCTGAGAGATTGCTGGTACAAATCTCTTACAGAGGTGGTTTGTGCCTCTTTCAAGCTACCTCTAGTAGAGTCAGTTGATAGCTCTGTTTCTTCTTGGGTTCCTTTAAAACCTTCACTGCCCTTTTCATGCGTTTCCTGTACATGTACAAATCCATGCAGAAATTCAACAGATCCATTCTAGATCTAAAAGAATTGAAATCAGTTCCTGAAGATCCGCTCCTTTCTATGGAATCGATCAGGTCAGTAGTTTCTATCCTACAAGGAGGAAAACTTCTGGCGTCTATCGGCATCAGGCATGCATATCTGCATGTCCATATATTTGCCGCTCGCCAAAGGTTTCTGCGGTTCGAAGTAGAACAACAACATTTCAGTTTGTAGCCTTGCCCATTGGGCCAGCTACAGCACCCCAAGTGTTCACAAAAGTGCTAGCCCCACCTCCTAGCCAGGTTAAGGGCATAGGGCATAAACAGTCTTTGCATACCTAGACGATATATTGCTAATAGACTAATCGGTGTTCGGAGTAAAGTGTACGCATTACAACCAGTTACTTTTAAAAGTCTGGGTTGTGTTCTCAACCTAGAGAAGTCTCCCTTAAAACCACTAAAAAAGCTGGAGTATTTGGGTGTGATCATAGATACAGCCCAGAAAAAGGTGTTCTTGCCCAGGCAAAAAACAACTCCATAAGAGTTGGTGCGGAGGGTCAGGTCAAAAGGAGATCCCTCCATTCGCCTTTGCATGAGGTTGTTAGGAAAGATGGTGGCTTCATTCGCAGCAGTTCCCTATGCACAGTTCCATTCGAGACTGTTGCAAAACAGTATTTTATCTGCTTGGAGCAAAACGTTCCAAGCTTTGGACTTGCTAATGTGGCTGTCCCCAAGGGTGTCCCAAAGCCTCAATTGGTGGTTACTAAAGAATCTGCTAAAAGGAAAATCCTTCAGACCAGTTATCTGGAAAGTGGTAACGACAGATGCCAGCCTTTCAGGCTGGGGAGCACTGCTAGAGAAGAAAACTGTCCAAGGACAGTGTTCAAGAACCGAAAGAGCCTTGCCCATTAACATCCTAGAGATTCAGGCAGCGCGTCTGGCTCTGAAAGCCTGGACTTCCAGGTTAAGGGATTGTCCTGTCAGGATCCAATCCGTCAATGCCTTGGCTCTGGCCTATATCAATCACCAAGGGGGCACCAAGAGTCTCTCAGCACAGAGAGGCGATCCATATTCTAACTTGGGCAGAAAGAAATATTCCGTGCCTATCAGCAGTCTTCATTCCGGGAATAGAGAATTGGCAGGCGGACTACTTAAGTCGCCAGCAGATTATTCCCAGGGTAATGGTTTCTTCACCCCAACATATTTTCGGGCTGTTTGTCAAAGATGGGGGACTCCAGACGTAGATCTTCTGTATGCATAACAGATGCGTTGGTGATACCGTGGGATCAGTTCTCACTGATCTATGTATTTCCCCCTATTCAATTGCTGCATTGACTTCTTTGCAGGATCAAGCTGGAAAGAAAACCGGTAACTCTGGCAGCACCAGCATGGCCCAGAAGGTCATGGTATGCAGAAATCGTAAAGATGGCAGTGGAGGATCCATGGTCCCTTCCACTAAGGCCAGACCTGCTCTCACAGGGGCCGATATTCCATCCTACTTTACGAAGGCTGAATTTACCGGTCTGGCTATTGAAACCCACATTCTGAAGAAATGTGTGCTTTCCGGGTCAGTTATCTCTACTTTGATTAATGCAAGGAAACCAGCTTCCAGAACTATATATTATATAGTCTGGAAGGCTCATATTTCCTGGTGTGAATCTTGCCTTTCTACAATTAGGCGTAGAGATGAAGTTGGCCTTGAGTACTATAAGGGCCAATTCTCAGCTTTATTGGTCTTATTTCAAAGACCGCTTCCTACACATTCTTTATTCTGGGGTTTCATGCAAGGGCCGATGCGGATTAATTTGCATTTGCATACATTCACAACATTTTATCAGGTGGATGTAAGGAGGTATGAGGTTATTGCCTTTGGGCGCAGTGTGTTGCAGGCAGCAGTATAAGTCCTCAAGTCTGGGGGTACCCTGTGGGTTGTCTCTCCCTCCCCTCAAGTAGCATTACTATGGGATGTCCCATTAAGTAATTACTTAGGCTCTGTGTCCCATGATTATAAAGAAAATAGGATTTTTATTACAGCTTACCTGTAAAATCCTTTTCTTGGAGTACATCATGGGACACAGAGTTCCCTACCCTCTTTTGGGATTTAAGTATATTGCTTTGCTACAAAAACTGATGTGCTCCTGGAAGGAGGTGGGGTTATATAGGGAGTGAACTTCCTAGATTGGGTATACCGGTGTCAACACCTGAAGGTGGCCCATAACCCATTAAGTAATTACTTAGGCTCTGTGTCCCATGATGTACTCCAAGAAAAGTATTTTACAGGTAAGCTGTAATAAAAATCCTATTTTTTGTGGCCAGTGTCGAGAGAGGCATTCTGATCACCGATGTAGAGAGTTATGATTCTTACTGTCTTTTAGGGTGTGGCGCATTATTCCCATGGCCCACAGATGAATTGATTTCACTAGGATTCCTAAAACAGATTTAATTTGGGGGGTTCCCTGCTGCTCATCATAGCTATATGTGGAACCTCTCAGTGGAGTCAGAGGTAATTTAATAAATCTTTGACATCCGTATGGACAGAGGAAGGGGTTCGCCGCAATAACTCCACAAAAATGGCAGTTAGATCAGACTAGCATCTCTTACATCTACCAACCTCAGCCAGGTACCACCCAAGGGAATTACAGCCCATTCTACCAGAGCTTGGTCATCTTTATGTGGAGCAAGCAGGCGCTACGCCAGACCAGATCTGCCAGGTGGCAACCTGGTTGAGCCTTCAATACCCTTACAAAACGTTACAGGATAGATTTCCTGTCCAGCCAAGACAAATCTTTCAATAGAAAGGTCCTTCAGGCTTTAGACCCCCCCCCCCCCCCCCCCCAGTAGTATTCCTTGCTAAATCCTCTCGGATGCTGCCCTGGAAGACAACTTGAGAAAACAGACTCCTTTTCTAGGAAGTCTTCCAGGGCAATACTCATCATACCCATCCCTAATTAATTTTTTAGGCAGAAGTTTTATGGAAGGATGGTGTATGTCTGCCAGTTGTTCCTTCAGTACTTTTATATTACTGAGGTATGTGACGGCTTTTTAAAATGGTGGATGATGTGTTTCCTGTTTTAGGTGGGAGGAGCCCTATCTCAGATGCTGCCCTGCAAGACAACCTAGAAAAGGAGTTACCAGGTACCTAAAAGCTATATGTGCAGACTATAACATTTTTGTCGTATGTGAACACAACATCCAATTTTCTTTTAATTAGTATGGTTTTCGGCCAAAAGAAAAATCGTAAGAGCAAGACTACGCATGCTCAAAAAAGAAAGAATACATATAAAACTATTCAACACATGAAGTCACTTCTGAAGTGATGAGATTTTTCATATGGTGAGTAACCTCTTCACTTTTGACATGAGACTAGCATGCAACAAAAAATGGATGATTGGTCGTCCGACATCTGATCATGTGTACTAGGCTTATGGGTGCTTTCACACTGGGGTGGCGGGTTTGTTGGCAGTAAAGTGTTGCTAGTTTTAGTGCATTTTAACGTTGCCCACTAGCAGGGCGCTTTTAACCCCAGCTAAAGGCCAAAGAAAGGGTTAAAACCGCCTATGTTGTGGCACTTCCGAAGCGCTTTACAGGCGCTGCCCAT
The DNA here is from genome assembly GCA_028564925.1 of Lithobates sylvaticus. Taxonomy (NCBI): domain Eukaryota; kingdom Metazoa; phylum Chordata; class Amphibia; order Anura; family Ranidae; genus Lithobates; species Lithobates sylvaticus. The sequence goes on from CM053026.1 coordinate 437,290,714, forward strand.
TCATTCCAATTGTATACAGCGCTCCTCCACCACCCCAAAGATGCTGATTGCAGGACTTTTTTTTCCATCCCACGAGCGCACCACCCCAGTGTGAAAGCATTCGGGCTTTCACACTGGGGTGGCAGTTTTCAGGTGCTTTACAGAAGCTATTTTTAGCACTAAAATGCCTGAAAACTGCCTCAGTGTGAAAGGGGCCTAAATGATGTCCCTTGTGCTGATTTATTTCTGTGATTGTAGCTGCACACCTATGTAGGTTGCAGTTTGCATATTCCAGGTGCATTTTGCATTTTTCAATACACTTTTTAATCCATTGAAGTCTTTGGAACCATAAAATGCTCCTGTTCATTCATAAACTGAAGCAGAGTAACACACAGTTTACTCTGCTCATTTATCAAAGGACACGGGAGCGATCGCTCACTGTGTCCAATTCAGAGAAGGAAAGAGGCGGTAAATGACATTTACCGCCTCCTTCCTCCACTCTCCATCCTGACACATACCCCCGCAGCCGGTGGGAGAGGAGGGAGCCGGCTGTGGGGGGACGAGGGGAGGCAGAGAGGGAGCACACAGCAGGCCGAAGGAAGAGGACACAGGGGTCCAGAGAACAGGGGGGCTGAAGGAGGAGGAGGACACTGTGGACATTGGGGGGTTGTTCAGTGTGACGGGGGAACGTTGCAAGCACTGATCTCCCTGTATGGAATTTTAGCTGACAGCCGGCTGGAGGGAGAGGAGGTGAAGCGGCTGTCTGAAGAGCCATGCAGGGAGATTGATGCTTGCAACTTTCCCCCACCGCCCCGATCATCCCTGGCTGTCAAGGGACAATCTTCCATGTGTGCAGGGTGGGTCACAGTGGGCCCCCCCTGACACTGCACACATGGATGATATGCCACTACACAGAGAAGGGAGGTGAAGGGCTTGTGCCAGGTGCAGGGCTTGTCCCACCAGCAAATTGTACCGCCCAGGGCCTCTGTCCCCCCCCCCCCCCCCCCACCGTACTGGCCCTGCTTACTAGCACTTTTTCCCATGCAGATGCTGCATGAGTCACACTTCACAACAATGGAAAGCACATTATTTTTTATGAAGTTCATTAACCCTATATACATTTTTTAAATTTGGTAAATATGCTCAATTCATTAATTCATAGGTGTAATTAAAAATAAATAAATGTGTTTCTTTTTCCAGCTTATAAAGTTCAGGTCAAATGAATGCTTTTCCATCTTGATTGATTCACGGACCTGCGGGCGGACATGTACTCATTGGGGCATGGCTCGCTAAAGAAGCCGCCATCAATCAAGGGAGGAGGGATAGGCGGAGGCGTGGATTTACACTGACCACAGAAGATACGGGCGCGCTGTGCGCTTGCACAGCCAGTCTGTATCTCTGAATGAGATGCCAGGGCACACTAGCACAGTTCAGCTTCTGTGCTTAGCAAGGTCAGTTTACTAACAGGAAGAAGGGAACTGACAGGATCAGCCTGTTGATGAAGTAATGAAGGACAATACATTTTTTTTAATATAAAATTGGACATATTAATACCCTAAAGAGACAGATTTTAAAGGTTACACCTAAATATCTGCCTTCATTTTTTCTCTTTTACATTAGCCACTTAGCAACTGGCCGCCCACAATGTACTGCAGACGAGTGGCTGCTGTAGGAAAAGCGACGTACCTGTACGTTGCTGCCTACTTTGTGGTCTAAAGCGCGCATGCGCGCCCCCTGCCAACGCCTGCTGTGATTGTATACAATGGGAGCCTACTAGCAAATCCCAGCCGAATCATGGGCCAGGGACATGCTGTTCGACTATGTACATTCACAGCCCAGAGCTCTGTGTTGACATTCAAAATGCAACTACGTACACAGGGAATGATTTCTGTTTTCATCCCTGCAAAGCAGGGATGAAAACCTTTAGAGATCTGTAAAAGCAGCACACTGTACAAACATTACACACAGGCACATATTTAACCCCTTGGTCACCCTAGATCAGGGGTAGGCAACCTTTTGAGGACAGTGTGCTGAAAAATGTTTTCAGAGAAATTGAGCGTACCGATTTTATATATAAAAAAAAAAAGTCAACTTCACACACTCAATCACGGAAAGGATTTTTTATGAAGTAAATGCTCTAAACTACTTTAGTAGTGAGAAATGAACATCCTGCAACTCCACACCTCAGATTATCCCCAATTAATGTACCTTGACACCTCAGATCAATATCCCCCCCTGTACATGTGGTTCACCAGTGTAACCCCCTGCACATCTGCCCCACCACTGTACCCTCCTGCTCATCTGCTCCGCCGCCGTATCCCCATGCTCTTCTGTTTCACTAATGAATCACCTTCTCATCTGTCCTAACACTGAACACATCTGCTCATCTGCCACACCACTGTAACCCGCTTTCTCATCTGCCCCACCAATGTACCTCCTGCGCATCTGTATCACCTCTGTACCCCCTTGCTCTCCTGCCCCACCTCTGTAACCCCCTGCTCATCTGCCCTGCCAATACACCTCCTTTCACATCTGCCCCACTGCTCTACCCCCCTGCTCATCTGGCCCAGCACTGAACCTCCCTGCTCTCTGGCTCAGCACTGTACCCCTCTGCTTATCTGCCCCAACACTGTACCCTCCAGCTCTTCTGTTCCACCTCTGAACCCCTCCTGCTCATTTTCCCCATCCCTGTACCCCCCTGCTCATCTGCTCCACCGATGTACCCTCTTCTCATCTAGGATACGCGTGATATGCAGCGTGGTGGGGGGGCGTGTCCGGACGCAGAGCTGAGAGGACGTGTCTCAGTAGAGCTCCACATAGGCGACTGCAATCCCCTGCCATCCGGAGCTATTTACCGGCCAAAAAAGCCCCATCTGCCCGAGGACACTTGCAGGACCCCCTGCCCTACCTTCCCAGAGCATTTTTGGGGGAAAAAAAAGTCGTGCAGCGCGGGATACGGACTCGTTAGAGTCACAGCTCACGAGGCTCCCGGCGCCATCTTGCGGCCTACGGCCTGACAGACTCCGCGATCCCCGGCCTCGCCTGACCTATCTCGGCTGCACACCACGGCCATCATCAGCAGCAGTAGCAGCGGACGCCTGAGGGGGAGAACGTACCATCTGAAGCCGCCCCCAGCGGGCCCCTTACCCGGCAAACCGGTGGTGTCTCCCGGACCGGAAGGCCCAGGCACCTGTGGATCCAGGGACGCCTGAGGGGGAGAACGTACCATCTGAAGCCGCCCCCAGCGGGCCCCTTTACCCGGCAAACCGGCGGTGTCTCCCGGACCGGAAGGCCCAGGCACCTGTGGATCCAGGGACGCAGTGAGTACAGGCCGGCGGCCTCCAATTACCTACATAGGCATCCCAGAAACCGCCATCAGCGGCCCCCCACCAGACTGTGTAGAAGAGGGAAATAACAGGCCCACATAGGGGGGCATACAAGCAGCGGCCGTCAGTTCTAAGAGAGCCCCCGGCTCCGGCCTACCCCCCGGCGGCCATCTTGCTACCCCCAATACACCTAGCCTCTCCATCCACCGATCTATATGGGGCGCACCTGCCATCACAACTAACCCACTGCACCCTGGTTAATAAAGTGCCCTCCAAGCAGCTGACAACGGTGGCAGAAGGCTGGTACACATAGACGACGGCCCGGTATCTCCTGAAACACCGCAGCCATCTTGGTACCCCCCACACACCTAATTTGGCCAGCTTACTGCAGCATCTTGAAATTTCAGTGCGGATCCACCCTTACTACCTTTCAACCCTGCATGTTATCTGACGGAAGCAAATTTATATGGGATATGGGCTCACGGTCCTGTGATTCTTATACTGTAGCGCACGTATGCCGCTAACTTAATGTGACTGTGGGGCGCCCCGCCAGACATCCAGCGTTAAGCTCCAACTATGCCAACAAAGACACCTAAAACCCGTTCTGTAATCGCAAAGAAATCCAGCAAGGGCTCATCAATAAATCAGGCTGTTACTGGCTCCATACAGAAATTTCTTGCCACTAACAGAGCAGGCTCAGGGGTAGGCAGCTCCCAAGCCAGATCCTCGAGACGCAGCGCATCCCCGGCCTCATTAGCTGCCTCCGTGAGAGAAAGCTCACCAGCATCATCCTACTGCTCGGACCTAATGGAAGACCCAGGGTCCCCCACGGGTTCCGAAATGTCCTCCCTAATGAGCGGTATTAAAAAAGAACTTGCCGGCATGTTCCACGGTTTAGAAAAATCAATTAAAAAAGAAATTACCGGGGTAAGAGCGGACATGGCACACATCTTAGACAGAGTCGAAGAAACGGAACAGAGGCAGAACTCACACGCAACGGCCATAAAAGAGCTGCAGGATACGGTTACACAACTAGCCTTTGCCCACCGTGCCTCGCTATACAAACTCGAAGACCTCGAGAACAGAAATCGCAGAAACAACCTGCGCATTAGAGGTCTCCCTGAGGCAACCGGTGACAATGACCTAGAACCATCAATCCGTGGGGTCTTCAACACAATATTGGGTAAACCTCCCACTGACCCGTTACAATTTGACCGAGTTCACCGGGCGCTTAGACCTCGCAGCACCAATTCTGAACAACCCAGAGATGTCATATGCCGCCTTCACTATTTCTCAGACAAAAATGCCATTACAGCCAAATTGAGGAACACCCCCAATATTGACTTTCACGGAGCGATCCTAAACATCTTCTCGGATTTATCCAAAGAAACCCTGGACCGACGCAGAGCACTTAAGCCACTTCTGGATCACCTACGCTCTAACGGGATCATCTACAGATGGGGTTTCCCGGCGTGCCTTATTGCCACCAAAAATGGTCACTCACATACCCTCAGATTCCCAGAGGAACTGCCACAATTCTTGAAAGACCTCAACCTACCTCCAGTAGATTTGCCCGGATGGCATGACCCGGTCCCAAAATTTTCACACATTCAGGACTCCCAGTGGCAAAATTCGCCCACAAAGAATAGGCGCTCATCTGCGCAGGGCTCTGCACAGATGCACAGCTAAGAAAAAGGGCCGACTAGCCAAAAGGCTACACTTGCTGATTCTGCTTATTGCTTATTTCATTTTTGTTTTTTGCGATTTCTCTCTATGTTTAACTGGTTGCAGGGTCCGCTACTCCAAGAAGCATTTACAAGATGGGATGTACACTGGCAATGAATATGTTCCTACTCTTGACTACTCATTTGAACAAGGTCCACTCTTTGGTGATTTGTCAGGAATCCAGTGGACAGCCCCACATAAGAACTTCCTACAGTTGGTTGAGTACCCCTGCCTGTTGTAATGTTGTATATTTGTTGTCTCATCAGTTAAAGTTTTCTGATCAAATGGGTTTGATCGATATTCACTTTTGGAGCAAAATGCTTACTCCTATATTACTTGCACTATAGCTGGATGCGGGCGGAGCGCACTGCTCCCATGTACCTTTTGTACGGTACGCCCCCCCGTCCACACCTCCTCCTGGGGTGGGTGAGAATGGGCAGCCCCCGTGTTTTTCGGTCCAGGCCCACATTGGGGCCGTGGACGGAGGCCCGCTCTCTCTCTCCCCACAGGGATCACCGCAGGATTCTGCGTGACAGGTTAAGACTTCCCAAATGTGTCCATTTGGACGTTTTCGATGTGTTTGTAAAATTGTCTTTTTCCCTCCCTCTCTTTTCTTTTCTCTCACTCACACTACCACCCTTCTCCTCACCTTTCCCCCCCCCCCCCCCCCCTCTGTGGTTGGCATGCATGGTATTTTAAGCTTGAAGGGTGCGTCCTACCGATATAATGGCCACAATTAAAATCACCTCCTACAACGTCAGGGGATTGAATATTGCAGCCAAAAGACATCAGATAGCCCATGAGCTACGGAAATCAGCCACCTCAGTTGCATTCCTTCAGGAAACACATCTGACCCACACCACGCAGGTCAAACTGACCTCGCCTTATTTTCCTCAGTGGTATTATAGTCTTTCAGACACAAACAAAGCAAAAGGTGTGGCCATAGGCTTTGGTAGAGACGCACCCTTTCGGCTAGTAACAATGAGTGCGGATGACCATGGTCGCTTTCTTTTTTTAAAGGGCTATCTGGGCAACACCCATTGCACATTGGCAAATATCTACTCTCCAAACCACAACCAACCCGCCTTTTTCTCCCAAATCCTAACGAAATTGTCTGAGTTTGCAGAGGGTCTAGTGATATTAGCGGGGGATATAAATATGCCCTTAGATCCCGTACTGGACACTTCCCAGGGGCGCTCCTACATACCCTTTAAACGTCTGGCCTATGTTAAAAAAAGGCTCACAGAGCGACAATTAGTAGACGCTTGGCGTTTACTTCACCCCAAGGACAAAGATTTCTCTTATTTCTCAAAAACGCACCAGTCTTATTCCCGCATTGATAATATTTTTATAGACCATTACCATCTCCCACAACTACAAACCGCGAATATAGGCACCGCGACGTTATCAGACCACGCACCTGTCTCGATTACTTTGAGCATGCCCTCTCTGGCTCGCCGCTCCTATAACTGGAAACTTAATGATTCCCTTCTATCCAATGAAGCTGAAGTAGCAATGATATCTACACAGATATCGCAATATTTCAATGAAAATAAGCCCTCGGAGACCTCACCAGCTATAGTTTGGGAAGCCCACAAGGCTACTATGAGAGGTCGACTTATCGAACTAGGGGCGAGGAAAAAGAGAGAGCATGGTCAACATCTCAAACGGGTTCTGCAGGAAATAACAGACCTTGACAAACAACACAAACTCTCCTTGCACACAGCACACCTAGAAGCTCTTACGCTGAAACGGGAAGAACTGAAAAATCTCCTGAATGCAGACACCGCTAGAAAATTTCAACAATATTCGCAAAAACTATACGAGTGGGGGAACAAACCGGGTAGACAGTTAGCGAGATCACTTAAAGAAAAACAGACTAGGTCATTCATACCAAAAATAAAACTACCTAACGGGAATTTAGTGCACGCGACTCCACATATGGCGAAGGCCTTCAGGGAATACTATGCGGAACTATACAATGTTCAATGCGACTCACCGTCCCTGACTATAAAAGAAAGGCGGCGGCGCATGCTCTCATATCTAAAAGGAGCTAATTTGCCAAAACTGTCTCCCCGGGCCCTCAAGGAACTGGAGTCTGATTTCTCGGTTGAGGAATTTCAGGCGGCCTTAAAATCATCCCCGACAGGTAAAGCCCCAGGTCCGGACGGATACACTATCCTCTATTACAAAAAATTTAGCGATGTTCTATTACCCCACCTTGCGGCCTACGCCAACTCTATCTCGCAGTCCTCGGGACTCCGCCCAGAATCCCTTACAGCTCACATCACGGTCATCCCCAAACCGGGAAAGGACCCTACCCAATGCAGCAGCTACAGGCCGATCTCCCTGTTAAATGTCGACATCAAATTATACTCTAAAGTAATGGCCAATAGACTACTCCCCCTTATTCCCAGCTGGGTCTCCACAGACCAGACGGGCTTCATGCCGCATAGAGAAGCCAAAGATAATTCCCTCCGTGCAATATCGCTAATACAATATGCACAAAGGTCGGCCCAGTCCACCCTACTTATATCCACTGACGCTGAAAAAGCGTTCGATAGGGTGGACTGGGACTACCTGAAAATGACCCTACGCCATTTTGGGCTGGGGCCCAAAATGTTCCATTGCATTACCTCCCTATACTCCTGTCCCACAGCCCAAATTCGAATAAATGGTACACTTAGTGACTCATTCCAACTGTTTAATGGGACTAGACAGGGTTGTCCCCTCTCACCCCTCCTATTCGCCCTTACCCTAGAACCTTTCCTAGCAACCGTGAGACGGGATGTAAACATTCACGGGATCCGGGTAGGCAATAAAACTCACAAATACGCGGCCTACGCCGACGATATTTTATTTTTCACACAACAACCCCATATCTCACTCCCCAACTTAATGAAGGCCTTCTCTACCTTTCAGACAATATCTAACTTTAAAATAAACTTATCAAAGTCCGAGATTTTAAATATTAACCTACCTAGCAGGGAGGTAGAACGAATAAAACCCCTCTTCCCCTTTAGATGGGTGAACCGTAGCATGAAGTATCTGGGAGTATTTCTCACGCCTAATATTCATTCCCTCTTTAAACATAATTATGTCCCTCTACTGAATAACATCAGAAAAGACCTCACAAAATGGAAAACGCTTGCACATACATGGCTGGGTAGAGTGAACATAGTAAAGATGAACATCCTGCCTAGAGTGCTATTCTACTTCCAAATGCTCCCAATGGGTGTGCCCATAGGGTTCTTCACTTTACTGCAGACCATGGTCTCCCGCTTTATCTGGAGGAATAGCCACCCTAGAGTATCCAGGGATGTACTTTTTCGTTCCAAGGGCTCTGGGGGACTGGCCCTCCCAAATTTTAAGGCGTACTATATCGCTGCGGTCCTGTCTAGGATCTCAGAGTGGAGATATGCCGCCAATTCTAAATTATGGGTAAGTCTAGAAAATGCCCTAAGTAACGCAGACCTTGCGGTCACTCCATGGCTCCCACGCCCCTATAGGCACCTCGCTACAACTACCTCTTCATTAACCACTTCCACCTTGGACATCTGGGACTCTCTGCATAGGAAGTTTTCATGGTCATATACATCACCCTTGCTGCCGCTCCTAGGCAATGCCTACTTCCCCCCCGGGCAACTAGATCCCGGCTTCAAGACTTGGTCCCCAAATAGACCTCTCCTACTCCATCATGTTCTTCAAGCCAACACTCTCAAACCCTTAAGGGAGATCCTTGGCCCCAAACCACTAGTGCTCCTTGACAAATGGAGGTTCAACCAACTACGACATTTCCTAGGTTCTCTTCAGCAGCCACTGAGGGGGTTACAAGACTTGAACGGCATTGAGGAAATACTATATCCAGCAGACCCACCTGAACACTGTATTTCACTTTTTTATAAAGCGATCATCAAGCTACAGGATGATAAATACCCTTCCTATCTTGCTAAGTGGGAGGCAGATCTGGACTCCTGCCTCCCAGACAACCAAAAGGACAAAGTCCTGATGTTGGCACACACCTCCTCAATAGCGTCAAAAATGACCGAGGTAAATTACAAATTGCTAACTAGATGGCACTATACCCCATCAAAGCTCCATCAGATGTTCCCCGCCAATTCCCCGTTGTGTTGGAGGAATTGTGGGAGCAAAGCAACCCATGCGCACATATGGTGGTCGTGCCCACTTATTCGCCCCTTCTGGGCCAAGGTCATCCAAAGTATACACCAGATTTCCAATGTCAATCTCCCCTCCGAACCATGGATCATCCTCTTTCACGCAACCAAGGAACCAATTGGAAAATACAAACGTTCTATAGTTCCTCACCTACTCAACACAGCCAAGGCATTAATACCTGCACTATGGGGCCAGCCTGAGACTCCAACAATGAAAAAGTGGTTTAAAAAAATATCCGAAGTTGCACTTATGGAAGACATCACACACCACGACAGGAACACCTCGGAGCGCCACACCCTGACTTGGTCCCAATGGACGGACTTTAAAAACACCACTGCCTATAAGGAAATAGTTGTCCAATGAGCGATGGGTCCGAATTCATACAAGGGGCCGGGCCTCCTTTACCTTAAGCGGCCTTTTGAGACCACTGCTTAAATGTTTGCATACCCCTTTTTCTTGAGATTGCACACTTTAAAACTTCTTGTATGAAGGTAACATGCATGCATGCCGGCCACCCCCCCCCCCCCTCTCCTCCCCCC